>CAWUHX010000025.1:1313743-1662881 GCA_963922205.1 Romanomermis culicivorax | reverse complement strand
GAATTTTTATGCTGGAATGATTTTTCATAATTTTTCAAGGTACAAAAATTTGTGTCCATAAAGTTTAGGATACTTGAAGCGGAAGAAAAAATTTTAGAGATTGAAGACAAATTTTGTTTCATCAAAATCCAAACAAAGCACTGAAGATTACAAATAAAAAATGAGACCAGGTATTTTAGATTATGAAAACTTTTATACGATGACTGATAAGTGAAAGTGGACCTCGCCTGAGCTAAATTATGGTCAATAATGATTATTTACAGCTCAAACAGAAAATTTTGAGATTTTCAGTAAGCGTACCAAAATGCATTTTTTTCGCACCATACGGAAAACTCAGTAAACTTTTTCCCCTCAAGGTATTAGCTAAATAACGTCCGTCTTGTACTGAGAAAACTGAGTCGCGGAATGAGGTTCACTAAAAACCAATTTATACATCAAGCGGTAAAAATTCGAATTATGCAAAAGAGAATTTTAATCTTCTTTGTACAGAATATACAAAAAGGCTTTCACAAAAAAGAAATGAGAAAAAATTGTTACAAGTACAAACACATTTTTATAACACAATTATATAAGGTTTATGCGTAATTCGTTGTCTGCAAATGATTTTGAATATCAAAAGAGAAAATAGGGAAAGCCATAATAGCGCTGGCCTTGAATAGATAGAATATAGTTCAAGCTCAATCAACACTAAGAAAATGCAAAAAAAAATCGGGAATCAAGATACTGAACAAACAACACCTATTTCTTCCAGTTCATTCTTATTTTCTTAGTTTTTCTCTTCTAGCTATCCGGAAAATCTAGACGAAATAAAAACCGGGGTAATGTCCGATTTGGTGGAACATCCGATTCAGTTGAGACCGCCTGGCGAAAGTGACAAACCCATTCCTTTGAAAGTTCATTTGACATCGAAAGAGAGGAAAAAATTAAGGCGACAAAATCGGAAAGAAATGCAGCGAGAAAAACAAGAAAAATATCGACTTGGACTGGAGCCTGCACCCGAACCGAAGGGTGAGGGACAAAAGTTAAGCGTAATTGAAGAAAGGAAGATATTTTTTGGTCATATTGAATTTCGTGCATTTTCCAAGAGGAAAATTTTAATTACGATTCATATTTTCCATAAAGCTACGGATTTTTTGCAAATACTTTTACTTGTCTTTTAAATATGCTTGTTCTACTATTTATTTTTAAATGAAATTTAGTATAGCTTTATCTGACCTTTTTTGTTATTTTGCAGTCAAAATCAGCAATTTGATGCGTGTCTTGGGCACTAGCGCCATACAAGATCCGACCAAAATGGAAGCGCACGTTCGAGAGCAAATGGCTAAAAGGCTGAAGAAGCACGAAGACGATAATTTGGCTAGAAAATTGACACCCGAACAACGGGCCGCCAAAAAAGCTAAAAAATTTCACGATGATAACGCGTCCGGCGTTCAAGTTTCGGTTTATCGAGTTATAGATTTATCACACCCGGCTAAACAATTCAAAGTTCAAATGAACGCCAAACAGTTGGGTATGACGGGAACTTGTGTGCTGCATAAAGACGTCAATGTAGTTGTCGTGGAAGGTGGTAAGTGAAATTGGTGGACCAGTATTTCCATGAGTAATCAATTTTGAAAACAAGTCAATACGCCAATTTTATAGAAAGCAAGAAGTGGCTGTAGCTTCCATGCAAGTCTTATTTTCGCTCAAAACGATTCGGAGTTAGAGAATCTTTTTGCAAAAACATTGGACATTCTAAATAATCTTGAATGAGTAAATATGCTCATGAGTCGTGTAGAGCATACATGCACATAGGGGGTAGGGGGGTGAACCCCATACCTGAGGCCCTGGCCACCCCCCTGGCTAAAAGAAATCTTCACTACACCCCTCCCCCTGAACTTTTTCCAAGACGGCTTTTTCGATGATTTTTGTGCATATTTTGTATGAAGAATAGGCTTGCAGAACTTTTTTTTATTTTTTTGCTCACCCACTTGCCCTACACCCCTGGAAAAACAGCCCATGGACCCTCTCCCCTGGAAAATTCTTGCCGTGCATGTCTGGTGCAGAGTAACATGATGTGTATTACTAATGAAGGATTTTAACATTTTTCTGAATTATCAATCTTCAGAATATACAAAATTCAAATCTTGGGTACTGCCTACTAGGTATTTCAGTAAAGCTTGACTGAAATTCACGCATTGTTGATGCCAAATCTAGCAAATATCGCTGACGTAATGCTCAAATTAATGGGAATAAGTTCTTTTGTAATTTCTAATGAATTTAAAATGTTTACGAGTATTATAAATGACTCGGTCTTCAATCTGTCCAAATGAACAAATTAAAGTGCATTCCTTGATAGCATACATGCAATACAAATATGATGGCTCTACTCCCTTCTCAAATGTCTGCGTTATGAAAACTTCTTGTATATCTTTGTAGATCGCTCTTTAATGTTTTATTCCCATTTGACTCAGCAACGAGTTATCTGACTCAGAAAATATATTGATTAGTAGTGACGTTCCTGGAATATTTTTTGACATCCGGATATCCGAGTTTTCGGTGAGTCCGAACATCCGGATATTTGGTTATATAAATTTGACAAAGTTGATTTGTCTTCACTGCAGGCTTTTTTTGGTTTGAAAACCAGGAGCCAACTGACTCCTAGGCCAAAATTTTTAGAGACCAAATTGAAACTTTGGGAGCCGAAAATTGTTAATTGAGGAATATTAAAAAATGGGCTTGTAACACACTGTGGAACGTATATAATTAAATTACATGGATATGCAATCAGTTGATACGTGTTGAAAAAATTACTGTTCACAATTTTATTTCCAACCAGCGTTTTTCGGTTACAGGCTTCTTTCTACATGTACAAAGATCGGCCAAGAAATCTTTGTGCGAAGAAAATTTTTCTAATGCAAGAACACGGTATTTCGTTAATTTTTGCACAAACTTTCTTCCAAAATATCACTTGAGTTCGTTTCCTTCTGGCACAAACGTATTGGGTCTTGAAAATGCAACTTCCGTTCTTATTCTTCTGTTGTTTCCTATATCTTTCCGGCGCTACGCAACGAAAATTTTTTTTTTGATTATGACACTCTAAAATGCTGGAATTTAAGGAACTATTCAATAAACATAAGGCTCGAAAACATGTACAGGGTGAGCCAAAAAAGGCTTTAATAACTTTCGAATAAATGAAGCTTTTTTAATGCAGATTGCTGCATTAAAATCCCCCTGTTCGTCTTCGTTACAAGGGCCAAATTTTATGCTCCTAGCGTTTATGGTTACTGTACAAACAGAAATTTAGTAAAAGTGGTCATTTTTCAAAAAGTAAAATTTGTTCTATTGTGAAAAAGTTTTGTAAAGCTGTTTACACACAATAATACTTTAAAAATCACCCAGATTTTGAATTACACGTTATTTAAAGTCATCAAGAGCTTTTGTTTTGAAATAGGAAAAAAAACAAATCAATTCGTCATTGAACAGATCGAAAAACGATTAAAATTATTGGTGAAACAGAAAGTCGGACACATTAAAACGGCTCTCTTTTAGTTTCCATCTGTTATATGGTTCTTATGACTGGATCTATTTTACTTTTTCTGTTGTAAAACATGTTGATTTTTGTCAATTTTTCAAAATTTATTTGCGAAAAATCGTATTAGTATTTTTTAGTATTTTTGATTCTAGTCATTTAATATTTGAGCAATCTGGCTGTAACTTTGCAGTTTTTATGCCAGATTTTTTATCGATCGACGACAGAAACCGCATTAAAAAGCTCCATCCATTTGAAAGCTATGAACGTCAGTACCGGTCGCCTTTTTTGGCTCACATTGTATATATCATTCTACAAATTAAAAAATATGTCCATATTTTCATGAGTTTGAAAAAATTCAAATGAAGATTGAAATTTATGAAAATCAGCTCCATTATGATTATGAAACCAAACTTGGTTCCATATTTAAAATTAACAAGAAAGATGGGAAAAAATCTATGGTGAAAGATTTCCACAAAAGACGCGGATATCCGGATGTTTTTTCATTTCCTTTTATCCGGCAAACATCACTTTTAATTTAAAATTTTAGGCGCGAAACAACAGAAGTTTTTCAAACAGTTGATGCTCAAACGCATAAAATGGCAAGACGAGAAAAAAACAGCTTCAGCCGAATCTTCAAGTTCGTCATTGACACCAAAAAATAAATGCGATTTAGTTTGGGAGGTAAAATTATCAATTTTTATTTTTCGATGCAGTATATATGATGTTGTTCCTATATCACGTTAGTTTTCTGTTTTCTCTCCGTGGTAATTTTCTGGAATCGTTTTTAGGAGTCGCCCCTTTTCATTAGTATTCGGTTTTTCTAACTTTTGAATTGAGTCAGAATTATGGAATTTAAAAAAGGCATAATTGAATTTTCTGTGGCAGCATAGCAAATTATGTATGCATGACATATTGTCATTTGGGAGCATCTTTTGTTCAGGGTACTGTCAAGAAGCGTAATTTTGGCGAATTGAAATGTAAACCTTATCCGTTGGAAAAATTAGTCCGGGAACTTTTTCAAAGACACAACGTCGAACATTATTGGGACTCGGCGTATAGCGGAGCGGTTCTAGAACAGAGTGACGATATATAATGTATATCAATTACGTTTCTATTCGCTGCTGCTAGTGCGCTCAAAATTTCGAAACTGGACGCAAAAGTGCTTGTGTTTCGCGAAAGGAAAAGAAAATCGACTTTCGATTGACTCGCAACTCGAAAAATACGTTTTCTTACTTATTTGTATATCAATTAGAATAAATTTTCAACATGTGCTTGCTTCCCACCTTTTAGTTTTGATCAAAGATTCATTTTTGTGGTCAATTTCGTCCAAATTTCTCTCGACAGCATTTGGGCGAATCTGACAAATCTCAGCTCTCGACTTTTCATTATAGAATCTAAATAACTATCAATTTCCACCGAATGTCTTCCCAAGGCGACCGGGTATCAAAGAGAAATGATATCGTCGAAGCAATTCTGCAACAGGAGCAAGTAACTCATTCAACATTGTCCGCCTTCTCATATCGTTTCTTTACGTTTCTAGAAACTAGACGAAGATTACGATCACGTAAAGAAAAATCTGATGAAAAAAGAATCACTAATCGTCGACATGTTAGATTATTTGACTGATAATAAATCGATCGATTTGGAATCTCATTTCCCCAAAGTTAGCACATCAAATATGTAGCTAAAAATCGATCGTACAGAATGCAGCTGAGGCTTTGGTTTCGAAATTGTCATGCCATACAGAAAAGCTCAAACTTTCTTTATAGCACTTCTAGTTAGGTTGTTCAGGCTCGTGTTCATTTTTGTTTTTTGGATTACTTTTTTCTTCTGGATCAATTTCTGCCGTCGATTTTCGTGGAAAATCGTTGCCTCAAACTGCCTGTTGGCGACTCACACATCGCTTGTCCACTCAGCGTAGAAGGCCATTATATCAAAGTCTTGCGCGATGGGATCATGGTTGTCCTCAAGGCGTTCAATCACTCAGATAGGTAACTTCATCACTAAAGTTCAATTTGTATAAGATTCAATGGTTATAAGCTTCGCCGTTTCAGAATGTTAAGAATCCAGTTCCGCTAAGATATTTTCATTTATTATAGCACAGTTTTTCAAGAAAAACTAGTCTAAAGTTCTGAATACAGCTAACAAAATTTTCCACGTTGATGATATGTCAAACAACAAGAGAACTTCATTTTTTATGTCTACCGTGAGTTACTTTTGCATTAAGCAGTTTTTCAGAGTGGTAAAGGATATCATTTGCACAGTTTTCAAGAAGGACGACTCGAATGCCTATATTTGTACATCGCGATGTTGTTTTCTCAAATTGATAGACAATACCTTCGAACAACATGTTATTACGTTCAATGAAAATCAACTGATTTATGCCGATGAATTGAGGTAAGATCACAAATTCGATGTGCTCGAAAATCTTATGGTTTAATGCAAAACAACGAGGAGTATAAGCAGTTGAGTAAATTCGATGGGAAACCAAGAGACGCAAAAGTATGGGAAGTTTTGTACAGTAAAAACTTTCACAAAATTATTTTGAAAAGGTCAAATCGTCTGCATTTTGTCATAATTTTCCAATAATTTTGTAATCAATTTTTAATTGTCAAAAAATTATTTTTAAAACCAGCTATAGATCTAATGAAAATATATATACATATAGTTAAGGCCCTGCTATACTTCAACGGTCGGGGCCGGACGGCGCCGGATGAAATATTTTTGAACCGGCGACGGCCGTCACCGGTTGCAAATTTTTGCTGCTATACTTCATCCGGTGCCGTAAGTGAGTAATACCTACTGCAAACCTGCGGAAAAATGATAAAACTCCAAGATGCATTTTTTGCATCATAATTCATACGCGACGGCTAGTGCCGGTTCAGAAATTTCGATTGAATCGAAATTGACAACCGGCGCCTGCCGTCATCAAAAAGACGAAGTATAGCAGCTCGAAACCGGCGCCGGCCGGCGAACTATAGCAGGGCCTTTACTGTATTATGTTCATTAGAGGTCATTTTAATTACAAGTAAAAACTTTAACTATGAGGTGAAAAATTCTCATCATTTTATAAATTTTTTCCTGTCAGTCATGTCAGTGATGTCAGAATTATGTCTGAAAAAGTTTTAGAATAACAAAGTATGAATTATTCAGACGAGCTATTGCACCATCGTTGTATCCCGCTACACCGAATGCACCGTTACTCCAAGTGTCCTATTACCACAAGAATGCTGTAAATCTATTTTTAAAATTCCGATTACTCCATGTAGTTATCCGGACAAAATATATTGGACAAAACATACTGAACAGAATATATGCTGAACAAAACATACTGGAGTGAAAATATACTGGCCAAAATATACTGAACAATATATGCATACTAGAGTAAAAATATATTGGGGAGCAGGGTTTTTTATTTTTGCACACAACAACCAAATTCCGGACTGTGCAACCTAATTTTTACTGCCAAGTTGCACGGTGCAACCTGGACCCTGACGGCCCTTATGATTAGGGTATAAAGTTTCCTGTCCGATAATGCATTATACGCGTTTTAAAAGGGAAATTACTGAAAATTTTCCAGCGCTTCGCGCAGAATTTCAAATGATTTAAAATTTTATCATTGCGTGGTTAGAAAATTTCTCTCTATTTTATGCCCGCCCATAGCATTTTAACATCAACGAATTTTGAATAAATGTACTTATTCGATGAAAAAGTCAAGACGTTTTTCGATTATTTTCACAAAATCTTTTTGTGAACCTTTAATAGTTCAACTATCGTAAACATAGTCTTTTTGCATTTAGAAAATAATTAAAACATCATCAACTCAAAAGAGGACATTAACCGGAGCTATTGTTGGTTGAAGAATGAAGAATCCAAATCCTTGGTTGCTTGCCTTATTTTCGAATTTCTATTTTTCCCATCCGACTGAAATATCATCGAATTCATAGAAAAATAAGATCTTTCCTCACATAATAAAGGTTAAGATTTATTCTTCAGCAAAATACAATTTTTTCTCCAGCCCCCGCATTTCCAAATGGTGAAAAATCTGAGATTGATATACGATAGTTGCAGAAGAATTAGATGGAAAAACTAATTTTCCAATGTTTTAGAAGTCTCAAAATCTAATTTTCCCGGCGCTCCGCACTGAACAAAGTACAGTTGCCAGACTTTTCATTTTTTCTTTAGAACTCAAGAAATTCAGTTTTCAAAGTCCAAAACTGACGAGAATTAAATGCAACACAAAAAACTAGATTTTCATCGTTTTTCTGATAAAATCAGATGAATTTATCAATTTTAGTGTGAGCAACCAAAAAATTTCTATGTGCAACCAAATTTTTCCCCCAAGTTGCACATTGCAATCTATCCTGTGCAAAAATAAAAACGCCTGTTGGGGAGAAGTACACAAACTCAAAAAAGTACTGGACAAAATATATAATGGACATATTGTTTTTTTTTCTGTCATTCTGGTTAGTCATTTCTTCTATGGCATTGCATTTTATAATTAGTCAAAAAGGTAAATCGCAAATGATTCGAAACAGATATATCTTCAATTATTCTGAAGATTTTGCCAAAGGTAATAAATGCTGGATTTGTTTGAATTATCACAAAATTCATTGTGTTGCTCTCTGAGAGTGGAAAGCCAGTAGTATTTTGGACTTTCAAGATTTGCTTCTAAACCAGCAAAGCAGTTTTATTTCCATACAGAAAAAATATCAGGCAAAACGAATTATAATCATAGATTCATTTCAAAGTTTTTGCTATCGTTTCCGACAGAAAAAATACAAAGAAAAACATAAGATAAAGGAATGAGATTAAAGAGGAAAGAAAGTAGAGAAAAAGGAAAAAATTAAACAAACGGAAAAAGTTTGGCGCAGAAACGGCTGGCGCCGAAAGGGCCAGGCGCCAAACTGGCTAGCGCCGAAACGTCTTTTTTCGGTTCAAAAGATTTCGACAATATTCGGAACCATACTCAAAAAATGATTTTTCAGTTTACACTGTGATATAAATATAGTGTGTGAGTGGTGTAAACACAATACACATTGTTCGATGGCATATACAAGTGGTTATCGTGTTTTAAAAAGATATGTTGTAAAGTGCGCTACAGGGGAAACTGTGGTTGATCTCCTGCATCCAATTTGCATCAAGAAATCAGGGTGTTTAGTTTTTCTAAACGCAATGCGTAGAAGTTAAGTTATATAATCACATTACTGACTCATATTTTTTTGGTTCTTAATTTTCATCATCGCATAACGATTTCATTTGAAACAGACTAACGTAGAGGTCATGCGCTATCACTGAGATTTATTATTCTGATCAAAGAACATTTAAAGCATAATACTCTCATGAGAGATGCTTTGTTCGGTGCAACATGTATTTCTTTTCATAGGAATAAATTAGGACAAATTTCAGAAAATTTCATTTGCTCTGGTTTTGAGAATTATTTGAATAACGGTGTACTTCAAAAATACGTTCAAGAATAAAAATAACATTTAAAAAGAGAAAACAAAAAACATTAACAAAAGACACGAAAAAAGCCAATAGTGAGTGGTTTACAAATGAATCAGATACTGCAAATGTCGTGTCAAAATTTCATATTTTGTGTTGTATAGTCAAGAAGGTCACTGAATTCATATTTGTCCAAAATTAGACCTTAAATACCCTGTTAGTAGTGGCAAAAACTATATGCTGAGAGTAGTTGTTCCAAATGCTGAATGTTATGCCAAAAAAGAGAATTTTTCGATGTAACTTTTAGTTTCAACTTGTTTTGTGATCTCATGGTTGACTGCATAATGGCGCAGATATCTTCCAAATTCAAGGTTGTTAGAAGATATTTTTTATGATGACAATACGATTTAAGACTCTACTATTTCAAAGGTATCTAGCCTCAGAATTGCGGGTCACTCAGAATAAGAAAAATCCGGGAAATCTATGACACGTTTTGAATAATATTTTTTTCAAGTTTTAATTTTTTTCCTAGTGAGTGGGATGGTCATACAGTTATAGCGCATTCAAGTAAAAGTCTCACATGAACCTTACATGCTTTAGTTTAGTAGGAAAACTCTTGAAAATATCATGACGTCTAAAATATAGGCGTTTTTTACTATAATTGTACATACATTTCATTGACTTTCTGGTTTTCCGATAACACACTCAAATCTTTGATGCAATTGTCTGTTTTGAGTAAAAATCCGTTGTCAATCCTGTATCCATTTTTCGGATTATTACTGCCTAAATACAGTTGACGACAGATTTAATTGGAATTCTGCTAACCATTTAGCAGATTCAGAGTACGCAAGCACTTTAATATTAATGTCCTTCAATAAGTGAGAATGTAATGTACGAGTACTAACAAAACAGAAGGTACATATGAGTACACCACCCACTATCATCAGTATTCATCATTCAAACTTGCACGCAAATAGCAATCGTATTAGCTTTTTTGAGCAGAAACGTGTGTAAAAAATCTTCCCTGTGTGAGAGAGAATTTGGTGCTTTACACAATTGTGAAAAAACGATCGTGCTAAAAACAGTTGTTCTCGATGCAAAGAAGCTGTCAAAGAGTTGAGGCAGAATTACTTGAAAAAAATATAAATACTGAAACGAAAAAATGTTTTAATTGTTGAATTGACTTGTTGAAACATAGGCACTGTAATACTAAAGAAAATTTATTTTCAGAAAAAGATTGTTAAGCTTACAAACCTCAGAAATTAAAAAATTGGAAATATTTTAAAATCAATGTTATACGTGTTTACAGCCTCTGGTCAGTACTGGTACACAAGTTCTTGCAGTTCGGAGAATCTCAATTTTTGATTGGTTGCCTGGTTTCTGAATTTTATCTGCCTTTTTCAGTTCAAAACTGATTTGACTTCTGTTATTTTGACCATATTTATGAAAAACTGTTAATTTCTAGCTGATACTTTTGGTTTTCTAGTTTGTTGGCGCCACTAAATCTCTTTTTGATAAAAATTTCTCAATTAAATGTTCTCAATTCGTCGTTCTTTTTATGCTAGATTTCTTTACCATTGCAGACCTCAACAACTTGGTTATTTGGTTGTTTCTTTTGAACCCTGCTCGGAAAAGCAATACTTCGATTTAGTTCTCCGGTGCAAATTATCGACTGCGCGATGCTTGTCGGCTACCAAATGTTCGTCGAACGGTTCCGAAAATCGATGGTTGTCGTGGTGTGGAACTTTAGATAGCTCTTTACACGTCGATCCGTGGACTAACGACGGGAAGCGGTTAGGCGTTGATAGAGAAATGTTGACGCTAATTGTTGCCAGTCGATTCGCATTCTTGCCATGTTGGTTTGTTGAAATTACTACAAATGTGGATATAATTGGTATGCTCTAGTTGTCCTCTCAACTTTTTTCATCTTCCACTTTTCGCATTTATTTCTGCTATTATTCATCAAGTTTCTATTGTTTCTCTCGTTTCACAATTTTCTGTTTTCGTTCCATTTTTTGTTGCCTTTTCTTTCCGTTCTTTGTTCTATATTTTTTTTCTTTTCCTTCCATTTTTTGTTCCCTTTTCTTTCCGTTCTTTGCTCTATATATTTTCTATGTTTGTTTTTGTTTTTCCTCATTTTTTGCCCATCTTTCTCCATATTATGGTCAGACTAGTCTTTTTATGTCAGAAGCGAGCGATATTTTGGCATTGAAGAAACTCACAGACGACATATTTATCTCCGATTCTAATTTATTACCATCTTTTACTATATTACGTCATCGTGAAGTCGGCGAAAAGTTCAACAAGGAGAACGGCAAATTCGTCTATAGTCTGTGTTGTCCAGAAAATATTGCGGATAAATTTTTTCGTCGGATTTTGAGCTTGAAATTGTGCACAAAAATCGACGATTTCGACATTGACGACGTTAAAATTTTGGATTCTAATTTTAGAAACGTCAATGCGAAAGACTTCGTTTTTCACAGGATAAACGCTTTGATAGAGAAGTCTGACGGTAAAATTTCTGGCGGCGTTTATAGAGAGATCAGAAGTGATCTTTGCGTTGTTGAATTGGAAAATCTCTGATTATGATATCATGAATAAAAGAAAAAAATCGACGTGTTTTTAAATCACGCCCATAACCACGTAGTCGGCACATCAGAACAATAACACTGGTGAGGGACTTGAACGTTCGACCTTTTGAATGCAATGCGGACGCGCTGGCCAAGTGGACGTTGCAGGGATTGTGGTGTGTGTACCGCAGCAGGCCGCGTGGTAAACAGCCGGACTCATCAACGTAGTGAAATCTATTTATTGAAAATTGTTCTCGGGAACTGAAAAGTATGTTTAGGATTAGCTCAAGCTACTGCAGCTGAAAATTATTATTCTCACTCCGTACGCTATATTTTGATCTGTAAAAATATACGATATTTACACACCGAGTGCCTTGTCATTGCCAACCGTGGAATCCTATTTCATGCTTCGATTGTTTTACAGGTTTCACACCTATTCAGCGAAACTCAAAATAGTGAGACTCAATACAGTGATGTCTCAAAACAGTGATTCTCAAAAGATCCAGGTCTCAAAACAGTGAAGTCTCTGAACAAATTCCCAAAATAGAGAATTTTCAAAAAAAGTCATCTTCAGAATGGAAGAATGGTGAGCGGGGTAGACGGTATGGTGCATGGCCTATTTGGATCTCCATTTCGATCTGGTGGATCCTGGAGTCACACATTTTGGCGTCGATCTCCAGATTTCTGACATTATGGCTTCATGGCATGTGTTTTCACATTTCAGCTTTTTTTTCTGGTTTGTTTATTATTAACATATCTAGAGGCATGTTTTCTGTTTTTTGCTTTATTGACATTTCTCTTTATATTATTCTTACTTTGAAACACTTTTTGTTCTTGTTGCTAAATTTTTTCGATTTGTGTTCTTTTGTTCTATTTTTTACCTACTTTTACTACATTATTTTACTTTTCGTTTCTTTATTATTTGTTTTTTTCGGCCTTTACTGCTTAATTATTTTATTCATTTCATCTTATTTGCTTATTTCATTTTGTTTTATTTATTTCATTAATTTAAATTTGAATTAAGCTCCATTCAGAACAACTTTGATCGGGAATCTTTGTCATAATTTCTTGTTTTCGTTTTTTTCAAACGTTTCGCAAAAATTTTTCTCTGACAGATATTGTTTTGTGATTTTGGAATGGTCCGTTCGCGCATATCTACCACAACTGCAGCACAAAAGCATGTGAAACTTAGATGACCAAATGCAAATAGACCTCAACTATCAAAAACGATTTTAAAATACCTAATTTGCATATTTATTATAAAAATGATGTGTGCGTTTACTGTAATGCATAGAACTTTTTACTATTCACTGTGTTGAAAATCACTGTTTTGAGACTTCGTTGTTTTGAGAATCGCTGTTTTGAGATTTCGCTATTGAGAATCGCTGTTTTGGGACTTCGCTGTCATGAGAATCACTATATTGAGACTTCGCTGAAAGAGAATTGTTGTTTTGAGAAACGCTGTTTTGAGTCTTGCTATTTTGAGTTTCATGGTTGTGGATTTCCCTATTTTGGGGACACGCCATTTTATATGCCAAAACATGCGACGTAATTAAACCGAAGGTTGTGCGCTCATTTGTCTTCAACAAACATGTTCAGAGCAAATGAACTATAAGCTTTAAGCCCAATTGTAA
Source organism: Romanomermis culicivorax (assembly GCA_963922205.1). Lineage (NCBI taxonomy): Eukaryota > Metazoa > Nematoda > Enoplea > Mermithida > Mermithidae > Romanomermis > Romanomermis culicivorax. The sequence goes on along the minus strand of CAWUHX010000025.1, from coordinate 1,649,718 downwards.
CGACCAAATTTTAACGATACTTTACTTGATCTTGAAGAACAGTAGGCGATGGTTCACGGTCCACGAGGACAACGTACAACGGAACGAAACATGATAAGATTGTCACGTGCCGACGGATTTCGTCGAACGCCACGTGATTCACATCACAATTTTTCATTATGTTTTTCGTTATGTTTTGTGTTACAGTAATTTACATCAATTTTGCGTTTCGTTTTTATACTTTTTACATGCAATTTATGTGTGTACTTTTTATGTTTATTTCTGTTGCTTTTGCGCACATTTATTTCCGTTTCAATTTATTATTTTCAATCGCACACGTAGACTATGGTATGTGCCCGCTAGTCAAGAATTTCGGTTAGAGATAAGCTCTCCGAGCTCATCGCTGTAATTAGAGCACAACGTGCACTTCTTATCAGTAAAAACTAGCGTCGTTTCACAACGTGAAACGACTAGTTGAAATTCTCACTAGTGACGTTCCTATGTTAAGCATGGAGAGTGAAAACTCGCCCCAATGCTTAACGTTGTGAACTGAAAAATGTCTATGTGATCATAGGCATCTTCTGCAACGATTTCCGCTGCAGAAGTTAGCTTGGGGGAGTGTTAACTCCGCCCAGGGCATACTGTAGTCTATGGAGCCCTTTAAAAGGGCATGTTTCTTTAGTTTTTCACCTCTTTTATTGGGCCTAACTGGTTTTTCGTCGTTTAGCTTCACGTCGCGTCTGCCGTCGATATTTTTATTATATTTTTATTGTTGTCAACTGCATTGCCGTCACACGTCAATAAATTACCATATTCGGACCCCGACCTACACATACACACATCGCCTACAGTAACCCGACCGTAGGAATCCGTCCCCGTCGCCGTTAGTTGTAGAGACCCATCGCCCCTCGCCGAGGAGACTTTTGTTATCGCCGCCTGCCACTAGCAGCCGCCGAATACCCACGCCGAATCGCTCGGACTTCGTTCCCACATCGCCGTCCGTAGGACCCCGCGTTTGACCTCGAACCCGTCGCCCAGCGCCGAGTAATTTGAGAAGAGGTGTCGTAAGTCTTCTCAGGGGTTATTGTTAGTGAGGGTATATTTGTGGGAGTCTCCCCTAAGCCAGTTTTCTCTCGGAAGTACCCTCAGTTAAGAAGAGTCCTCAGACCCTTAAGGTCAGGGCCTACAAAGGGGATTTAGGTTAACAATCGGGTCCCCTACAGTAAGCCATTCTTCGAATGGCACAGCCCCCCATTCCGGTGAATGAGGACTAGGGATTGACACCCCCGACCCGGCCGCGTTGTCCATTATTCTACAGCATTAACCCCAGGACAAGGCCGAGGTACACCATAGGTTTACCTGTGGTAGTACCAGCTGGGTTGGGTTCCCGAAACGAAGAAACATACTGGAGCCACCCCACGGGGTCACAGCATGTCACCTACCGTGTCATGGCCATGTTTCCTATGGGATATGGTACCGGTTTGCCGGTCAATGTGACTGATCACCACCTCTGTTTAATGTGACATGGCTCCACTTCGTTTAATGTGACATGGCGAGGCTGGAAAATCGACCTTAAGTCTGACTCCACAGTCCTTGGGAACGAACCTTTTAACCTTTTGAGTGAGATACCTCTTTCAATTAGGTAAATTTTCGATTTGAGTAGGGGAAACCTCCATCAGATCATGAGAATCGCCACTTGAGTGGGGAAACTTCTCTCAGGTCTGCTGATTCGCATTCAAAGTGGGATACTGACCCTTAGGATGAATTTTTTGCCCTCATGTAAGTGGATATGCCCGTAAGAAGGTAGACTACCCCTTAGGTCGGAATAGGCCCTTATATTCGAGTCTAACGCCAACTCAGATAGCACCGCATTTGAGTAAAATTTGATTACTGTAGGTTGGGATTTGCCCCACGCGTGATTAAATTAATGATTCTTGCGCGTAAATTAACCCCTTATGAGTATAGTAACTCCCGTAAGCTTTGGTTAATCCTCTGGTATCGATTTTTCCCAGATTTAATCCCCAAGAGTCATAAAATTCCCAGAGTTGAGAAAATCGAGTATTCTGCCATAACTCTCCTCTGAGCTTTCGCTTCTCTTTTTCTTTCCATTTTTTTTTTCATCAACTTGAGCCTCCATTCACTGCGTGTGATCGGACAGGTTACTGTAGCGCCGTAGGCCTTTTGGTTACAGTATGACTGCGAGTTGCACATACTCTAACTACAGTATACCTGGGTACGGGTACTTGAGTATCACAGCCCATAAAGTTTTCACAGCCCCTGAGGGTTTCGGGATCTCCGATCACGAGGTACAGTAACCCTTCCACTCTTGATTCTGGATGTCAAGTGTGGTCGTGAGTTGTTATCTGTGTCCGGTATGTGTGTCAACACACTTTTTCAATTTTTCTTATCTTCACTGAGCACTAGCCAAGTTGCTCATTTTTCCGGCCAAACAAGCCAACATTTTACTGTTGACACATATAACACCGTACTTAGCAGATCACATCGCTTATCTCTAGGGCCTTAAATTTTAATTTTATTTACTTTGCTTTTCCTTTTTTCGGTCTTCTATGCGTAGAGTGTGACCCAATTATAATAACTTTTTCACCTTATAAATTTTCTTATCTCCAAAACCAACTCCAATAAATCTTATAACCCATTTTTTTCTCTCTCTCTTTCTAAACAAACAAATTAAAAAATTTTATCCTTTTTCCTACCAAAAAAAAAACCCCAAACCAACCCAACATCCCCTTTTCTCACTTCTATTCAAATTTTCACAACCAAAACTTTTCTTCACTGGTCACACATACGTCATAGTTGGCAAACCTTCAGTAGGTCATTCTCATTATTTTTTTCCACTACTGTACGGTCTTCTTCTTTTCTTTTTCTCTTTTTCATTCTGGGTGGTTGCAAGTGGTGAGGATCTTACCGATCGGGACCACTGGCGTCAGCAACAACTACTTATTGGGTTGTTGTTATGAGGTGTTGTGTCTTGTGCGACCCCACCTCTGACGTCCGCAACTACCTCACATGCTGCTGTTGCACTGAGGCTTGACTAGTGGGGTCATGCTTCTGACGTCAGCAATGGCCGCATAGCATGTGGCCGTTCAGGGGTTGCAAGTTCTCCGTGTCCTCCCCCTGCGTCTGCACCAGCTGCATCCCTTGCTGTTGCTTTAAGGGGTGGGTGGCCCTCCGGCTCTACCTCTGACGTCAGCAATGGCAACGTAACAGGTTGTTATTGCAGGATGGTGACTGTATGGCACTGTCTTTCTGATGTCTGCAACAGCAGAGGCTCATGTTGTTGCACTAGGATTGGTCGGTTATTCTGGCTTCAGTCCTTGACGTCAGCAACAACAATGCACCGTATTGTTGTTCGTAGATGTGAGGCCTTACAAACCGCACATCTGGCGTCTGCAACAACTGCATCTCATATCATTGTCGTAGGATAACTGAGACTCAGCTATTACCTTTTGGCGTCAGCAACGGCGATGCTCCGTGTTGTCGTAGCAAGGTTGCTGGCCTAGGGCCCTATCTACTGATGTCCACAATGATAAATCTCTATTCCAGTATCGGAATTAAGGCTTTACAGTCTTATTCTGGCCTCAGCAATGGTGATGCCCCGTATTGCCGTAAAGAGATTGTAGCCGTAGGCTCTTACTTTTTGGCGTACGTACTGCAATATGAGGTTATGGTACTTACATCCCAGTTACCTGAGGTCAGCACCGAGTGTGTGGTGGTGTATATCACATCTTTTGACGTCAGCACCGGGTTACTGTGGGTTTCCAAGATGCCACTTGAGTTCTAGGTGATGATTGTAGTATTATTTTCTCACCTACGGCTCTTGTGTTAGGGTTGTGTCTGTGTGCTACTGGTGCCTGGGAAACATCAGTAGACATGCTCACGCAACCTGAGATGCACTCGGTCCGTGGCACTGATCAGGTTGTCCGCAAGGGTAGCGGCACTGATGGATCAGCACGTGACTACTCTTCTAAGCTTTAACTGTAGGTTCGAACGGGTTTACACTCCGCCTCAGCTGGGTTGGTTGTTCAACATACGCAACCGTTGGGCATTTGCAGTTGGTACTGCCTGTGTCCAACAACTGCAAGGGTCGACAACCTTCTTGTAAATTTCTTATCTAAATTCTCGCATTTCTTTCTCATCTATGATCTTCTTTAGTGTCCCCACCAGAATAATTCCTCAGGAATTACGGCACAGCCACTGGTTGGGCCTAAGGTGTAAAAGACCCCTCTGTAACCATTTCTTTACACTCAAACGCCTTCGTTAGCTGGCCTAATAATGTTCGCACTAGAGTCGCCCTTAATCCTGAGTTCGCCTCCGTTGGTTTGTCCCTTAGCATAATATGACCGCTAGTCCACCTAAGCGAAGGTGTTCGAGTCCGCCTAAACACATTACAACTAAGTCCGCCTTAGCACCTCATTTTACACTCATTTATTCGAGACAGACTGTACCCCTGATCTCAAGATGTGTTGAGCCTAGCCTCGATTCATAGGAGGAAGCCTGCATTTCCCCACCTCCACCACTGGCACAGCTGGGCCAGGGACCCCCATGCCCTTTTACTGACTGAGTGTGTCAGAATAGCACCTCGGTACCTGGTGCTCTTATATCTCAACTGGTGACCTGCGATCCTCACTTCATCTCAGTGAACGGAAACCCGGCCCCCAGCTGTATATAATACTCCTGGAGAGTTCCCGTTCTGTTCAAAACGCGCATTCCCGTTTCTGGGCACGGTTGTATCATACACGCGAATGACGTCCTCCCGGGATCCTCCTGTCTAGTCATCACACTTTTCAGAGTTCGCAATTGCTCCTAGTGAGTGAGGCCGATTGCGTAATAGTGCGATTCCCTTTGCGTAGTCTGGTTTGTAAACTAATTTTGTCCCTATCTATTAGCACCCACTAAGTTTACTTTAAGTTGTCCCCCTTTACTTATTAATTCTTAAGCCACTGCATGCGCTACTCCTGGTGAGTAGGACTTTGTCGGTTACGAGCCCTCCCATATCCCAAAGTTTGTAAACTAGTACAATGGACTTGACCTCCAGATAAAATTCCCTTTTGAGCGGGTTTATCCGTACGCCCTAACGTCGGTACCTTAATTTTATGGTTGGAATTCCACCACTTTCCTTTCAAATGTATTATACTTTTGGTTTAAATAACCGGGTCTAGCCCCATTCATCTCTAAAGTTTGGGTCCACTTCTCCCTCTCTTTACACTCGGGTTATCCCCTCTTTACCTACGTAGGTGACCAGATAAATTCCCTTCTGCGTCAACCTATCTCTCCGTCTGGCTGTTCTGAGAGCTAAAACCTTGTCCTTTTCTAGCCCCATCGCTGAGTGGCCGCTAGATATCGTAAAGAACAAGCGTTACAGCCTCAACATGCCGTCGCGCAAACGATCTCATACCTCCCGCGCTTCCTCGCCACGCGACTACAAGAGTAACTCTTACTTCACTTCTACAAAATAGAGACACCTAGACGTTCCTGTCGCCTTAGTACTAAGCTTAAGCAGACAAGTGAGCCCCTCTCTATTCAGTTTGATCGAATAACTTCACAGGCACGATCATCAGTCTTAGATACCTTACAGGAAGACGAATTCTCATCTATGAAGTCAGAAATTGATTTACCTTCACAGATTGAGAATAAGGTCCAAGCTGCATTTGAGAATGCCCTTGGACCACTCAACCAAAAGCTAGAGGCTATGAATGGCAGAAGGCACCCTCCTGTGTCCAGCTTCATGGCCCCTCCTGCCTTTTCAGGTGCTTTTGGTGAGTCCATAACGGATTTTATATCCCACTTGACCCGCTTCTTTACACTTCAAGGGGTAACAGAAGCGGATCATGCATATAAAATCGCGTTTTTGGAGTCTTGCCTCACAGGTCCTGCTCTGGCATCCTACCGGGACTTTAGCAGTGGTACTCCGCAGCCTACCCGCTACGAAGAGTTCACAGCTTTTCTTAGGAGAGACTTTCCAGTAGGGCGTGATTCAGATCTGCATCAGCAGTTGATCCAGGATCGCCTGCAGAAGCCGACTGAATCCGTGATAGTCTACCTTGAGCACCTTAAGAGACTGTCCAGGGTGGCTTATCCGGATCTCGCGACTGACGTTAGGGATTCTATTATTCAACCTATCTTTCTGAGAGGGTTGAGACCAGTCCTTAGAGATAGTATTAAGTTCAGGGAGTTCACAACTCTTGAAGAGACTCTCAAAGCAGCTTGTTACGCGGAATCACAGATTTTTCGGGATGAGATTAGGTATACTGCCCCATCTAATGCTGTTTTCTCTTCAGAACAAAGGACAGCCGACAACGTCAGGTCAATGTCGAATCAAAGGAGCACCGCTCAACGTCCGTGGGCCACCCCCTCCGACGAGGTTCGACGTTTACAATCGGAGGTGGCCCGGCTCACGGCTCACGTTGCGCGACTTATGGCTCAGCAATCGGCGCCGCCTTCGAGAAATTCGACGCCGTCGACCCATGTCCAAGCCGCCGGCGATCACCCCTCAGGGGCACATCTACAGATAAGCTCCTACCATGGACACTGCACCCACAACGAGGCTACTTGCCGGGCGCAAAATCCCAATAGCGCCGGCCCTAGCACCGCCTCCGCCACCGGCGCCAGCCGTTGCTATTTTTGTCGAACGAGGGCGCACCCGACTGACCGATGCGACAGACCCTGCCCGCATTGCCGAAAACTACGAGTGCACCGGGCAATGGCTTGCCCCAATCGAAATTCGACACTGCCTGGTGAGACTAATTTTGGTAATTCTGGTTACTCTCCTCAGGGGGCAAGTGGAAATTTTCGGAGGTATGCTAATCCAATTCCTCACGGGACAGGGAACCAATATCGGTCACCTCCACGGCAAAATAATGCTGTAGGGGTTACCGACGGTCTTCTTCACCCAGATCTATTTGATCTGGATGATAAAGTTTTGGCTGAACACCTGGCGGATCGCTCACAACTGTGTTATCCTCTGTGTAATCAGTATTGGTTTTTCAGCTACGGCAGTGGTTTCGGCGACCCCGTTGTTGACCTTTCCGCCGCCACCACCGAAATATGCGACGCCGGTCAACGTAAACCCGTCAGCGACACCGAAAACGACTGGCGACGTCAGAGTAATGGCGTCGTATCGACCGACGGAAGGTACAACGGCGCCACCGGCACGTGTTATCAACCAGGGACCGCCGCCCGGAATCCCCACGGACTCCGCGTTGGAGGTCGTCGGTCAACTGGAATAGATGAATCTGATAGGTAAACTGCCTTCTTTTTCTGAGGTTTCAAGTTCAAAAATTAGATATCCTTACAAGTCACCGGCTTTAATGATTTCTTGCTTACAGATTCCTCATCCGTCACCGACGCAATGCGGGCTGTTTGGTCAACCGATTTGGCCAAAAAGTATCCGCACCTCCCCTGGGCGCTACTCAACAAGCCGTTCGAGGTTGAGGCGCTTACGGCCGCCGACGTCATGCTATCGGCACCGGCGGTGTTGCGGATTTTGGGACCCGAGGTCGCTCAATGGGTGCTCGAGTTTATCGCCGACGGAACTATTCGAGCCACCCCGGTGGACAAGATCCTGTTGGACGGTGAACCGTCGTCACCAGCAGTGGACGCCGTCCGCCGCGCTGTGGAAAAGGCCAGTCGCAACGTGCGGCCCACAGCAGTTGTCACAACGTCACCGACGACAACGACGACGGGAGCCCAAACTTTGGCGGCAATTGCGCCCCAGCAACTGGTCGCCAACGCCTTTGGAGAACCGTTGCCCGCCGTTCACAACGCCGTCAACGTCACTGAGGCGTCGCCATTTTCGACGGCAACCGTCCCGCGGTCCCCGAAGATTGGCGTTCTTCGAGAAGTCCACCCCGGAGGAGGCTTGGTCATCGACTTCCCCGGAGAAGAACCCGCGTCGTCCGAGGATGACGACGTCGAAGAATGAAGCCGCCCGACGGGTGAAGACTGCAAATTTTGGTGTAAATTTGCAGACACCGTTTGTAAATATTTTGTTTGTAATAAATTGGGCCTTCGTGACACTACTGTTCTTAGGAATGAGCTCTGCAATACATGCTACTCAATACCAATTTTGTGGTCTTTCAAGAAGCGGTCATCCACTTGAGTTACCTCAAAAAGTTGAATGAAAACCACCAAAATCTTCGTGGAGTCCACGATGCATGAATGTTACAGTATATGTACCTATTTCCGATCCAATCACGACTAAAGCATGGAAATGTACCTTGCGGAATCCTAAGGTATGCACAAATACTGGTTTTTTCGGATCTAGGGGCATAACTGTGGACGTCATTACTACTCAGCACTTCGCGCCTGCGGCGTGCACACTAGCACATCGCACAAAGGTGTTTGGTTTACAAAAGCTCGTGGAAATACGTCCTGGCTTTTATAGCACTAACCAAACACTGGAGGTGATGTACTCATGGTGCTGCAATGACGTCTGCAAGACAGTGACTAACCTTTTCATCAAGGAGGGACAGGTCGCTTCGTGGGATGGCACTACAGCTCTAAGTACCTTAGGAGATGTAGGTGGATGCAGTCCCACTGCAGGTCAATGCACTACTCTAGACGGGGTAATTGTTTGGCCTGCCACAAACTTTACAGCCCAGTGCCATTATCGGCCACAAGGTAATTACACTGCGTCTGTATCAGGGAACCACATCATCATCGATGATTTGCAGGTTGCCCTGAAGATCCCGGGAAACTCTCGTGTGTTTCGACTGTGTCCTGACCTCCGGTTGAATACAGTGCGAACGGATCAGGGTCTCCTTCTACGCATCCACGGAAGATTTAATTTGACCCAGAGGTTGTTCGGATTAGCAAAGGACTCCGTCCCTGACCCCGTCAATGCCAAACTGAATTACCTGGCTCAGCAGATCAAAGAGTCAGAAATTAACAATTTTCGATTCATGTGGCTGGAGTTGTGTTCTCACACTCAACGCTACCTTGATCTGACTTTACAGCTGCTCCGTTTTGACCCTACACTAGGAGCCCGGGCATTCCTTCAGAGGAATGACTTGATGGCGGAATTTACGGGTGAAGCACTGACGATATGGCCATGTCAAAAGGTCAACGCCACTTATGTCTATCATTCGTACCGAGTGGGAGACACCTGTTACAAATATCTACCCGTACAGGTTGGCGGTACCATTTATTTTGCCACCCCCGGTGGCCCAGATCTCACTAAATTCAGTCCAAAGGTGCCGTGTGACCACCACCTTACAGGGATTTTCCGAAATCGCTCTGGCAGGTTTACTGAATCTGGCAGGGTCCATGTGAGCCACATTCCGCTTGAGCTGTTCTGGAAACAGCGCTTCAACATCACTCACTTTGACGCTCCTGCGCTCTTTCATGATCAGTTGGTGATGACCCCTTCAAGTTTTGCTTTCTTTAAACAGTACGTTTACAAGACTGAGCAAATTGAAGCGGTCTTGAACCGGTTGGTAAACTATACGGCTGGTTTATCCCTACAACCAGATACCTTGTATCAGGCTGTTGCAGGGGTAGGGACTGACATCAGAGCCTCACTGGAAGGTGTTGGTCTGGCAGCAAACCATGTGATTACTGGTCAGCAGCACAACCTCATGCAGGGCTTACAGTCTCTTTTGAGTGGACCAGTGCAGCTAATCTTTAACATACTTATTGCCCTGGCAGTAGTGGCCTGTACAGGATTTCTCATCTACGTTGGGGTCTCCTATTACCTCAGTTACCGCCTGCGGAAAAGACAGGTTCGGTTTGTTAGCCAATACTCTCCGTTGAACCTCCTCCGGAAAGCTCAGCATTGGGTAGGTTTTCATTACGTACAGAACAATGTGCCAACCCAGTTAGACAGGATCACTCCGTGTTTTGTCGTACTGGTTGACCACAAGGAAACTCCAGCTTTCCTTGATACTGGTTGTCCAACGGACTATCATTAGTCAACGCCTTCACAAAGCGCTGATCAAAAAGAGTCCGAAGGCGGCGATGGCCTTCCAGCAACATCACGACTTTAATCCATTGATGAGTATCAATGGTAAAGCTGTCCATACCCTCCTTTCAGGACCGTATGAGATAATGTTGCCTGGAACCTGTCAGCCACACACACGAGTGGATATACATCTCCATGTGTGTAAGACTACGTCTCCTTTCTGGGCACTGGTCGATCTGATTCTTGGATTGGACTTTTTAGAACAATTCCAGAATATTACGTTTGACTACCAACAACATGTCTGTCGATTGAATCCGGTAGAACTGCCACTTCTGTTGACAGCAGCTGAGATTGATCAGATCGAATCCTGGTGGGAGAACACATGTTCACTGTCAAGGGCCTCCCACAGGTCCGGGTCTCGATCAAGATCAAGGACTTCATCCCTTTCTCGGCCACCCTCGCGAGCTTCCTCCATTGCCTCATCCCGTGGGTCAACCAGAGGAAGTAGGACCTCTTCTAGACGGGCTAGTGGTCATTCCATGGCCCGGTCAGGGTCAAACTGTCCCCGACCCCCGCCTGGAAATTCTCCAGTTACACTAGAGAAAGGCGGTTTTCACGAGCCTAGTGATTCTGATGCACCTGCATCCCCTGTACTAGAGGTGCCACCACTCTCTGATGTTGAGGTTGAATCACTAGGAGCTACTCGGAGCTCAGGAGAGAGATCAGATCATGTACTCACTGTTCAGGTCCATCCAACTCCTAAGGCCAATCCGGAAACATCAGTTGGTTATGCTCTGGTAGGTTTACTCAGACGCACTGGTTTACCCATACTGAGGCGAACCAATGCGCCAGAGTCGAGCTTTGATGACTCTGTTCCTGACCCAGGTCATGTAGTATCAGCTTTCTACCCCACTGAAATGAGAACCCCTCATATCAAGGTTCTACTGAACAATTGGGTAGAAGCCAAAGCTCTAATTGATACAGGAGCAGTTTTCTCGCTCCTGGATCACAAGTTGGCGGTTCAGTTACCCGACTTGGTACTCACAGAGACTAGGACTCGCCCCATAGCAGCCAATGGGTCCCCGATTCTACTGCTAGGCTCTGCCTATGTCACGGTGTCAGTGGCTGATGTCTCTGAACGGATTCAAGTCCAAGTTCAAGAGAATTGTTCAGCTGAACTCGTCTTGGGGACGAACTTCCTCGGACGCTTCAATTGTGTCAGCTTGAACTGGGAGAAATCCTTTCTCCAGTTCAAGGAACTTCGAGTTCCATGTGAAGGCCTCATTCACAATCCACCTTCTGCTCGTGGGGCACTACCCTTGCAGGAGTTGATTGTCCTTGAGCCTCGCTCGCTAACACAATTCACTGCACCCGTACCTTCAATATATGCAACTGTGCCTGAGGTAGCTTTCTTCCCTAAGCCTCTTTTGGGTCAGCAACATAACGTATACTTTGCTGGTACTGTGAGTACTGTGACCAATGGTCGCATACCCCTACAGGTAGTTAACCCAAGTACACACACGGTGGTTCTCTACCCACACACGACCATCGGTCATGTGCAGATGCATACTGATTCCTCACAGGGATCAGCGGTCAAGGCTGATATCATTCTTGACCGTAAGTGGGTTGAAGCCAATGCTGTGATATCTTCAGATATCTCCTCACAGGATAAAACAGCGTTGCTCGATCTACTGGTCACATTTACTGACCTCTACACTGTTGATGAAAAGGACACAGGTTCCACTGACCTCGTGCACCATGAGATCAGCACGGGTTACGCTCGCCCAGTCCGCCGTTTCCCTTACCGCACCGCGCCCAAGGAAAAGGATCTCATCATACAAGAGGTCAAAGCGCTCCAAGAAAAAGGTATTATTCGGCCTAGCACTTCTCCCTGGGCTACTAACACCGTCTTGGTTCGCAAGAAAAATGGGTCACACCGGATGTGTGTTGATTTTCATGGTCTTAACGAGGTCACGAAAAAGGATGTCTATCCTCTCCCACGGATTGATGATATCCTGGACACACTCAAGGGTATGAAATACTTTACTACCCTTGACCAGGCTAATGCCTACTGGTCCATACCTATTGCCGAGGCAGACAAAGAAAAAACGGCGTTTAATACACCTATTGGACTTTACGAGTTCAACTATCTGCCTTTTGGTCTCTGCAATGCCCCTGGGACGTTTCAACGCCTCATGGATCTGCTTCTCACAGGATTGCAGTGGTGCACTGCACTGACCTATCTCGACGACATCTTGGTGTTCGGGAACTCTCACACCCAAATGCTTGAGCGCCTGACGGATGTGTTTACGCGTCTCCGTCAGGGTGGAATGAAGCTCAGACTGAGCAAGTGCAAGTTTTCGCACTCTGAGGTAGAATATCTCGGGTACCGCATCTCACAGAAAGGTCTCGAACCAGACAAAGTCAAATTGGCCGCCGTCCAGGATCTACCCATTCCACAAAACGCTAAGGACATCAAGTCTTTTCTTGGTCTTGTGTCTCATTATAGGCGCTTCATCCCTGGTTGCGCTCGGCTCAGCGAGCCGCTGACCAAGCTCTTACGGAAGGAAGTTACCTTCCAGTGGTCAAAACCTCAGCAGACGGCGTTCGACGAACTCCGACGGCTGTTGTTGAACCCTCCTGTCCTGCGCCATCCGGACTTTACGAAATCCTTTATACTTCAAACTGATGCAAGTATTTCAGGGATAGGAGCAGTTCTAAGCCAGTTGGACGAAAATGGATACGACCATCCTGTTGCGTACGCCAGTAGAGGGTTAACAGCAGCTGAGAAAAACTACACTATTACGGAGTTGGAGACTCTCGCTGTTGTCCATTTCGTCAAGCACTTTCGGCCTTACCTCTTTCAACATGAGGTGGTCGTTCAGACTGACCACACTGCTGTTAAGGCTGTGTTGGAAAAACCGAACCCTTCGTCCCGGATAGCTCGGTGGGGCCTCGCGTTAGCAGAATTCAAACTGACTATTCGGCCGCGAAAAGGTCGGTCTAATGGTAATGCTGACGCATTATCACACCTTCCTGATCCTAATTCCCTTGCCGGGGAGAGTATTGACGATATTCCCCTATACAGACCCGAGGGAGAAGTTATGATGATCTCCGATGGTGTGCAGCGCCTGGCGAACTCATCCCAAAGGATCACCAATGGTGCGCAGCACCTGGTCAGGTCTGAGTCTTATGCAGAGATATCACAGGATGCGCAGCACCATGACCTTCTCGCAACTCAATTTGAGGATCGGGAATTAGCCTCCATTCTCAGGTCACTAAAGCCCTACGGTGATCAGAATGATGTTAATGGCTACCACCTGTTGGATAACATCCTTCAGAAGTGGACAGGCGAGTCCAACAAGATTGTTGTCCCTCGTTCAATGGTTACTACCATTATTGAGGCTCATCATAACGACATTCTTGCTGGACACTTTGGTGCGAAACGTACCGCGAGGCTTATAGCCCGTCGGTACCACTGGCCTTCCCTCAGTGCGGACGTCAAGTCCTTTTGTCAGCAAAAGAGACAAAAGACCCGTGCAACTCTGAAATCAATTTCCATTACGGGACCGTTTCATCGAGTCGGTGTCGACTGTATGGGACCAATGACCACTAGTGAAAACGGAAACCGATTTATTGTAGTTTTCATCGACTACTTTACTAAATGGGTTGAAGCTTTCGCTACTCCGGACATCACTGCGCAAACTATAGCTCGACTTTTTGTTACTCAAATTGTCTGCAGACATGGGGCACCGCAGATTCTTCAGTCTGATCATGGTACTGATTTCACGTCCAAACTGATGACTGAAATCACTGCCATTTGTTCACGCTTATCATCCCATGACAAACGGAGAAGTGGAAAGAGCTAACCAAACGCTAGCCACACGGTTACGTATGTATGTCCACCAAGGTCATACTGATTGGGATGAACACCTGCCGTATTCTGTGTTCGCTGTCAACATTAGCATGAATGAGTCCACAGGGTATTCACCCTTTGAGCTCATGTATGGTCGTATGCCCATGCTACCTGTTGATGCAGCACTCTCATTCAATCCTCCGGCCCATATCATAGATGTTTCTACTTATGATATGGAGGTCAAACGGCATTTTACAAATGCCTTGACCTTGATCCAGAGCAGAATTGAGAGATCACAGGCAGCTTATGCTAGGTCCTACGACCGCATGGCACGAGATGTCTCATACAAGATTGGGGATCAAGTGCTCAAACTGCGCACTACTGGAAAACTTGGTTTAACGCCCAAATTATTGCCCATTTATGATGGCCCCTACTTTGTCACGAATGTGGCTTATCCTAATGTCACCATTCGACTTGAGACTGATCAAGAGGATACTGTGCATGTTAATCAGCTTAGACGCTACGTGTCACCAGCTCAGCCTACAGAAGAAGAGGAGATACCTTCCACTTCACAGGTCATTGAGACGGCACCTTTGTTGATCCCTTCAACAAATAGAGATTTTACTCAAGATCTCATTGACCCACATCTTGATGCAGAGGTCGCGGACCCGTAATCAAGTAATTCTTCCCTTCTTTACTTACGGACGGGGTCGTCCTTTTTTCGAAGGACTGCCGTGCCCCTCACAAAATACCCACTTCTGTTCCAAGCTGGAATAGCAGTGTAAAGAAGAGAATGAGCAGCGACCAATGCATCTAAACTAGGGTATTGCCTCACATTGCAGGCGCATCCATGCGATAGCCTATACCTCGCCTCTAAAATTTTTCATTTAGTCTCGTTTCAGATTTCACAAATCAACCGACAATTGGCAACTTCACCGAAGGGATCAAATGACGTCAGCAACTCCACGCATCTCCAATGGACGTCAGCAACTCCACGCAACATTGACACAATTCCACAAACCAGAACACACCGAAAAAAACCACTGAACCAGCGACCGCTTGCCGACACCATCACCTGAACCTTTGACCATCGCAGACGAGCACAAGGACGAGGACGCCCTTTTTCGAAGGACCGCCGTGTCACGTGCCGACGGATTTCGTCGAACGCCACGTGATTCACATCACAATTTTTCATTATGTTTTTTGTTATGTTTTGTGTTACAGTAATTTACATCAATTTTGCGTTTCGTTTTTATACTTTTTACATGCAATTTATGTGTGTACTTTTTATGTTTATTTCTGTTGCTTTTGCGCACATTTATTTCCGTTTCAATTTATTATTTTCAATCGCACACGTAGACTACGGTATGTGCCCGCTAGTCAAGAATTTCCGTTAGAGATAAGCTCTCCGAGCTCATCACTGTAATTAGAGCACAATGTGCACTTCTTATCAGTAAAAACTAGCGTCGTTTCACAACGTGAAACGACTAGTTGAAATTCTCACTAGTGACGTTCCTATGTTTAGCATGGAGAGAGAAAACTCGCCCCAATGCTTAACGTTGTGAACTGAAAAATGTCTATGTGATCATAGGCATCTTCTGCAACAATTTCGGCTGCAGAAGTTAGCTTGGGGGAGTGTTAACTCCGCCCAAGGCATACTGTAGTTTATGGAGCCCTTTAAAAGGGCATGTTTTGTCTTTTTGTCACTCATTATTGGGCCTAACTGGTTTTTCGTCATTTAGCTTCACGTCGCGTCCGCCGTCGATATTTTTATTATATTTTTATTGTTGTCAACTGCGTTGCCGTTGACACGTAAATGGGTAAACGCGTTGTCATCGTAACCATCGCCAAACACCGTTTTGAAAAATAATGCTCGACCGGGATTCGAACCCGGATCTCGTTGACTATAGTGCAGCATTCTACCGATTGAACTACCGAGCCGGTGTTGTGACTGGTACGAAGGGGTGATGTACGGACGTGCGACACGTGACATTTCCCCCCTTGAAAGAAGGACGACCTCGTCCGTTGAAGATGCAGGTTCTGCGGCCCACCAATGTGGGACCAATCCAAGCCTCGCCATGACACGTAAATGGGTAAACGCGTTGTCATCGTAACCATCGCCAAACACCGTTTTCGAAAAATAATGACCGACCGGGATTCGAACCCGGATCTCGTTGACTATAGTGCAGCGTTCTACCGATTGAACTACCGAGCCGGTGTTGCGACTGGTACGAAGGGGTGATGTACGTGCATGGGACACGTGACATTCCCCCCCTTGAAAGAAGGACGACCTCGTCCGTTGAAGATGCAGGTTCTGCGGCCCACCATTGTGGGACCAATCCAAGCCTCGCCATGACACGTAAATGGGTAAACGCGTTGTCATCGTAACCATCGCCAAACACCGTTTTGAAAAACAATGCTCGACCGGGATTCGAACCCGGATCTCATTGACTATAGTGCAGCGTTCTACCGATTGAACTACCGAGCCAGTGTAGCGACTGGTACGAAGGGGTGATGTACGGACGTGCGACACGTGACACCGTCACAGGTCGAATAAATTACCATATTCGGACCCCGACCTACACATACACACATCGCCTACAGTAACCCGACCGTAGGAACCCGTCCCCATCGCCGTTAGTTGTAGAGACCCGTCGCCCCTCACCGAGGAGACGTTTGTTACGGCCGCCTGCCACTAGCAGCCGCCGAATACCCACGCCGAATCGCTCGGAGTTCGTTCCCACATCGCCATCCGTAGGACCCCGTGTTTGACCCCGAACCAGTCGCCCAGCGCCGAGTAATTTGAGAAGAGGTGTCGTAAGTCTTCTCAGGGGTTATTGTTAGTGAGGGTATATTTGTGGGAGTCTCCCCTAAGCCAGTTTTCTCTCGGAAGTACCCTCAGTTAAGAAGAGCCCTCAGACCCTTAAGGTCAGGGCCTACAAAGGGGATTTAGGTTAACAATCGGGTCCCCTACAGTAAGCCATTCTTCGAATGGCACGGCCCCCCATTCCGGTGAATGAGGACTAGGGATTGACACCCCCGACCCCGCCGCGTTGTCCATTATTCTACAGCATTAACCCCAGGACAAGGCCGAGGTACACCATAGGTTTACCTGTGGTAGTACCAGCTGGGTTGGGTTCCCGAAACGAAGAAACATACTGGAGCCACCCCACGGGGTCACAGTATGTCACCTACCGTGTCATGGCCATGTTTCCTATGGGATATGGTACGGGTTTGCCCGTCAATGTGACTGATCACCACCTCTGTTTAATGTGACATGGCTCCACTTCGTTTAATGTGACATGGCGAGGCTGGAAAATCGACCATCCTCATTCAGGGGGTTCGAGGGTGAGAAGGGCTTGGGGGGTTTCAGTAGGAGTTTCTCGAGGATAGAAGGAGGTCATTTCGTTTACATGTACCGTAAAAGTGGTATTCTTGAGGGGGTGTTGGAGTGTAACATTAGGGTACATAAAATTTGTGACTGTATAGGGCCCGTTTTGGCGGGGTGGGAATTTAGGAGTGAGCCCTTGCTTACACGAATGATTTTTATATAAAATGAGATCGCCCACCTTGTAATGGATATTCTGGGATTTTTTTTGTACTGAACTGTATAGTGGTTTCGGGCTTTTTGTAAATTCTTCTGAACAGTTGAGAGAGCTTAAGTGAAGTGAGATTTGACACGGAGGGCATAATCATCAAGATCAACCATGTAGGATGTGAGAAAAAAAATTTAATGCTGCATCTGATGGTAGATTAGCTTGTCAACCATGAAGCAATTCAAACGGGGGGTATGAAGTGCTATCATTTTTGTGAATGTTGATCGAAAAAATGGCAAAGGGTAAATAAGTATCCCAATCAGTATGATTTGAATTGATGTACATGCGGATACCGGCGACGAGGGTCTGGTTGCAGTGCTCCACTTCCCCATTGGCAATGGGGTGGTACGGAGTGGTGTGAACTTTCTGAGTAGGGCACAAATTAGAGATCCAGGAGAAAAGATCAGAGACGAAATCTGAGCCACGATCACAGTGGATGATTTTTGGGGAGCCATGACGGCAAACAATTTTGTTTACGAATAACTTGGCTATTGTGGCTGCAGTGATATCAGGGGTCGGAAAGGCCTCAACGTACTCGGTGAAATAATCAATGAAGATGACAATGAATCAGTTGCTTTCTTCAGTGAGGGGTAACAGCCCCATGCAATCAACACCTACTCTGTCAAATGGGCCCGTCGGTTGAATTGGGACAAGATTTGCATGTATTCTGTGCTGAAGGGCTTTATGGATTTGGCATGGGTAGCTAGTTTTGCAGTACCATTTGATATCAGGGCTCATTTGTGGCCAAAAATATTTTTGACAGAGGAGGTATAGGGTCTTTCGAGCAGCAAAATGACCTGTGAACTTGCTGTCATGATGTGATGTGATGAGATCATGTATTTGTGATTTTGGGATGTATAGTTTTGCCTGCTTGTTAGTTGTACGAAAGAGAATATTGTGGTGAACTGTGAATTTGATCATTGTAAGGGGATGTTTTTGGGTGATCTTAGCTAAGATATTTTTGATGGTGGGATCAGTGCCTTGGACTTCTGCCAAATTTTTCTGCTGTTCCTCTTGCTCAGTTGCTTCAGCTTCAAGAACGGAGTTGATATTTCATATTTCACGGTGGATTTTAGGTGGTCAATATCAAAAGATTGTTTTGCTGTGTCCGAAGGGAAATGAGAGATGGCATCTGCATTGCAGTTAGCAATGCCTTTCTTAGGTTGGATGTCAAGTTGAATACCAGAGAGGTCTAGTCCCCAACGGGCGAGGGGAGGGGTTTTCTTTCTGTAGGACTGCCTCAACTGCAGTATGGTCAGTGTAGACAATGACATGCTGTTGGAAAAGATAGGGGCGAAAATGCTTGATGAACTCAACTACGGCAAGGGATTCCAACTCGGTTATTGGGTAGTTGCGTTCTGTGGGTTTCAATGTGCAGCTCCCAAAAGCAATGGGGCGATCATGACCTTTACTGTCTAGTTGGCTTAGAATTGCGCCAATTCCAAGTTTTGAGGCGTCAGTTTGCAAAATGAACCGTTTTGTAAAATCGGGATGCTGCAGGATTGGGGCATGAATGAGCAACTCTTTGAGTTTAGTGAATGCATTCTGTTGTTCAGGCCCCCATGAAAATTCCGAATTCTTTTTGAGTAATGCTGTTAGTGGGCTGGAGATTTGGGAGCGATTGGGGATGAATCTGCGATAATAAGAGGGTAGGCCGAGAAATGACTTTACTTCTTTGGAGCTTTGGGGTGTAGGTATGTCATAAATGGACTGTACTTTGTTTGGGTCTGGCAAAATACCCTGCTGAGAGATGAGGTGACCTAGATATTGTACTTGGGGCTGGCAAAATTTGCATTTTTGTATGTTGAGTTTTAGTCCTGCTTTGGAGAAACGAGTGAGAATGTTGTCTAAGCGTTCTAATATCTGGGCATGGGATTTGGCAAAGACTAAGACATCTGTTGGGCACCCTGTTGATGCCAATTTCGTGTGGGGAAATCGACATGCAAATCGACGACAGGGACGACCAGCGGCGCAGACATTTGCATAGAATGGAGCGCCAAAGAAAGACGAAAAATGAAAGTGAAATCATTCTTCACTTAATATCGTTTTTATTATATTTTTGGTGTTCTTTGCTGGCGTCCCTAAATATAATTTTCCCAGCAACGTCTTTTGTTTATGAGTATTCTACTGTGGTGTACCCACATTCGTTTTACATATTTCGTCGGATTTATTGTTTAATATATTCGTTTACTTGTTTAGATAATTCGCATCGACGAAGGCGGAGGGCCAGAGGCCCAGGCGCCGGCTTACATCAAGTAAGTTTTGGGAAACCCCTGTCGGGTTATACCCAAGTAAGTTTATCCCTGAGGGGATTCCTTGTCTCATCTAGGAGACTGCGGAGGTCTTTGGTAAGGCCCCCGTATTTAGCACAAAGTTTATCTTTGTTGCTGTAGGTCTGGGGACAAACGGACTGTTGCACAGATCACCGAGGCTTAGCCAAGGTATCAGTTCTAACAGGTCAGTTCAGACCCAATCTTTTCTTACGCCTCTTAAGGAAAGACCTGCACAACAAGTGGTGGCTTTTAACTCCTTACCACGGAACTTCGTAGTCAGACTAGGAGAAAAGAATATCCTCCAGGTTTCTACAGAAAGTTAGCAGGATTTAAAATGCCTAACGAAAGGATACCGAGAGGTAATACTTTACGCAGATCACCACCCAGAGTGGCGAGTGCTGGGAATCTAGTCAATTTGGGAGACGGAGATCAGCAACGGCATGCTGCCCCGGACCCAGTGATCCCAGATCAAACTCCCGCGAGGGTTCAACCATTGCAGCAAAATGCAATGCATTTTACGCCTCAAGATGCAGGCGTACCAATTGACCGACCGCCAGCGATTGCCATCGATCCGCAGGAGGCAGGCCCGGCGAATCCGAACCCAGACGCCGATGGACCGCCGCAGCAAAATTTAAAAAGGTCACCGCCGCCAAAGGTCGAATTAGCAGGACCAAAAAGGGACGTTGTTACGCCCGAAATTCGACCAAATTTCGAAGAAAGGGACCCCGAAATCGATCAACGATTAGAGAGGATTCCCCAGGAACAAGAGCGATTCCAACCGCAGGAAAGAGCTCCTGAGATGTCCAATCAAGAATTGGCGACGCAGCTACGCGAGTTGAAAGGGACCGTCGAAGCCTTGTTCGACATAATCGCGAATGCCGCCACAGAGGACAACAAAAGGGAAGCCAACAGGCGCCGACAGGAGCCGGATAGACAGGTTAGACCATGTAATAGGGGTGCAGAAGGAGACAACCGTCTCGCTGCTGAAATAAATGCAGGCGCAGGGCCTAGTAATAGGCCTGATATTGATGAAGGGCAAAGGCTTAACTTTGAGCCCAAAAGTTGGAGAGGTCCAGCTAGAGATCTTCGATTCGAAGGAGCTGAGCAATCGGCAGACTTCAGGAATCCAAGTCAGATAGCTCCGCAGCATCCAACTTTAACTAGAGTGGTCTATGATGGTAGAGGAAATATAGTTGATCCAAATACCCTTAGACCAGATCAATTGGCATGTTTCCCATATAGGGATTACAGGTTTGACAAAGACAATATGCCATCATATCAAGGAGGTGTACCACCTCAACGAGATCCAAATAGGGTTATGCTGCAATCCTTGAACTCTGATCTTGATCCAGTATTAACAGCAGCTTATGATCAGAGGGAAGTGCCATCAAATAATTTGGCACAAGAGATTGTAGTCAGGAATATCGTTAAAGGTGTGTTACCCAAACTTTTAGATGAGGGTATGGTAAATCAGCAGGTGCTTAGCTTCTTAACAGCACTTGAAGGGGAATTCCGTAGGGATACACCCGAATCAGCTAAATATGAGGCACTGCTGAGGCTTTCTAAGGGTAGACCGAAGGCTGTTGCAGGAGACAACATGACCTATAGGGAGGCCAGGAGAGCCATTATTAATGTCTTTGCACCTGAGTGCAACCTGGAAATGTTAACCAGGGAGTTGTTTGAGATCCAACAAAGACCCAATGAACAGGCTGTAGAGTTTTTAAAAAGGGTCAGTATATTAGTGGAACTAGTTAAAGGTGATTTAGACTATCAGTCTAAACAGAGACTGATTATTGATACCTTTATCTACAAGAGTGATCCTACATTTCAGTCTGAACTGAAAAATTCAAAGCATACCTTTAGAACCTGGTATGATCTTGCAGTAGAGGTTCATGATATTGAACGTAGGTACAAGAATGCCTTTCAGAGATATGGACCCAAGGGTACACAACAGGATCCTATAGTAATTAATGAAGTAGGTATGCCTAGTGGGCATGATCCTGAAATTGCCGTAGTTGCTAGGAACCAGTCAGAAGGATATCAACAAGGCCAGAGGCAAAGGTTTCGGCAACCGTATCAAACTCTAGGTAATCAGGTACAGGCCCAAACCCAAAGGTCAAGGAGTGATTCTCCTGAGATAGAGGAGATTCCAGTTCGGGAAGCCCCTAGGGCTCAGACCGAAAAAGGTAAGAAAGAATCTCTTCTATTGAAAATCTCTAAAGAGATGGTACAACTGGTCGAAAGGTTCGACCAGCTCCAGCAAAAGGTTGATAACAGGCAAGCGGAAAACCGGTCTGATGTGGCCATACCTAGTACAAGCCAGGGAGGTCAAGTTTCCCAAGATCCAACTAAGCCATGGTGTGAGTTCCACAAGAACATAACACATAATACTGCAGACTGCAGGACATTGAGAGTATTGTCCGAGCGCAGGAGCAGAGGTAGAGCCAGCTTCCCTACCTTCAACAGGGGAGGCTTCAACACTTTTGCTAGAGGTAACTACAGAGGTAGAGGAGGTTACCCAAATGCCAACTTTAATAGCAGAGGTAGAGGTGCGTATAATGTAGGCTATTCAGGTCATCAGGATAGCCAGGAGAGTTATTTACAGAACTCCGATTACAATGAGTTCCTGGAGTTCAAAAGGCAAAAGGAGCTGCAGAAGCAGTTCCAACAGATGCAGCAATACCAACAGCAAGCTGCATTACAGCATCCTCAGCCTCCACAGGCTGTTATGGGTCCGACTCAGACTCTTCAACAAGGTCAGTTCACAAATCAGCCACCTCAGAAGGATTATTCGAGTGTTATGGTTGCAAGGCAATCTCAGATGAGTCCTTTAGGTGAAGTAAACCAGAGAGTGAGTGGCCCAAATGTTGTATTAGGTAGTATTGTGCAAATGAATGCAATTGTACCACAACCTGTAGTACCATCAATACAAGTAATAAGGAGAGGCACACCAGCTAGCCCTCAGGAACAACATTTGCTGGATACGTACCCCAGGACAGCCCCATTCCACATTGAGGTTGTTATAGGAGGTCGTAAGACAATGGCTTTAATTGACACAGGAGCTCAGTGCACTGTCATGTCGGCTAAGTTTCTGAAGGAAACTTTGGGCCCAGATTATACTGAATATCCCAGGATATTAAATGTCACTGTAGCCAACGGTAAGACAGTCCAAGCCCATGGGTATATCCAATTTAGGATGGATACATTGTGTGGACAGTTCCCCGTTAAAGCAATTGTAATTCCTGAAGCAGGTGAAAATGTCATTGTAGGAACAGACTTTTTGGCTCATCCTCAGGTAGGAGCCATAATAGATTTCAGGAATAGGACGATGACGCTCAACAACCGTCAACAACGGATATACGTGACGCCCGACCAGCCCCAATCCAATTGTGGAGAGGTCATGACCACGAGCGCCGCGGAATCCACAATGAGCGCCGCCGACCAGTACCAGCCAAAGATTTGCCTGCTAAAGGTTTCGGTGCCAGTGGTGAGTGTGAATCCTATCTACTTACCTAGTGGTACTGATATACTTCTGAGAGCAAAGCTTTGGGATAAGGTAGGCGAAAATCGCCTCAATGGAATCATAATAGAGTCTGAAGACAATGAAGAAAGGTTCCACATTGATAGTACCATAGTAGATGGTACAAGAGATGATTTTGTTGTTATGGTATCCAACAACACAGGATCAGGATGCCATTTGAAAAGAAATCAAATAATTGGCCATACTAATTCAGTGTTGTGTGATACTGATAACCAAGATCAACTTAAGGGGAAGATAGTTGAGGATTTGGAGAAGCTGCAAACTTGTGCAGTCCAGGCTAGACCTGATTCGACTCAAGCGGATGAGAAAGAGTTCAAGGAAGCCTTGTACAATATGCTAGCTAAATCCAACATACCATCTGAACAATTGGAACAAGCTTTACGGTGTCTCGCAAAATATAGAGACGTGTTCAGCTTGCCCAGTGATCCTCCAACTACTACACCCTATTTGACCTGTAAAATAAATACAGGGGATGCAGCACCCGTGGCCAAAAGGTACCACAGGACTGCTATAAATTTACGGCCACATGTTCGTGAGCATGTGCAAGATATGCTCAAGAAGGGTGTAATTGAGCCATCAAAGTCGCCTTGGGCAGCTCCGTTATTCCTTGTAGGTAAAAAGGATGGTACCAAGCGACCAGTAGTGGACTTTAGGGGTATAAATGATGTTACCAAGGATGATAAGTATCCCATTCCTAGAATGGATGACTATCTAGACTGTTTAGGTAAAGCCAAATTTTATACTACCCTAGATCTCAAATCAGGATATTGGCAAGTGCCAATGGATGAAGAAAGCAAGGAGAAAACTGCTTTCATATGCCAAGAAGGGCTTTATCAATTTAAAGTCATGCCCTTTGGCCTAAAAAATGCGCCAGCCGAATTCCAGCGTATGATGGAAAGAGTTTTGCATCCATATGTTTGGAAAATCTGTCTAGTCTACATAGACGATATTATTGTGTTCTCAAATACGTTTGAGGAACACTTAGTTAATCTAGAGCTAGTCCTGCAAGCTCTAAGAAAGGCTCATTTGACCTTGAAGCCGGAGAAGTGTGAATTCCTGCCTGAGAGAGTTCATTTTTTAGGACATATCTTAAATTCGGATGGAGTTTCCCCAGATCCGAAAAAGGTCAAAGCTATAAATGATTTCCCATTCCCAGAGTCTAAACGTAAACTGCAAAGGTTCTTAGGTATGTTGCAGTGGTGTAAAAAGTTCATACCGGGTTTGGCTAAACACGCCGAACCGTTGTACAAACTAACTGGGAAGAACTGTGTTTGGGAAGTCACGGAGGTTCACCATCAGGCTTTTAGGAGCCTGAAAGAAGCACTATTGTCAGTGCCATTCCTTAGGTATCCGGTTTTGGACGGGTCTGCGGACTTTGTCCTTCAGACAGATGCCAGCGGAACGGCACTAGGAGCAGTCCTTTACCAGGAGACTAACTCAGACCGCTGGGTAATTGCTTATAATAGCAGAATTTTAAAGGCGGATGAGAAAAAGTGGTCAGCCACGGAAAGGGAATGCTTGGCAATTGTGTATGGCTTGAAGTTATACAAGCACTACTTAGTGGGTCATAGGGTGATCATAAGAACTGATCACAAACCTTTATTATCTATGAAGGTCAATGCAATGACCAATGGTAAGTTGAAGAGATGGTACTCGTTCATCTCTCAGTTTAACCATAAACTAGAGTATGTGCCTGGAAAACAAAATGCCATGGCAGACTTTTTGTCCAGGATGGATGAACCAGACGATCAAGCGGAAAAGATACCGCCAAAATGGGAACACATGTTCTCAAAGGATAAACGAGAGTCCGAAAATCTGGAAGATCTTGAGGCACAGCTTATTGAGAAAAAACATCTCAATTTGGTGAAGAGATTCAGAATTCTGACAGATCGGAATCCTGAAGACGGTACTCCGTTACATCCAGAGCCAAAAGGTAAGAAGAATCAGAGGACTGATATGAGTCCGAGATTCACCAAGATTTATCCAGAAGATTCTGAGGGTGATCCAGAATCAAACTCGCCTGCAGACTTGATAAATGCCGTAACTACAAGGAGCATGGCGAAGGAAGCGGAGAAGAGCAATCAGGCTCAGATCCAGCCTGATGGCAATCAGGTCAACGAAAAGGTAAGTAGGGGAAACCAGGACAAAGGTAAGGAAAAAAGAGTAACCTGGTTATACCCAGAAAAGGAACAAGATTTTACTTTGGCAGACCCTAAAGAAGATGAACTACCAAAAGGGCTAATTAGAGATGATCTCATGGCCCTCTTGCAGAGAAAAGATGAGGTACTACGACCATATTTTGATAGATTGGGTCCAAATGGGACAACCAAGTATCATAGTGGATTTTATATCCAAAATGAAGTGTTATACCGCGAAGCCGGACAGGGATCGGATGATCAGGTGGTCGTCCCATCCTGCCTTAGGGACAATACTTTGCACCAGTACCACGGTGCCGTAATGATGACTCATCAGGGGTTCAAAAGGACCCTTGCTATGATCAAAAAACGGTTCTGGTGGCCTGGAATTGAAAAGGATGTCAGGCACTGGATCAAGTTTTGTCCAGTTTGTCAAATGGCTAATCAGGGAAACACCGAAATTCCGCCACTGATACCAATTATTCCACAAGGTCCTTTTGACATAGTATCAGTGGATATCGTGGGTATTTCTCCACTTAGTGAGAAGAGACCGTATGTCATAGTCTTTCAAGACTATTTTACAAAGTGGGTTGAAGCTGAACTGATCCCGGATCAGTCAGCTAGCACCGTTGTAGATACTTTTCTACAAGCTATTGTATTTAGGCACGGGACTCCACGGAGACTACTCAGCGATAGAGGAGGTTGTTTTACCTCAGATCTAATGAAGGAGATCTGCAAGTTATTGGAGTGTCAAAAAATTTTTACAACAGCCTACCACCCACAAGGAAATGGTATGGTAGAAAGGTTTAACCAGACACTCATTAAACAGCTCAGAAAGGTGGCCATCGAGGAAAAAGATAACTGGCCAAGATACTTGAGAGCTGTGGTGTTTGCATATAATGCCACACCGCATGCAGCCACGGGGCAATCCCCATTTTCGTTGCTTAGAGGTCATGAGGCAACCTTCGGGTTAAACTTATCGAAAGCATACGATATTGTAATGCCGGACAGCAATGCTGAGGCATACAAATTTGTGTTGACCAATCATTTAGTCAACCTGTACGAGGATATTGCAAAAAATATCCAGAGTGCTGCCGAAAAATCGAAGAAATACTTCGATAAAAAGTCCAAACAAAATGGATTTAAAGAAAAGGATTGGGTTCTGCTCAAAGTAGATAAGCAGAAAAAACTAGGACTACCATGGTCCGGTCCGTTCATAGTTACGGACATTTCGCGAGAAGCGGAGAATGTTGTCACCATTGTACATTGGGACAACCCGCTAAATCGCCAAACAGTTTCAATCAGCAGGTTGAAACATTTTCGTTACGAGACCACTAGGGTCTTGCCGCGAATAGCGCGAGCCAATCAGGACGCGCCACGTGACGAAAATACGTCACTTTCCAATATGGCACAAACAGTTACGACTGGAGCGCCGATTCAAATGAAATCATTTGAAAATTCGCTCAAGGCGAATCTATGCGCGATCTCGCGCTGATTTTTTTTTTTATTTTATGTACATATCTCGCGCGTGTAAGTACTAATTTTAATTAAAATTGTATTAATTTGTAATATTTATCGCGTTTATGTAGTATTCGTGTTAATTTTGTAAATTTTTCATATTTATTTCAGACTTTGGGAAAAATTCTTCGGAATTTTAGACCAAAGTGACAACCCAAAAAATTTCCGACATTTTTTCTAAAAAATTAATTTTCAAATTTTTCATTTTTTTTCAAAATCAAATTATAGCTGCCCCGCTTATCTGAATTCTAAACTTCCATCGGAAGGAAGAAGTAAAATATTCCCCGAACCGCGATAAAAAAGGAAATTAGCAAAATTGCTAGATTAAACTTTTTCAGCGTTCAAAATTTTTAATAAATTTATCAATTTATTATTCGAAAACAAAAATTTCGAAAAGAAAAGAGATGGGAAAGGGCGCGCGGAACCGCCAACAAGCTCCGACGCGCGAGTGGTCGCACACAGAGCGCCACGTTGAATACGGCAGGGCCCAGCACCGCCAAGACAACCGTTTTTTCTTTATCGACGGTAAGTTTCGAACTTATTTTTATCAAATATTCTTGGAAACCGCAGGTAATGCCCAGAAGTCACTGGAAGACCAGCTCGGCGCCCCAAAGGGCAGACGAGGTTAGAACTTAGAGGGAACGAAAAATGGGAGTACTGCGAAACGGAAGCTCGAAGCCAAGCAGGGAATTTCCATTTTGGAAATATACCTGATACCACCGAGAGCTATACGATTCAAGGGAAACCTAGAACCTTGGGTTCAGCCCGTTTTAAAGTTTTATCATTCAAAAAGTTATCAAAAATTATTTATTTTTAAATCAAATCAAATCATATCACTTTTTCGATATAAAATTCATTAAAAATTATCAATTTCGAGCGCTATAAAAATTGTAAATACAGCGCCATAAATGGAGCGTAGTTGGTCGCTCAAGCAGCTGGTCAGAGATTGGTGTCCGATCAAGTGGTGGACAGTCGGATCAGGTCTACCCTCCCCAACATATAGAGGTAGCAAGGGTAAGATTTGGTAAGGTGTTAGTTGCCTACCAGCTCAATGTTTGTATATCAGTGGCTCACCTAACAACCTGCACTAAACTTAATTTTCTGCGAAACTTAACCCGCTTGGTGTTGTGGTGCTGGTGTAGTATAGACCCGAAGATGCGCTGAAAAAAGGGGAATAAAACACTAAAATTAATAGTACTTTATATTTAGATTATAACGTCAAACGGGCCGTACGAATCCACGAACTGGATCAGTGGTTTAAAGCCACATTTGGGTACTGGCCGGCCAATCCCAAGGAACCTCGAATGGTAGACATCGGGAAGGTCAGCCAGGTACTCCATTTTATCCGAGAAGTGTCAATCTTCAGAGGACAACCAGTTTGTGGTTTCGACGTTGAAAAAGTCAACCAGGATAAGGTCGCCGCCTTGTTCAAAACAAGGGAGGTCGACAATCCAATGGGAAAGCAGTTTGCCCGATATATCAGCTTCGCGCTAACGAACGGTCAAACTTACGTTATTGATACAACGTCGATGATGATCAAAGAGTGGACCAGCCTCCACGACTTCTTGAACTCCGACATGCTCTTTGCCGGATACGCCGTGCTGGAAGATCTGGTGAGTATCTATAACGTTTGTGGCGCAGGGCGAGATAATAAGGATAGGGACAAAACTGTCCCCTTACGGGAATTTCTAAGAAAGACCAAAGGTCGATACTTTGACTTAGACCGTTTCGCCCTCACCATGGTAGGAGTAAACCTGGAGAAAAAATGCTTTCAGACAGGTATATGTCCCGAAACCTTTCGGTTAAAGGGACTGTTCACGGAATTTTATTTGATAGACGTGGGCCCCTACCAATATGACTTTTCGTTGAAAGCGAACCGTGATCGGTTTGCCAAAAGGGGTATATTGCCGGAAGAGCTCAGATACGCCGCTCTAGACGCATACTACTCCTTATTGGTCATGTTTGCCGCCATTCACTATGGCATGGCCGATCAACTGCTTATGCAAATGCAGATTTTCGACCATGACAAGGTGGATCCCAAACAGATCAACACCATTGCCCTCCATTTTTATCAGCAATATCTAATGATTCCGGGCAATGTGAATCGAGAAATGGGGCTAGGTACCCCAGTTATGGAAACCGATCAGGTTCAACCAAACATGGTCTACCACATGATGAAGTGTGAGATGTATAACCGTTGGGCGGTGCAGATGCAGGGAAATAACACAGGTTATTATACCGCGCCCACGGAGTGTAATCCAGTCCGTCCGCAGGGAGTTCAGTTGCCAAGTGGTTTCTACCCACTACTTCCGAGAGATAACAAACCAATGAAGGACGACGGATACACCACAGATAGCGATCCCGACGAAATCCAGGACGTCCAGATACCAGACTGGGTAAATATTTCAAAAGATATCCTGGAAAATCTCAAGTCAGGCGGAGCCTACTGGGATTTAGACGGGAAAATTTCTTTAACGTTGTACGAAAACGCCAAGCTATACTGGCAACAAGCCGGGAAGCCCGATACCATTCCACAAGAGGTGTTTTCCTCTAATAACCACTACCCAGTGGGTATCGAGGGCCATAGACAGGCCTATAAGACCAATTTTTACACGCCAAACTTGGCAAAGATTTCAGGTATGCTGGATGAGCGAAACTTCCCAGAGTTAGAGGTCATCTGCAAATTTATGCCATTGGCTTATCATTTGGCATGGCCTCATTCCAGAGCGGAGTGCGACTATGAAACTAGCGCTCTGCTAAATTATAACTTTCTAAATAGTTATACTAAAGAAGGCCAGGAAATGATAAAGAAAATGTCCTGGAAGTCAGGCGACCGCCTGGCTTACTATTTAGAATTAGCAGCGACGCTACCGCCGTCGGAACCCCGCTTTCCATCCAAAAAAGGGGTATACGCATGGCAGAATCGGTTCGGTTTTGTCCCGCTACGATTTCGAGAAGCCGAGGAGATTCTACAAATTGGCGACGACAAATCGTTATTGAAGGACGGAGCCTACAAGGTAAATCCTTATTTCTATGTAACTTTTTACTACGTAGGCTTCGAGACTTTAACGCCGGGACTGCGGTATCCCATGACGGAAGACGCATCGCCAACCGACTACCCGATTACCTACGCACCGAGAAATCCGCTCGAGCTCAGACCGGAGTTTGTCAGCAAAAGCTTCCGGGAGAGAACAATCGCTTCGGAAATGCCCGGGTATACACTTACATATACCCCAGCCGGTGAGTTAATTTCTAAGGTACCGTTAAATCGTCCCTCAACTTCCCAAACGGCGCAAGCCGGAGGGACGGGACAGGTCAAAGCGCAGCCGCAGGCGCTAGCGCCAGTGGTCAAAGCTACACCAGCTTTGGACACTGCTGCTACGCAGGCAGCTGCAGTAGTTGTCGTGGTGCCGCCGCCAATCCAACCAGCGGTGGCACAGCCGACTCAAGTACCTCAAGTGCAACAACCGGCCGAGCCTGAGCCAGAGGTTGTCACCATAATGCAATCAGTACCTCCAGCACCAACTGTTTTGCCAGCTAAAGTAAAACAGCTGTTGCCGAAGATACGGAATTCAGACTCTGAGTCCAGTTCAGAGGAGGATGTAGAAGAAGAAGAAGAGGGTGAAATCCTCGAATCTGAGGGCCAGACATCAGAGAATAAGGATGCGATGGAGGCCAAAACTCAGAAACAGGCTCTTGAGGAGGAAAAAATCCAGACTCAAATTGACGAAGCAGTCACCAAAATGTCAGGGATCGATGTCAGACTGGAGAAGATGCAGGAAGCATCCCAGGAGATACCTGTAAAGGCCAAAGATCCTAAGGATCATGATCGTCAAGCGAAGCAAGAGGCCCTACAGGCCAAAATTCAAGAACAGAGAAGGCTGACGCAGCAGGAATTCCTGCGTCAGAGGGCAATCCAGAGAAAGCTGAAGGAGCAGGCACTAGCGGACGATAGCTCAGATTCAGCTATTGCAGCGACAGAGCTGATGCGGAGGGGAAGAATTGCCGAGGAAGGTATTCCTGGAATTTATTCCCCAGACAAAGTTCAGCAGATGTTAGCTGAAGGGATGTCGGAAAAATTTATCCGACACCTAGCCAAGGAAAAGGTAAGGCGTAGAAAGAGGATAGGTAAGGCCAAGCGACGCAGACTTGCAGCTCAGGGACAGCAGCAACAAGGAGCGGCCGCCACCGGATCCGAAAACGACGCCTACGATACGGCCGAAGAAACGACGACCCCACAATACTCGACGAGCCAAAAGTCGAGATCGGAGACTTCAAAGAGTCAGACGAGAACGGAGACTTCAAAAAGTCAGACGCGAACGGAGACCTCCATAGGCCAGACAAAATCGGATAGGACAACAGGGTCCACTGCGACAACATCGTACACTCAGACGCGAACGGTATCGAAAACCGGCGGAGAGGTTAGTACTTATTCTGGCAAAAGTAAATCCGTGCCCTCCAGCTATACCGCAAAAAGTAGTAAACCTGCGGGAAGCGTATTGGTGAAGCCCGATCTTGAATCGGAGGAGAAATTGATCAAGAAGGTCAAGCTGAATGTGGTAGCTAGTAGACCCGAAAGGGAACCACAGCAGTTTGTCACTCCTGGTCAATTAGCCGAAACTCTGATTGATTATTGGGAGTGGCAACGGGAACAAAGGCGCCTAATTGGGCCGATCTCATTTGAAAATCCAGAGGTCGCCAATTATTTCGCCTTTGATCGGCAAGAACGGCCGATAATTTACAGAATGGTCAATGATGCCATGGCCGAAATTCACGAAAATTACCGCCAGCAATTCGAAATGCAAGGCGGATTTATGTTTGACGGAGAGCGCATCCCTGAGGAGATCTGGGAATGGATAATTTTAATTCTCATCCCCAGATGGCTTCAGGACTACGATGCCTCAGACGTCTTCACGGCCATTAGGTATGTGACCCTAATGATTTTTCTTCAGTTGGACTTCGCTCCGATCACGCCAACGGCAATTGGTAGGTGGTATGCCCAGGCGTGTTCGTTTGCGAACAGACAACTAGTCGTTGAGGCCCAGGGAAACCGCGTAGACGATGTCTACATTGCAGCCTTTAATCAGTATATTTTTATGGGCTCGCAAAGGTTAAACCAGATGGGTGTTAAGAGGAAGGCACCAGGCGATGACAGATCGCAAGCTGATAAATTTCAGCGAACGGCTGCCAAGAGCCCGAGTAAGTTCAAGGTGCCTAGACTCCCTCCGGCTAAGAAACAACCACCGATGATACAACAATCATCGGCTACGACCAGCCAGAGGTCATATAGTGAAGCTGCTAGCACCTCTTACAAAAGTCCGCTCTCTCGATCAAAATCAATTTCATCAAAATCTCTCAATTCAACTTATCGGACACAAAAACCTCAGCGCAGCAGCTCCACTAGCAGTGGTCAAAGGCAGCAGGGGAGAGACGATATGTTCTCAAACCCGGCCCCGTACAGGGCTAGACCGGGGTATGACCAAGGTCAACCCAGGGGAGGCTTCAGAGGGCGCCCTCAGCGACCTTACAGAGGCCGAGGAACCTGGCAACACCAAGGTCAAGACCCGGATGCTCAATTCCATAATCCGAATTTTATGCCGCTAGGTAGACGCGGCGGAAGCCAACAAGGCCAAAATAGAGGCCAAGACGGAGGTCAAACCCGAGGCCAACCAGGTCAGAGGGGGTACTATCAAGGTAGACCTCGAGGAGGCTACCAAGGCGGCGGGCAGCAGCAGTAAATAGCCGCAAAATTTTGGCCCAAAAATTTCTTTTTCGTACATATATTTTTACTTATTTCATAAAACACAAAACCCAAAAACACTAATAAAATCACAAAAAATCCAAAAAAATCAAAAAACAAAAAATCCAAAAACATTTCTTTTCGGTGCTGCTGGCCATCAAAAATCTCTTTTTTGACAAAACCGGTGCAAAAAACGCAACCGTAAAAAATATTTTAACTTTTGGCCACATTCTTGCTCAAATTTTTTAGCGCATTTTAAATTTTGTGATATCCGTACAACCCCGCGTCGTCTTTTTGTATCGCCATATAATCTCGTATTTTAGTTTAATTTAGAAAAAATAGAGACGCGGGAAGTCGATTTGCATGCGGTTAGACCCACGGCCAACGAATTGACACAGCATGCAGACCGAGCGGCCGAGCCCGAAGCCGACCACACATCCGGCACCGACGTTTACGTCATACTCCTTAGGGCAGGAGGTTATTCCATCAATGCCGAGGTCAAAATGGACGTCACTTGCCAGCCATTGCGGCGAAGCCCTTGGTATTCGTTGTGTCCAACGACCAGCACAGGAGTTCTATTAGGACAGACTGTGAAACGGGAGTCCGGTGAGACAAACTGTTTATCAGGAGTCAGCCGGAGTTGTAGATTTTTTCTTTTTTGATTAATTCTTTTAATGCCGGGGTAACCCGGCCAAAAGTTTTTTTTCTACCTCCCGTAGGTCGGTTTCGACGCGCGAGGGATGTTGGGCACCCTGTTGATGCCAATTTCGTGTGGGGAAATCGACATGCAAATCGACGACAGGGACGACCAGCGGCGCAGACATTTGCATAGAATGGAGCGCCAAAGAAAGACGAAAAATGAAAGTGAAATCATTCTTCACTTAATATCGTTTTTATTATATTTTTGGTGTTCTTTGCTGGCGTCCCTAAATATAATTTTCCCAGCAACGTCTTTTGTTTATGAGTATTCTACTGTGGTGTACCCACATTCGTTTTACATATTTCGTCGGATTTATTGTTTAATATATTCGTTTACTTGTTTAGATAATTCGCATCGACGAAGGCGGAGGGCCAGAGGCCCAGGCGCCGGCTTACATCAAGTAAGTTTTGGGAAACCCCTGTCGGGTTATACCCAAGTAAGTTTATCCCTGAGGGGATTCCTTGTCTCATCTAGGAGACTGCGGAGGTCTTTGGTAAGGCCCCCGTATTTAGCACAAAGTTTATCTTTGTTGCTGTAGGTCTGGGGACAAACGGACTGTTGCACAGATCACCGAGGCTTAGCCAAGGTATCAGTTCTAACAGGTCAGTTCAGACCCAATCTTTTCTTACGCCTCTTAAGGAAAGACCTGCACAACACATCATTGAGGTAGACAAGGCATGTGTTCCATTGCAATCCCAAAAGGATAACGTCCATTAATCTTTGGAATGTGGTGGGGGCATTTGTGAGGCCAAATGGGAGATAATTAAACTGATATTGCCGGGCTGAGCAATTAAAGGCTGTTTTTTCTCTGTCACCTTCTGCAATTGGAATTGAATAGTACGCATTGGACTGGTCGAGGGATGTAAAATATTTCATTCCATGCAGGGTGTCTAGGATTTCGTCTATACGGGGCAAGGGATAAGTATCTTTTTTGGTCACTTTATTTAGACCCCTGAAGTCAATGCATAAACGATGTCCACCATCTTTTTTGGGGACTAAAACTGTGTTGGTACACCATGGGGAATTGCTTTGGCTAATGACACCCACTGCTGCAAATTGCTCGACCTCTGCTTGTATGATTTGCTTTTCCTTTGGTGATGTCCGAAAAAGGTGTCTGCGTACGGGTTGGGATCTGTTGGTGTCAATGGTATGTGAAACAAGTGTGGTTCTACCTACGTCCATTTTGGAATTAGCATGCAATGTGGGATATTTGGATAGAGAGCATAGGAGTTGAATTTTCTCCGCTTCCGTGAGGTTACTTGAGGTTAAATTGATGTTTTCTTTCAACCATGTAAATGTATCAAAAGGGTTCCGCTGGTTTGGCCTGGGGGGAGTTAGTTTGGTGGGAGAATTTTCTTTTGGAATAAAGCCTGAAACTGCGCCGATGCATGTGCCAGGGTAAAGGGTCTAGGGAGTGTCTTTTGTGTTTAAAACAGAAATGTGTATGTGACTGTTTTGGTTTTCAGATATGCAAGCAGCGAAATGAACTTTGGAATTCTGTCTGGCTTTCGGGGTCAATTCAAGTTGATTAATGTGTAGGTATGATTTCGGCAAGGGCACAGTGAAATTGGTTGCCGTCCGAGGTAGTAATTCTAATTTTTCATCAATGTAGGTTCCACCACCGGTCGAAAGGGGGCTGTATTCTAGGCCGTCACAAGGGAGTATGACATCACCAAATTTGACCTGGGACTTCTGGTTATTGATGGTGTATTCTGAAAATCGGCTGAGGTAATTTTTCCCGAGAAGGACATCTGCTGTGCAGTCTTTTTGGACATGTACCATTATGCTTTCCTGAATAGTTTGGGTGGTTACTGTAACAAAAGTTGTTCTTACGAAGTGGATGGGAAGGTTGTTTGCTGCTTTGGCTTGAACTAGCAGGGGTTTCATGTCTAGCTGCAGGACTTCAGCGATCCGTGAATCAATGAGGGAGTACATGGCACCAGTGTCAATCATGCCTTTTGTGAATAGCTTGCTGTTGAGTGTGATTGGAATGTGAGGGGTATGCTTCTCAAGTATGGTTGGTTGTGACTTATTTGACCCAGATTGATGAATTTGATTGATAAATATGATTTGAGGTTCCATATGATTTCTAAGGGCAGATCAGTGACATGTGGGGATCCTGTTTCGCTGACCCATGTATTATTCTGTTTGTAGAGGGCTACATGCATGTGGTGGCAGTCAACAGTTTGGGAGAAAGGGGTCAAATCGTTTCCTCCTGGATTTGAAAACATGAGGTCAGTTCCAACGAGAATAGGTAAGAGTTTGTAGCAAGTTCCGTTGATTTTATGATTGTAAAATACTTTTGACGCATTTACCTGCTTACAGGGCTAGACTGTGAAGGCATCTCCTGTGAATTCTGCTGTTATGTCGGTTCATTGTAGGAATGCAGGCCCACCAAGGGTTGCATCAAGGTGCAAAATTTGTCATACTAAGTCAAGATGACGTTGTGCCTGTCTGCATAATTCACTCCAGACGTTTTTGAAATTTTGGATCTTGAATTCCTGGATTTGATCTGCTAGATAATTTAGTTTTGCATTAATGGGTTCAAAATCGTATAATGTAGTATGGGTTTCATTGATTTGTGGGGTTAAAAAGGCATTATGGTGTGGGGTTCTTTTGTCTAATTGTACAACAATGCCTTGTTTGGTTACGACACTGTCTTGGATTTCAGGGCAGTTGGGGTTGGAAAAGAGGGCATTTTGATGGAGAAAGCACCTTGTAGTTCTTCTATTGTTATGTGGGTTTGTGTTAGTTTTATGGGATACATATTTTTGTATTCGAAAGGGCATAAATTTTCAAATGCTGTTTCATTCCAAATAATGGACCTGTCGGCCGTTACACAATGGCCTGATGTCGGTTTGCATGACCCCAGGTCACCTAGTGTACCTGTCATTGATTTTCCATTCCATGATGCTATTTGCCCGATTTCTATGATGACGTTAGTTACAGACGTACAATGGTCTGTGCAACACTACATGTATTCTACACTTAGGGAGTTGTTTGTTGACCAAAATCCTGGTTTTGTTTCGTATAATTTTTGACTATTGTGTTCCTTGTCTATAACGATTGCCTTACAAACATGTTGGGTTAGATTTTCCATTTGGTTTGATCGAAAACAATACCTTTTGAGCCAAAAAATCCAGTATTGGTACAAATTTTCCGTTTGCGAACACTGCACTTGTATGCATCTGTTATGTGAGGTTTGGTAGAGGGAATATAGATTTTTCTGAATGTCTGTACTGGTTTGTCTACTGTGGAAGGGGGCATGCATGATACAGTTTTTGGTATGCTGACCGAATGACCACTCAATGAAGTTTAGCAGAGCTGAAATTGTGCACTACATGATGTTGGGATTATTATACAGAAGAAAATGCAACAAAAACACCAATATAAGTTTTTATTGGAGGTGGCGGGGTTTTGTCTTTTTGCGATCCGGCCAATTTGGTGTGCCCCTCGTTGGCATTGTTTAGGTTTCTGCGGTGGGGGTGGCCGGTTTACAATCTGAACAGTCTGTAAAATTTTAGAAGCTGAGTTATAGGATGGGGTTTGGATTTGCTTACTTGTCGGGGTCGGTAGTAGTGTTTTTCTGGGGCGGAATTTGTAGGGTTCGAGCGTGAGGCCGTGTAGCAAAGTAAAAAGTTTTCGGCCTCTCTTGGTAGGTGTCTCAGGGGTGGTAGGTAAAGTGCATGTTCTTTTCCGGGGGATTTTATAAGTTGCTGGGATGGTGGGTGGTGGCTTTGGAGTTTTTTCGGCCTCAGGTGTTGAGGGTGGTGACATCGTGCACCAATCGGGGATGTCCAAATCGAGGATGTACTCCTCTTGACTATGGTGATGAGTGGTCAGCATTATAGTCCCTAAAGTATGCTGGGGGCCGCTAGTTATGGCAGGCAGTGTGGAGTAAAGTGTGGGGTCATCAATATTCATTAGGGATTGTATACTGAATGCAATTTTGGATATTACAACTTTGTTAGTTGGGGCAATACCTGCTTGTATGACCTCTCTGCTTACATAGAAAACATTGAATGTTGGAATAAGTTTTTGAAACACAGTGGTCAGATCTATGTCCTGTTTGGGAACAATGAATGCATCAGCTTTTACAATTGTGCGTAATGTGATTATTAGGAAAACAGATTTTGCATGATTTTCGCGTCCCTAATGAATTACAATTTCGAGCTACGTGGCCGAGTTGTCCACATTGAAAGCATGTGGGTTGTCTAAAACTGCTGTTGTTTCTGTAACTGTTATTGCTACTAAAAGTGTTGTTGTTGCTGAAACTGTTGTAGTTACTCTGTGGTGGGGGTTGGGATTTTTGTTTGATCTGCAACTGTAAGTTGTTTACTTGTTGTTCTAATTGATGCAAAAGGCCCTGTTGGTCAGTATTGTTTGTTAATGAAAAGATGGGTTCGGGTTTTGGAGGTATGAATGGAAGGGGGTTGGATTTTAATTCATTTCTAAGGATTTGCTGTTTGATGTAGGCTGCTTCATCAGACATTTCTTTTAGTGTTGTGAACCTTCTATACTTAATTGCTTCCCTGATTTCGTTTTGCATGCCTTCGACAAAAAGGGGTTTTATGATCATTTCTCATGCATCCGAATTAAAATTGGGGTAGGCAAGGGTTGCTAGGTGTTCCAGATCAAACAAAAATTTGGTGACTGTTTCTGATCTTTTTTGTTTTCTTTCTCGCAAAAATTGTTGATGTAACTCAGTGTCTCGATTATTTGGGAAAAAGGCCTGTAAGGCCATTTTATACTGCTCGTATGTATTGGGAGGGTTTTCAGAATTGGCTAGACTCTTGAATTTTGCTAATGCGGCTCCTCCTAAATGAATTTCTAAGCATGCTAACTTCAACTGTGCGTCTGTATCCTTCATGCCTTGGAGTACCATGAATTGTTCTATGCGTTCATTCCATTCACCAAAATGTTGGGTCATGCCACCCATGAATACTGTAGGTTTCACTTAGAAATTATTTGTCATGTTATTATGAATGTTGACTGTTCTTAGGTCGTCAATGAGGGTAGGGTTTACTGTATTTTGGTTCAGTTGTGTCCGTAGGGTACGAAAATGTTCGGAAAATAGTTCGTTCATCTGTTCTCCAACGATTTCTCCTAAATGATCCTGAGTTTGGTGGGTCATTCTTGGTTTATGCTGGGATTTTCGCTTAAATGCTTCAATTTTTGCTTTACGCTGTATTCATAAAAATGTATCACTAAATGTTTCGTTGGAGGGGATTTCCAGTTTGCTTTTTACGAATGTTTGTCCTACTGTAGGAAACAATTACTACTGTATGCGATTACTGCTTAGGGATGCCCGGATAAAGGATGCACCTAGTGGGGCAGGGAGTTTCAATGGTTATGAAAGGGTACAGTCACCAAAATATGTAATGACCAGATTTTAATGATACTTTACTTGATCTTGAAGAATGGTAGGCGATGGTTCACGGTCCAGGAGGACAACGTACAATGGAACGAAACAGGATAAGATAACGACAAAATAACAACGCTGGATCGACGATCGCTTGCTCATCGACAATATACGATTACGCTTCACAATGAAACAAAACTCACTTCTAAAAACGCTTCTAAAAAATCTTGCTTCCAAAAAAGACACACTAGCAAATATCTGACGGAATCACGCTTTGCTTCTCTTTAACTTGGTTGTCTTGTTTCCGAAAATCTTCTTCCGCCAATCGCTGCTTCTTGCTTCTTTCGCTTCACTAGTTTAGTCACACCTTCCAATGCTTTCCTGGTACCATATGCTTTTTATGCTTCTCTTATGCTTGCTTCCTGCAGTGGACTTAACCACACCTCTGCCCTTCCGTGTATGCTTCTGTATCTATTTTCTCTGTGTATACATGTTTTGTAGGAACCATCGCTACTGTTCCACTTGAGACTGGTGTCTGGCGGGGCTTTTACTTTTCACTGTGTGCAGGTGTGTTTACGATTTTCATGAGAAATTAATATAGCCGTGGAATGTGTACTTTAGTGTAGATTCTAGGGGACCAGCTGCTGATGTGCAAATTAATTAGAGTGTCTTAATTGGGTCAATGACGGCTACTGGGGTGTGGACGGATCAAAATAAAGTGCTTCACATGATTTTACAGGAATGTTTGGGTGTGAATCCCAGACACCCTTGAGACGATAGATTAAGAAATGAATTTATATTTATTAAACGAGTATCACATTGTGTACAATATGTATTTGCAGTGATGCGTTAGCATGTTCGTTACACAATTCAGAAGTAAAAGATCCTAGGATTTTTGTCTGCGACAAATGGGGGCTGTTGCCGATTCCTAGGGTTTAATCGGCGCTTCTAGGAAATGAATTGGCAATTTGCAGAAAGCCTAATTCAGAAGTGAAAGAAATCCGAGCATTTTAGTCGTCGACAATGTCGTCAATTCGTAGGATTTAATCGGCGACTGCACTTCTGAATTGGGCTTTATGTAAACGACATCGAATGTATCATTTTTTCAATTTCAGGCAATTTCCAAAGGAGACTCAGATGATTTATTTTCCAGAATTTTGTGTGTTAAAATTTCGGAATCAATTTACTCTGACATATCAAACTTACATTTTCATATCCAATACTCCCTTTCAGCCCCGTTCAAGATGGTTTGAGTGTGAAAACCGTCGCCATGACTGATGGGACCAAAACTGTGAGAAAGTTTAGTAAGTTCAGTACGTCATTTGCTTTAGTACAGTTTCAATCGAAAAAAAGTTTTCGTCCTTCGATTACACTTTTTAACAAAACTTGAGAAACATATTGTGCTTGGCATCCGGCGTATTAAATGATTTGGATCAAAATTGACCCCATGCGCCGGATCAAATTCACTTTTTATTGGTCATTGAAAAGTAAGCATTTGCGAGTAATGCACACATATCATCGCAGTTGTAGGTGTTATTCAATATGCCTTAATTTTACTCATGTATGTGTTTCTACAGTTTTCCAATGAAGACATGGTTTCACATAGAAACATTGCATTTTTGCATTCAAACCCGTACGTTCTAGTGTCTTACTACTTAATTATAAGGTTATTCCCATGATACTTGGTTGGTAAGGGCCGTAGCCCCACTTGATTCTCCAATATGGTAGCTTGATTTTTCTTATTCATCATATTTTTATCTATTTTTAGTTTTTTCCTTGTATTCCTTTTCTACTTTTTGGTCTCCGTTTCTTCTTTCTTTCTTTTGCCACTGCTTCTGTTCTTCCTCTTTCTAGTTTCACTTCCATTTTTTCTATTATTCCATTCCGTTCACTTTTTATGTTTCTCACTTCTGTTTTTCTACTGTTTCCTTCTTTTTTTATTCTCGATGTGTTTTCTTTTCATTTTCTTTCCGTTTCTGTATATTTTTTTTATACATTCGTTATTTATACTAAATACTTATGTTATGGGAGAATCGTGTAATGAGGATGGTGGTCTGATAATTTTGGAAAAATTTACAAGTTTCCTTTTTTACACAATTTTTTCAGCTCTGTATCACAGAATGAAACGGTGGAGCAATTTGCAGAGCTCCTGCTCAAAAAAATGCTGCTCTTTGATTCGATTCCCAACGCAGTTAGTACGAAAATTATAGATAGGGAATATCTACATAAAGGGTCTCGCAGGAAAGAAGGAAAGATGAAAGTAATAGAATTAAAGAAGAAGAACAAATAAAGGTAAATTCGAAGATTAAAAGATGACAAAATGGCGGAATCAATTTTACTTTGATTCAATAATGCATTGAACGTCAAGTTCAGAATGGACGCCAAGTTAGGACAGAGACCAGGCCAAGTTGGAACGGACGCCAAAGTGGGATAGAACGTGATGGATGAGTCAAGGTTACGAGAGCAGCCAGTCGACTGCATGGACTGCTGTCGCTCAAAAGAAACCAGCTGATGGCTGTTAGAGGAATGATACTGAACGGTTTGAATTTTGGACGAGAATAAATCATTAAAACAGGGAAGTAAGCTCAAACACTTGAAATGAAAAATCGGTCATGTCATTTATTTTGAAATGATTGATGTCTCACGAAAATAAGTTCAATACGGAAAAGACGAGTGAGGTTTACTGTCAGTGGCGGATCCAGAAATTTTTTCAAGCGGGCGGTGCTCAAAATTAAGTATTTTTCCAAAAAAAAATTCAAAAAATTTTTCAAATTTGCCTATAGGTTATACAGAAAAAAAATCGTATTTCAAAAGTTTGGGGGGCGGCCCCCCTCGCCCCCCTAAATCGGCACTTATTTACTGCAATTATTGGAAAAAATTTTTCGTCAGTGAGCAGCAAACAGAATATCTTAAAATTTCCTTCAATAACTTTGTTAAGATAGTCAAAATTTCTAAATAGCACTCAGGTATCGGCACAGTTCAATCTAAATCGACATTTTCTCCATGATTTTCGCTTTTCTCATTAAGAAATTTAGTGTTTTTCTACAATATAAAGCTTTCCACTACGTGAAAACTGCGTATCAAATTGAATCTACTTTTTTGGTTTTCGGTCAATCATTGGAGGAAATTAAATGGGCTGCAACTGTAATATATCTGCTTGACAATAAAGAAATTTGTAAACAAGTATTATTTCGTGTATTGTAGTTACTTTCTGATAATCATGTGAAACATAAAAAATTCGAATTTACAGTACTCTACTTTTCCCAAAGTAGTGCCGGCGCGCAGAAAGATGTTCAGGCAAATAATAAACGACCTGTGAACGCGAGCATCCTCTTTCTCTAGTTGGCAGTTGCAGTTAGGAGGAAAATTGAGACAAAATAGATTGCGACATACGATGCACGTTTATAATCTGCTCACAGATTTTTATTATTCTGCGTTCCAGAGCTCATTTTTCGAAAACAAATGGACCATAGAGTGATAAATTCAGTAAAACTAATTCAGTAAAAACCTTTTTGACGACACAGAAATTTATTTTTATCATTTAAGGATTTACAAACCCTTTGTCAAAAGCAAAATTTCGACGATAAATCGTGAATGGAAAACGTGAATCACGTCAATTCCTGGCGTATGGATATTTTGAAAAGTTGACTCTATTGTAATTAGCTCCTAATTACCATCTCCACGTCGCTAAACTCATCGTTACCGGCCTGTCCAAGGACCATGACAATGTTTGCAAAGCGGTTGAATCATAGCCAAAGATAAATTGCAGGCACCTAAGTCAATTGTTTATATAGTCATTTAGTTTGAAATAGCACATGCAGCGGCCAAAAAAAGTAGGTTCAGTCACACAATTTTTATGGTGTGAACAAACTTCATACTGTAGAAAAAATATGAACTTCGTTACCACAAAAGAAGGACCAGAATAAAAAAACGGCATTTGTTTATCCATATTTGATTCGAACAGAACTCTTGCCAACATATAAATGCATTTGACCAGTTTGTTTGGGAAAATTTTCAGTCGGTTTGTTTGTCGGTTATGGACCAGAAAGTTTCTCTCATTGATTAGAGAGTGTATGTAATAAACTTACTATTTTTCTGAAATGAACTAATTTTCAACGCTTCGCTGCATCTGTCATTTCAAAGTAAATAGATCCATTCATTTTGAAATGATCGATGCAACGGTCAGAGTTTCAGCAAACGCAGTGTTACAAGAAATCAGGAGATCGATCTCAATAATCTTGAAATAGTTAAAAAGAGTTATCATCAAGGAGTTTGTATCATGAATGGAAAATTTATTGAATAGAGTCAACGAGCCTTCAATAATTTCAAGTAAAGGTTTGGCTGCGACCTAGCTGCATCGACCATTTCAAAACGGTGTAGTTACCTGGAGACAATCTAGTAAATCTATCTAATTCAATCGATGATCACAAAACGATAATATTGTAAATTCGTCGTTAAAGCCTTGGGCCGGTACACAAACGTCTCTAAACTGGTTTTT
Organism: Romanomermis culicivorax; assembly: GCA_963922205.1. Taxonomy (NCBI): domain Eukaryota; kingdom Metazoa; phylum Nematoda; class Enoplea; order Mermithida; family Mermithidae; genus Romanomermis; species Romanomermis culicivorax. Next base: position 1,606,601 of record CAWUHX010000025.1, on the reverse strand, counting down.
GTGCAACTTCACTGTTTCCTGCAAGTCCATCAAGTGACTTCAGCACGACAGTATGAACGATATGCATTGCTGCATCGAAAAAAGACCTGATCACTGTGTGTGTGAAGACTGGAATGTTCATGAAGCAGTGGACGAACTTATATGTAAAAATTCAGCGGAAAATTATCGCAAAATATTGCTGCGCAAGATCAAAGCAGTGACTACAACGGTTTAGTGTACAAAAATCACTGCCATTGATAACCTACGCAATAACATTCGTGTGCGAAAAAGCTAATTATCTGCGGAACGGAAGCACAAAGTCAGTGGACGTCAGCCGAGACCGGCCAGAGCAATACTTTTGTTTACTCCAAAAGTTTTACAAGCGGCTGGTGACCATACACAACTGGTGGTCATTTTTCGGTAAATAAGAAAGCTCAACAGACGGGGTTCGCTTATTTACCGGACCAGTTGAATGTATGATGTATGCGTCCATCTCAGACATGATATTCTATAATGGACATGTTGATGGCACTTAAAAATTCGACTACCTGCGGAATGTTGCCGATCTTACGGACGAAATACTGCGAATTTCATTGCATTTTTGGATTTGCTGGATACAGGACAGAAATTTGTTTACTTATCTGCCTTGCAGTAGTCATACTATACATAAAACTCGTAGTTTTCAATAGAATCTGAGATGGAAAAGCTGGAAAACCGATTCTGGAAATGCAGAAAAAGTCTTCATTTCGCAAAGTCTCCTCATTAGTTGCTCAAAATAACTATTTTATTGGTTCAGTAGTTCAGTTGTCCAACGCCAAATATTTTACTGACATCATATAACGGACATATGATTTATCGGGGCTTTATCGAAGAGTATAAACAGTACGCCTTTAAATTGTTTTTTTGTTGAAAATTTCTAGATACTCTTGCGTACATAGGATCACTGAACGATTGAATTACCGAACTATACTCCATCTTGAAGTGATCGATGCAGCGAGGTCGCAGCCAAACTTTTATTCAAAGTTATTGAAGGCTCGTTGACTCTAATCTATAAATTTTTCCTCCATGTTACAGAGTTCTTGATGATCATTGTTTTTAATCATTTCAAGATTATCAAAATTGATCTCCTGATCTCTAGTGAGGCTGCGTTTGTCGAAACTCCACCCGCTGCGTCAATCATTTCAAAATGAATGGCGTATAGAGACTAAGTACACGATACAAGATTTATCTTTATGTAATTTGAACTATCCCTCAACGTCATATTGCTGATATAAACACTGATCTACTGAAATCCGTAAGTGATACGGTTGAGCTTGAGAAAATGCTTTTAAATTGAAAAATTATAAATGATACCACCTTCAAAATTGTTTACACAAAGCCTTAACTCTTGGACTTTCACAATAAAAGATTGGCAATGGTTGGTCGAGTAAGCTTATAAGTTTTCAGTTCTATGTGACATGAGGTTTAGCACGAAATCGAAGAAATATTTAATACTGTGTTTGCGTTCCACATTCATTATTTACGAGTAGAAAAACAGTCTATAGTTGATATTCCGACGAAAAAAAACAAAAAGAGGCACGTGCAGTAGAACAAGAGGAAAGAGAAGAGGTTAGGAAATAATGACGAAAGGCAAGAAGAAAAAATCCAAGGATTGGAAAGAAACGGTCAAAAATTCGCGTTGTGAAAACAAGAGAAGGGTTCACTCATAGCTGACATGATTTTTAAAGCTATAAGTAAGATTTTCAGAAAAATTGACTTTAGTCCAAGGTTAAAATATCGCATGTTGATCAACATCAACTGTAGTCCATTTATTTTAAAATGAGACTCAGAACGTGGAACCCAACGGAGTAGAAATAGATTTTCCAACGCACATTAAAATACCGCGTGAAAATTGTTTAGCATTAGCATGAACATTTTTTTTCTCTCGCGTTGTTGGTCTGTCTACTACGGTCAATTTGCGAAAAAAGGTGCCCGCGAATGTATATTGTTTCTCATCTCCCTACGCATCTTTGGAGTTCAGCAACGAAAAATTTTGATGAAAATAAAGGAATAAAACACGGTAGATTCAAAAAAGAAAAAGAAAAATAAAAAAGAAGAAAAGAATTCTAGAGTGTCTCAGAAAATTAAAGTAGCTATAAAAATGAAGATAATGGAAAAGGACTTAAAAAGTACAAAATGATACAAAAGGATAGGCGATAGACCTCAATCTGTGAAAATGGAACAATTTGGTGTAATTGAAACATGAATATGAAAAAGTCGATAGAATCCAGAAACAAATTTGGTTTCCGTTGATCTCGACAGATTTGGCCTGAGCATATGCAGAATTTGTTGATTTGGGGAACTATTAATTTAAGCTTTTTTCCATTTGTAACATGGAGGAAAATAGATTCAAAAGACTTTGACCAAACTGCCCCTTACAAATTATGTGTTCCTACACGTGCCTTAACTCCCACCGAAAATATTACATTTCATTCATTTTGAAATGATCGATGCAGTACAGTCACAGCCAAAGTTTTATTTGAAATTATGGAAGGCTCGTTGATCCTATTCAAAAAATTTTTCCTTCATTATACAGACTGGATGATTATTCTTTTTATCTATTTCAAGTTTACCGGAATTGATTTCTTGATCTCTAGTGAGGGTGTGTTTGTTGAAACTCCGACCACTGCATCGATCATTTCAAAATGAATGAAGCAGGGATACGGAAAATTCGTCCCTGACAATTCGTCTCCATGGTTCCCCCCTGGGAAAATTCGTCCCCAAGCAATTTGTCCCTGTGCAAATTGGTCTCCCGAAATTGTTTCCACTTGCATTCATTCCAGGAAAAATATTTTTCAGAAAAAACAAAACCTTATGTGTGATACTGAAGGAGCTGAATAAATGACTATACCATAGATTATCCTTCTTTGTTATAATCAGAACTACCATATTACTTTTTTGGACTACTGTCCGTCTTATTTTCAGTTTCATGTTTTTCATTGAAGTCAAAACAAAGCAAATATCATCACGAACTACATGTCACTGAAGAAAAAAACGGCAATTTTGATGAAAACAAATAACACAATTTCCATTACTCCTATAAAAAGTATTGTCCCTCTGGAATCCACATTATCCCATTATGTTTCTCATCCATACTATTGTGTAATTTTTAACTTTATATCATATGCCCCATCTTCAGTAACCCAAAAAAGTAGCTTTCTCGAGTTTTTCCTTAGTAATTGGCATTGTGTGTAGTAATAATGAATGGGAATTTTGTTAATTGAGAAAAAATAGAAAACTTTTGCATGACGGGCACGATAACACTTTATCAAAGCGCACAGTGGATGGAGAATATGGAATATGGGTCTCTGAAAAACGTCCTGCAAAAGACGAATTTGGACAAATGGCCTTACGAACAATGTTTACAAAGTTGTTAGCATGTTGTGCAGGTCTTTCCTTAAGGGTTTAAGAAAAGCTTAGTTCTGGTCTGAACTGACCCGTTAAAGCTAATTCTTTGGCTATGCCTTGGAGATTGCGCAACAGTCCGGTTCCCCAGACCTGGCCACAACAAAGATAAACTTACTTTATATACGGGGCCTCAAACAGAGCCCTCGTAGTCTCCTAGAGGAGAAAAGGAATCCCCTCAGGGATAGACTTACTTGCTGGATCCCCTGATGGGTCTTCCAGAGCTTGCGGTCAGCAAGCTGGCGCCTGGGCTTTTGGCCCTTCGCTCCGAATGCTCGGTCGGTTCTAAAGAATAAACAATAAATATAACAATAATTTCCAACGAATAGTAAAAAGAATGTGGCTATACCACTATATAATTTATGTAAATTAAAATACAAATTGCTGGGATAATATTTATTGGACGCCAGCTATGTTACCGAAAATATAATAAAAAACAATAATAGTGAATGAATGAATTTCACTATCACTTTTGGTCTTTCTGTGGCGCTCCATTTCTATGCAAATGTCTGCGCCACTGGTCGTCCAATTCGTGGATTTGCATGGCGATTTCCCGACGCAACTTGCCATCAACAGGGTGCCCAACATCATGCATAATTGTGCTGAACAAGCTACACGATCCAAAGCATTCATGATCATTGATGAAATGAAGGACAGGATGGTCACTACTCAAGAATTACCTTAGCAAATTATTTCAAAGGCTATACAAAATACCCATGGTAATGTTTTAGCACTTTTGCCAAGAAAAGAATCCTTGAAACGCCCTATTTGTTATGTTTGTAATCAAAATGCTGGTGCTCCACCATTGCCAAATGCTTTAGCCAATTTGAACTTTCCACAGTTATATACACAGATTGAAGTCGATGGGCATGTGCAGCCATTCCTTATGTACGATTCAGATCAAACGATGCTTCCTGGCCGAATACTGGTTTTTTACAACAGCAGAAAACTTGCGAATGCTTGCCCAAAGTCAGGAATGGTTTGCACATGTAGAATTTCATACAGCACCCCAACTTTTTGAGTGAGCAACTGTACACTATACACGTCGTTCGCTTTAGTCCCATTGCAGTCATTTACACCTTACTTCCAAACAAAACTAGGGCTACATACATGAAACTTCTTCAAGAATTGAAGAATTTGCAGCCCGGGTTACAACCACAATTTTTGACGACAGATTTTGAGCTAGCAGCAATGCAGGCTTTTGATGCAGAATTCCCAGGTAATGAACAGTTTAAATCCGTTACGATTGCCATCCTTTATGTATTTACATATATTTCCTTCTCTTGCTTCCGTTTTTCTTTATATCTCTTTCTGCTTTATATTTTTTACCTAATGTGTTTACTTTATATGCTTTTTGTTTTCACATGTTTTTCTTTTTTGTTCTCTGTCTCTGTTTTTGTCTTCTGTGCTTTCCATTTTAATGTGTTGAAAAACTACTCAATTTTTAGGCATACAAAAAACTGGATGCTTCTTTCATTTTGTGTCAAAATATTTGGCGTCCAGTTCAAGCTGAAGGTCTATAACAAGAACATCAGCAGTCACACGAATTTGCCTTATGGGTTTGAGCTATACCATCTTTAGCATTTGTTTCTCCAAACAAAGTTGAAGCTGCATTTGATCAGCCTACTGAGCAACAAAATTTTCCGCCTGAAATTTTACTTATCGCCAATTATTTCTAAGATACTTACATTGGCCGACGACTTAGGCCTAGTCAACAAGTTTCCACATTTCCAATTGTGTGGAACGTGTATCAACGATCATTAAATGGCCAGACTCGTACAATTAACGATGTTGAAGGTTGGCACAGGGAGTTTTTGGCCACGTGTGGCTCATTTTGTCCAAACATATTTAAATTTGTCGATTGTTTGAAAAGACAACAACAACTGCATGCATACGAAATTGCCTAACTGATTGGTGGGAATCATATCAATCGAAAAAATAAAAAATATGCACGAATTTCATTGGCGATTCAGCGCATCATGCAAGACTTTGGAAATCGAAATTTGCTTGATTATTCGCACGGTATTTCGTACAATTTTGAATTTTAATCATATTATGCATATAAAAAATTTTCACACTGTAAAAATGTTTGTACTGTATGAACGATTATCTGTATAAGTAAAAATGTATGAAAACTGACTGTAGTAGGAAAATTTGCTAAATCACGTGCGTTTTGCGCTTTTTTTCTCAAGAATGGATTCTTCACATTTTTTCTGAAAAAAAATTTTGGGGAAATTTTTTTTTGGAAAATAATTGCTCGGGGACAAATATTCCCGGGGACGAACTGTGCAGAGACGAATTTTCCTGGGGACGAATTGTCGGGGACGAATTTTCCTAAACCCAATGGAGCATAGTTGAACGGGCTGAACGCATGTTTCAATACCTCCATTTGTGAACATAGATTTTCTGTTTTTACGTTCCGATGTTTGGCCTTCCGTATAATCGCTGATCATAATTATTGTCATTGTCTTAAAGGTCGTAAAAAATTAGGCATCACTCAGTCTGTAAAACTAAAAGTTTGCATCTTTTGCTCCATTATTCACGTGATATCATTTCCCCAAAAACACTCGTTATCTCTTCCCTGTTCCAGAAATTGCCTCCCAAGCAGGCTCCAAGCTGTATATGCCTTCTCGTGCCATGCTAACAAAAGGGAACCGCCGGACTGAAATGATTGTGACAGCAAGAAGAGTTCGTTGCTCTTTTTATCTCTATGTTGTTCGGAAGTTGTTAGCAGTATTTGAAAAGTTTAATATACAGTTAATATTCATAAAAAGTGTGACTAACGTGGAAGAGTTCATCAGTCTGTAACCGGCATATTCATAAACTTGCATCGCAGCACCAGAGTATCCAGTTCACCTTCATGACAATACTTTTACTAAGCGATGCGTAATGTTCTGACATGCACTTGCGCTGTTGATCACTTTTATGAGAATCGTCTCATGATAATTAAATTTAATCTTGTATAGGACCGAACGCTAATCAGAGTGTGCTAACACATGTTGATTGCATTTGAATTGAATGAAATCAAACCTTCTCAGTTTGCAGACATAAATGTTTTGCTACTTATCCAGAGTGAAGTCTAGTATCATCATATTAATACAGGTTCGTTATCTGGCTCAAGTTTGACTGACGAAACCGATGTAAAATGAGTCAGACATACATAGAAAATGACAAAAACCTAGAAAATGGAAACAGAAATATATTTCGAAAATGAGATTTTTTGCTATACTCCGTTCACTTTCAAATGAACTTCAAAGTCTAAATAAATCCGTAAGCAGATGATGACCGTGCATCAGATGATGAAATTATTTACTACAGTCAAAGAAAAGTTGAAGGAATAAGCATGGTCAAAGGAAGCTTAATAACGAATAAAAAATTACTGTAGTATGCATTCTGGTATTTTGAATGGCGATTCAACTGCGGCTCTCAACTCAAAAGGTACAAAAGGTAAATTCAAAGCAGCTTTCAAACATTAATTAATCATAAGTCAGCTACACAAGTCAATACACTTGCATTCTCATTAGGTTGGAGTTTGAATTTGAATTTCCTTCCAGAGGAATTGAACGTGAGAATTTGAGGATCACGCTTTTGAAATCCCGCTCTTTATTTCGTATCACTCATTGATTTGGTATCTATAAAATCATTATATATTGAAGGAAAACTTTCATTTCAGGATTGCACCAGTGCCTTTTGCAGTGCTTTTCTGATGGCTCCATATAAAAATTCTAGTGCGTCACATGATGCACATCAGGATACTTCATGAATTCATTTTTTCGAGAAAAGTTTGGGACAAAAAACCGCCGAGAGCACACACATAGGCTTATATTTTTTGATTAGTTGATCGATGATAGGATAGATGATGATAATGGGGAGTACACATGCTGCGTAATCTGTCCCTGTTCTAGGCACATGAACTAATTTGCCGCTGTACATTCTACCGTGAAAAATAAATGCACAAATTGTGCGATAAGTGGCAAGTTAATTTGTGGGCCACTCATTATCTCCACAAAGAAAAGAAAAAGGGGTTAATTTTGGCGCAGTGCTCATACGTTGTAAGTGTGGTGTGTGTGTTCTGAGATGCTGTATGTGACGTTATTTATGTGCACATTATTTGATTGTAAGCTGTGCAAAGCTTGTTTTGCTGTTTTTTCTCAAAGGCTGACTCTTCACACTGCAATAATTTTTATTTTTGCCGATTTTGACACTTTGTATTCCATGAAATTTGATCAAGCTTTTTATTTGTCTTTCCACCATTCTTGACGTTAGCCATTTACCAAGCAATAAATCGGTAATTACGTGAATTATACACTTGAATAAGTGTTTCATATTTTTAAAAATCCCGCGGAGTGTCAAAGGGCCAAGCAGTGCTAAAATGAAGCTTCTTTTTAACGCTGAAGCTCAAGGTGTCAGGATCAAAAACTTTGAACCATTGTTATATCCATTATAATGCACATACACTGCAAACCAATTGTGATGTTTCAAGTTTTTCGGCAAAAATATAATCACCACATACAATAATCAAGATCTAGTGGAGCACTGAAATTTTTCGGTAAAAGAAGTAGAATAAACTTGCTTTTGAGCGCCACGAGCTTGCTGATCTAAATTTGGGAGAAAGTGTTAAATCGAAAATTGATTTTGAATGTTCTGACCATACATGCACGTGGGGGGGGGGTTGGGGCATTTTGACACCCAGCAGAGTTTGATTGACTCCCAGCAGATTCTTGCTGACCCCCAGCAGATTTGACTCTCCCTGAAATGATCAAGAAGATGACGAAGGAAAATGAATGAGCAAGAGAGAAGAGAAAGTCGTCATAAAAATGGGAATGATGCTGTAGTTTAACAATTTTTCTAAACAAAGCATACATGATTCCAAAAAAATAACATTAAAACTTTGAAAAGTGCAGTCTAAGCAAATAATTACACATACCTGACTATGTTGAAGAATATGCTGCGTAAATTTTAGGAGACCTATCTTGGACCTTTTTTTAATTATCCTGAAACGAAAAAAATTGTATCCCACCCCCTGTCCTGGCTGACCCCCAGCAGATTTTCTATGCTGTGCATTTATGGTTGTGACCGGTCTATTCCCAAGTGAGTGATTCCCAATTGCGCGAATTCGAAGTGAGTGAATTCCCAGTTGGGCGATTCCCATACGAGCGATCGAGAATGTTATAACATTTTCTTTATATTTTCCTTCTTTATCATATACTTTTTGTACGTATTTCTGTTTTCTTTCGTTACCTGTGTATATTGTTAATGTTTTCGTTCATGCATGTTTCTACGTTTTCATTTTTTGTTCATGCTTTCTTTCATTTCCTTTTTTCTAGCCATTGACTTTTTTTCTGCTCATGATACAATATATTAGAAGTTGTCATTTTAAATAACCATATTCTCCCATATAATTCTTATACAATTCGGTTCATTGTTATAGGTGTGAAAATATTTATAAAAAACATAAACAAAGGAATGCTGAAAGAAACAAAAGTTCAAGAGAAAGAAAACGTCAACAGAAATGACGGCATTAAAAATTAGTGAAAATAGGTACAAAAGCATTAGACAAAGAACACGTGAAGAAAAGCAACAGGAAAGAAAGATAAAAAATGAGTAAAAAACAACGAAAAACAGAAAGAAGTAGAAAAAATATAGAAATAAAATCTAAGAACTAAGATGGAAAGTGAGTAAGAATGATGGAAAAACTACAAAGGCGTAAATTAAATTGGGAACAGAGGACATGCCGAACTGTATAAGAATAATACGAGGGACTATGCTTATTAAAAATGACAACTTGCAATATATTGTTTTCATGAGCAAAAAAACAGATGACAGGAAAAAAGAAAATAAAAGAAAGCAGAGACAAAAGATAAAACGTAAGAACATACATATGCACAGACATAAGCAACACACACACAGAAAACGAAAGAAAAAAGAAATAAATACAAAGAAAAATGTAAGATGAAGAAGGAAAATATAAAGAAACTGTTATTACATTTCCGATTGCCCATTGAGAATCAGCCTGTTGGGAATTCGCACATTTGGGAATCGCTCACATGGGAATTGCTCAAATGGGAATTCGCTCACTCGGGACTTTGTTTACTTGGAAATCGCTCACATGGGAATCACTGAATAGGGAATTCGCTAACTTGGGAATTCGATCACTTAGGAATCGCTCACATGGGATATAGCTCACTTGAGAATCGATCACTTGAGAATCGTTCACATTGGAATACTCCGCTGTGACCAGCCCAGTGATTTCGAACCAAAATTAAGGCACACGATAAATTATTTCAATCATTTTGACCAATTTGATCATAAAACTGCGTGGTATGATGGCCCAGCAGATCAGCCGAAATTTTGGTCATCCAAGTTCGACTCCTCACTGCGTCAAAACTTTTTCAAAGAGAAATGTAACCAATAATGGTGAGTTCACCTACGGTTGTTCTTAGTGCTAAAGTATCTGTAGAACATGCAAATGCATTAAATTGATGGATTTTTCGATATTGTGCTAATAACAGTCTTTACTGGTAAAATTCTTTAATATCTGAATGTTGATATTTGATAATTCGATAGGATAATATTTTAAATTTTAGGAAACTTCGAGAGATGGAAAAAATATAAAATCCTTTTGAACCCTATTGATTGATATCTGGATTTTAGTTAGTTTTGAGCATGTTTGCGTGTGTTTTTCAGTGTTCTCCTCAAGATTGGGACGAAAAACGACTGCTGTGGTGAAACTCAACTCACTTTGAGCTGACCTGTCAGACAGATTAAAAATATACGACAATGTCTCATCGCAGGTTTGTTCGAAATGATCGAATTTTCTTGCTGGCATAAATGCCAGAGCCCTCAATGGATGCGAAAAAAGTGACTCATGTTAACCAGATGCCTGCTTGGAGAGGAGTAGCGTCCAAAAAATTGAAGTCATCTGGACAAGAATGCTGACTAAACGATGTTTTCCAAGCTGGTATGCTTCTAGTATCGCGTCATGTCATCAGGCAAATTCAATTTCATCTTAAAGTTCCGTAGTCTAATGCCCATTGAAAAATCATCACGGAGAAAGTAAAACAAAATAGTAAGCGGAAGAAAACACAATGGAAAGAATGAAGAGCTAATAAAACGAGGTCTGCAGAAAACAGAATCTTCATTCTGAAGTGTCTCATCTGCGAACAGTGATAACGGACTGCATTTATGCTTGAAAATATATTTATTACTGCGCTTAAGCGTCAAAATATGGCTAGTCACAAGATTCCATTACAGCCTTGTCTTTCGTCATGTTATCTGAGGACAAGTCCTTTATTTATTGCTGTCCACGTCATTGAATGTAGCTTGTAGAGCTATCTTTTTATGCATGTCCGAATAACCGTGCTGGTATTGATTCAAAATGTGGACGTTCGAATAATTCCACAGGTTTGAAAAATAGTTTTACTAAATCAGCAACAAACTTCTCTGTGATCTTCTGTACGATCTCTGAATTTTTCCGTCAAGCTTACTGTGTTCTACGCAGGGCCGTGCGGAGGATTTTTTCATGGGGGGCGGGCTAAATTTTTTTACTGAATAGCACCAAAAAATGTTGATTTTACGCGATACACTGTGTGCACGCTGCCTCAACGAGGGGAGCGACATTATTCACACGTGGAAATCACGTATACTATTGTATAGTCTGTTTTTCTTAAAATGCTTTTAAATAAAAAAGCAAAAAGCAAGTCCTATTTCATATTTTTACCATTTCCTGCTGAACAATATGCCCCTTAAAATTACAAATTTGAGAGCCTGCTCGACTAATGATCATTTTTTGAGCAAGAAACCCTTAGTAAAAGCTTTCTGTAACCGACTTTGAGGCGAAACATATTTTTTATATTTTCCAACTTGAAAGCAATTTTATAAAGAACAGACTCTAGTTTCGAACGCTGATCATGCAAGCGATTTTCATTCCGTTCGAAAAAATGTTACAGTAAACCGGAAATCCAAAGTTCCGAATTTTTCACTGATTTTGAGTGTTTTTGCTTCAAAGCATATTACTCGATATAAAAAAAATATGATGCAGTATGCTTACTACAATTTTGTAACGTAGATTTTTTCGTATTACAATGACTAAATGATGAGCGGCAGTAGAATAGGTAATTACAAATAAGTTGTAAGTGTTAAAAATTTATTCAAAACGCAACAATTATTGGACGTAAGCCTACTTTTTGAAGGAGTTTGCAGAATTTTTTCTCGTTCTGAGCGTCAACCACTGGAAATTTTTGTGAAAGTTTCATAAAAAAGTACCATTTTGGGAGCTGTATGGGATTGTTGCGTGAACCCTACTTTGGCATGAATATGATACAAAATGTTAATATATCTCCAATAAGTTTCTTTCTGTAGTCACACGATGCCATGTTAGCTGAACTAATCGAAAGAAAATATAACGATCGAGGCTCAGATATAGTTTCGTATGGATGAACTTCCGGCGATTTTCGAACAGAGCTTCTAGAAAGAAAACCCCTGAATACCTAGATAAAATTGATGAAAATTTGAGCGGAATGTTACAAAGTTCCGCGTATGTCTGGCTTTCTCTTCGCGTTCTATATTAACGTGCGAAATGGTAGTCATGACTGGATGCACCCTGTTTGAATGTGAATGGTACCACTAGATGAAAACTGAGTAACATTTTGCATATTGGTACACCACTCACAATGCAATAAAGAGCATCACGATAGCTCTTGTAGCTTTTGACCATCAGTAGTAAACTATCCTACATTTCGCCTTCTTCAATGCGAGATAGTATGCTCTGCAAGCAATCGAACTAGATCAAAAGAAAATTTCAGCAGAATTTTCACGTCACCTTCTCTCTTGATTGTTATACCGATTTTATCCCAACACTGAAATTCAATCTGATATTTTGAGTTTACTGATAACGTTTAATCATTTTTTATTACAGTATGTGTTGTGAAAAACTCAAAAACTCCTAAAATGGAACTTTTTTCTTTCACAGAAGTCGCATTACTAGTTGACCCTCCCTCAAAACAGGAGAAAAAATTCTGAATTCCGCCGAAATCAGGCTTACGTTCAATAAATGTAACTTTTTGGTGCACTTTAAAAATAATTTTTGAACATTTACAACTATGCCGAGCATAATTAAGTCATTATAAAAGAAAACTCTAGGCTACAAAACTGTAGTAGGCACGCTGCACTGTATTTCTTCTTGTATTCCTACCAAGTCGAATAATATGCCTTGAATCAAAACTACTCAGAATTGACGAAAAAAACAGAAATTTTGAATTTCAGATTACTCTAACTATGCAATTTTTGTGCAGAATGAGTATCGCCCCTGTGATCAGTTCCTGAAACTACACAATACGGTATTTTCAGGAATTTTTCATTTGCCAATATGCTGCACAATGTGAGGTCGAATTTCTCAGGTATCATGCCTGAATATTTTATCACAAACTTTGCGAATTGACGCTGATTGATATTATACTCCACTCATTTTGAAATGATCGATGCAGCGAGGTCGCAGCCAAAGTTTAATTCAAATTGACTCTAATCAATAAATTTTCCCCTCGTGATACAATGTCCTAGATTATCCCTGTTTTCAATATTATCGAAATTGATTTCTTGGGGCCGGTATTACTACAAAGCTGGAGCTTAAGTTTAAGCTGGAGCTTAAGACCGTCTTGGTTAAGCTGGAGCTCATGTCAGTATTACCAAAAGTTAAGCTGGTGCTGAGCAAGAGAGACGATTTAAGATGCAGCTTAACTACATTTTTATATCTTTTGTGTGGAAAGTTAAGATGGAACTTGTTTAAGCTACAGCTTAAGTTGGTATCACTAAGAAGTTGAGCTGCAGCTTAGCGAAGCTGTTGTTGAGCACCAGCTTAAGCTCCAGCTTAACTTTTTTCATATCTTTTGCGTTGGAAGTTAAACTGCAGCCTAGCAAAACTTAAGCTGTAGCTTAATTTTTTGTGTCGACATTGTCTTGTGCTTCTACGATGTTTATTAGTTTATTGTGTCTCTATGATGATTATTTTCTTGTGTGCGTAATCCGACAAGAGTATCTAGTACCTATATGCATTGAACATATTGAAAAATACTAACATGGATAGCATATTTGCATAAATAAAGTGATTAGTCATTATCGATTTTCTAGGAAAAGATTTGCAACTTTTGACGTCATCTTTTTCATTGTCACTTTCCTTGTCCTTGCTTTTTGTCATTTTGAGTGGTAGTAGTCATTTTTGTCGTCAACATTTCTTTAATTTATTCATTCACGGATCTTATCGCTGATCTTATTAATTTCCATCGAGTAGGAGAAAAGACGATGCTGGAACTGGTCGGGTCCACTAATAAAATTTCTCCTATGCATGCAGTTCAAATCGTCGGATAACAAATTTCTCAAATATATGATTGGTTCTCGATCGAATTGGTATCTGGCATAAAGATCTATGTAAAAATTCAAGGGATTCAGACGGTCACGAAAAATGCGGTTTCTACAAATTCTATCTTAACGTTATTCTTCATCAGGCAATAAAACCAAACGACCAGCCATTATCATATAACAACATAAAAAACGAACTTAAGACAGCTACCCCCAGTCTTGACTTTTTCACGTTAAGTTGCAGCTTGAGCTATAGCTTAACTTTCGTAATACTGGCCTGACTTAGGCTTCAGATTAACGGTTGAACGGACTTGAGTCCGAGCTGGTGCTTAACTTTTTTTACGTGTTATAACGTTGTAGAGACTTATATTGAATCTTAAGCTCCAGCTTAAGTCGCAATAGTAATACCGGCCCCTGATCTCCAATAATGTTGCGTTTGCCGAAACTCCGCCCGCTACATCGATAATTTCAAAATGAATGGAGTATAGTTTGACATGAGGGAAAATTTCTCGTAAAATGAAAATATAAATCACGCTTTATCTGAAATTTTTTTGGTCATGTTGAGAAATTGACATAATAGTTCACAGCCTAGGGCTTTGACCGATCAACAACGACCAAAATTTACGGGGGTGAAAATTTTTAGAACAAAAGCGTCCTAAAGGGTCATTTATACTTGCCTTTTCCGACCGAACGGAACGGAACGGAATGCTATCGACACTACGTTACCGAACGAAAAAGAAATTTTCGTTCCGTTCGGTTCGGTTGGAGGTACCGTCGGTCATTTTCTAGAAAATTGCAGTTATCCCTTTCGATCGAAAGTTGATTTTCAGGCTGAACGTTTCAAGCTGTTGGCGATCCGTTTCGTCGAAAAAGGCAAGTATAAATGACCCTTAAAACTTTTTTGATGACAGTGGGTCCGCGGTTTTCGAGCGGTTTCTGGTTCTTTGATACAATGTCATTTTTTATATTATAGTATATACTATTTCGAACTCGCTGGTCCATGATCGCATCATCACAGATCAGTTTTGGTGGTTTTGCATTCAAAATGATAGGACTAAAATGCGGCATCGAAAAGAAAATCGCCGACTGTGACTGAAAAAGCCTGATGATGAGAATGAAGGGTAGCTTGAATCTGTTAACAGTTTCAGCTCCCATCTGGTTTTTCAATATTTTCTCAATTGTTCCTATGGTGTCAAGTTAATTCCACTCAACTAGTGACTTACGAGGAGAGGTCTATGAGTTTCAATATGAAATCATGCAGGTTACCGGCAGTACGTTCGATATCAAAACCTTGTCTTCACCGAGTGTTACAAATAATGAAATTTCACTGACACCTCGGGAAACGGCATGCATTCATTCAAATTTTGTCATTAACAATAACAATTGAAAAATTACAATTGTAACATTACTCAGACGGCTTGACTTTACAGTCACACAAACTTTGAGTTCAAACGGCTAGATTTCACATTCACACTAACCTTCGATGAGAGAAATTCATCTTCAACGACAATTCAAAGTTTACGTAAAATTTGCCTACAAATTCCAGTCACAGGTTTATGCAAAAGGCATGCGAACCTGCCAACTTGAAGACTTTATTTTTAATTGTAAGCTCAAACTTCCAGCTCATTCAGGGCTCAAACATTGAGCAGCTATATTGACGCATAATACAGCCTCGAAAGTATAAATTTATTTTTCCAAATGAGCCTCGGGGAAAAAAAAAGAAATTCATGTAAATAATAAACAGCCTGCGTATGTGATTTTATCAGGTCGACTGTAGCAGTCAGGACTATAACTGGTAAGAAGAAAATGTTGGCTTGTAACGCGTGGTCATCACCTGGCAATGGATTTGTTTGCATTTTTGCATCCCGAAGCTCACTTGAAAATAAATGGAGTATGGTAAAGTCAATTCGATGATTTTATCATGGATGAGAAAACATTTTTTCGAATAATATTCATCTCAAAAAGTTCAGCGGCATTCTGGCGATTGTTGAATCAATCTTCAACGAATGAGTTGCTAAGTTTTCACAGTGGTGATCAACGTGTGAAAACCAGTTCAAGTTTCGCTACATTTCTCCGGATTTTGCACGTCCGGATTTCACGCACAACCCATGGTATGTAATGTTTCGTCATTTCCCCAAATAAAACTGTTTGTTTATGCATGTAGCAATTTTTATGTATTTTTCCATTGAACTTTGGCCCCCCTCAATGTGTACAGTGAAAGTTTACTGTACGCATTATTGTGTACAATTGTAAGAAAATGCGCGTGAGAAAAGTCTTTTCTTTCGTTCTGGAAATGCAATTTTGTTACCAAAAAAGTTATTAGATGGTATTTCAAAATGTAATTTCTTCTCTCTTTTTCTTTCTCACTCTGAATCTGTCCGCACTGTTATTTATTGTGTGTATGCCCAGAATTTTTGGGCCTTCGCCAGTGCAATGAATCTGGGTGACTGTGCAAGGTTTTCCGCACACACACACACGCAAACTGAACACACCATATTCCTTCTTTGTGCAGTGTTTTCTGGTCTTCAAAAATACAGTTTCACGTGCGCTGCTGTATTGTACGACGCAGACTGTATTTTTGCGTGCGCGATTTTTCCACGAAAAGGGACTTTGTAAGTGATAACATTATCACCCTTTTCAGGAACGATGTTTGGCATTGACGATGATAATTATGAATTATAATAGTGATGGTCATTTTTTCCATCGAAAGTATACTGTATCCTTCTTTCATCTACTCTCTCTATATGGTCCTTGTACAATAGAATGTTCTTATTGTACGCGCCTTCAGCAACACTAATTGGAACATTTATTGTGGTACAAATTGGACAAACAGGGCGTTCTTACCGGCTATTGGTCACTTACGGTCAAGACTTACTGTCAAGACCTACTTTTGTGTAGCACAATGGTCAAAGTGGGACGTTTCATTTTTTTCGTTAACATTTTTTGACAATCTCGCAGATAAAAAGATTTATCTGGGTTTTCTGCATGAGCTGTGAGTGTGACCATTGAGCACATTTTAGCAAGAATTAGGTTTTGGTGACGTAAACGTTATGTTACTGGACTGAGCAGAAGTTAATATACAAGTAAAAGTCGTGTGCCTGAAAATAACGCTCTGTAATACCAGCTCTGATCTGTTGTGTCAAATTACATTTCAGGTTTTGTTATCTAAAGTGCTTTTCACAATTCATATATCATATTTAGTTGCTATGTTGACGGTTTGAATTTTCTTTCGGCAGGAGTTGTAGAAACGATGCCTATTCTTTTCATGTGACAGAAAACGTTGAAGTTGATACAAGCATTGATGAGAAACCTGGAGAGCCAAAACTTTGATGCTTCTCCCAATTTTTTATCAATGCCCAGATGCAGTTGGTGGTACCTGTCCGTGTATTGTATGAATCTAAATTTAGAAAGAGTGCAAAAAGTTTTATTTTTCTCTCATCCTGTACTCTCTGCTCTATAGTCATTCATTACTAGTAGATGTTAGATCTGATATAATGCATATTTTTCTCCCTGCTACAAACACGGGTTTTTGAAGGGGAGAGGACTGGGCGGTGAGAGAGAAAATTTTTCGGGAGACTGTACAGTACCAAACTTGTTGATATCTATCCATCCCATAAACTTTTATCATTCGTAAGGTCGTAAATTTTGAGGCGAATATAAATAGATCCATAAATTTTCATTTTATGATGTGCGGTCAAATAAGGGGTGGTATAGCCCGAGAACTAGTGGTACTCTGTCATCATATTTTAGAATTTGTTTTTATTTTGTCATTTTTCAGAATTTATTGCTAAAGTTCGCGCAGCTACTAGGATTCTAACAGGAATTTTTTGCGTTGAAAACAGAAAACTCTTCCCAAGTTTCAGAAGAAGGGAGGCGACAAAAGTCGTGATATCAGCAATATGCAAATTGTTCGACAATCTCTAGAAATCGGTATTATTTTGATTGCGTTCGTTTACAAAGCTCAAATAATGGCTATAAGTCATCACCATAACCGGCACAAGGAACATGACAACGTATTGCCCCAATCCGATTCGCCGGCTCCCAACAACATCGCCAATTGCACTACTTGCATGTTGAGGGACGAAGCCCGGCAAGCCCGGATCGACAAGATCAAAGAAGATTTATTGCAAAAATTGGGTTTCAAGGAGCCGCCGACGCCCAGTGTTAGGGACATGGCGCCCTACGTGCCCCACATCGAGGGCTTGTTGCAGAGGTGGGGTTTCGATTCTGGTAACGTTTTGAGCGACGAACCCGATTATACGAGGATGAGGTACGAAACGGACAATTACAATGCTCAAACGGAGAAAGTTTTCGCATTCGCCACAAGACGTAAGAGAGACACATTTGTGATATTAACTTCAAGACGTCCCGTTCAGTGAACATTTTTTTGTATCCCATGCAATTCTACAGAAGCGCCATTTTGATAAGTTTAAAATATTTGATTCATGAGAGCCAAAAATCCATGTATTCAGTTTCAGCACCACTGAAAATTTTTCTGCGAATATTCTGGAATCGCACATGCTATAATGCATTGTATGGCTCCGGTGTGGAAGAAGCTAAAGTAATCCTTTTTCCAGCGACTGATAATTGCTGTGAAATTAGCAGAATGTAGTCAATGACGGTATAGTTAGATATTAGATCTCAGCGGCCAGTAAAGTAGACAGATTTTTCTGAGTTTCCATTCTATGCACAGGGTCCATTACCTAAAAAACTTTATTGAAATTTGAATATTCGCAGACCGAATACGATTCTAAACATAACTGTGATGCAGGCGAATTTTTTTGCTGCATAATCTGATTGCCCAAATCAGGCGTTGGCGGGCTGCCGTTGTTGACCACTTCTATAGTGTAAATAAGGAATAGTTGGAGGTCGAACAGTGTAACCTAATTCAGTTTGCTTTGGGCTAATGAATGCAGTATAACGTGCTTTCTGATGGTGATTTTCAAAGGAAGACGTTCCCTCCTTTGATGATTATTCAGATAGCAACAAAAATGATGTTCTGTCATTATTTAAATTACTCTCAAGCATACATGCACGTGGGGGGGGGTTTGGGGGTTTTGACCCCCAGCAGACTTTGATTGACCCCCAGCAGATTCTTGCTGACCCCCAACAGATTTGACCACCCCAGCAATGATCCAGAAGAGGACAAAGGAAAATGAGTGAGTGAGAAGAGAAAGTCATCATAAAAATAGGAATGATGCTGTAGTTGAACAATTTTTATAAATAAAGCATACTTGAAGTTCAAAAAAGTGACATTAAAACTTTAAAAAGTGCAGTATAGGCAAATAATTTCCCATATCTGACTAATATAAAATAAAAAATATGCTGCTTGGATATTACGAGACCTATCGAATATCTTTTTTCGTTATCAGGAACAAAAAAAATTGTATTCCACCCCCTGTCCTAGCTGACCCCCCGCAGAATTTCTATGCTGTGCATGTATGCTCTCAAGCATCGTTGATAGAAGGTGGAGGTAGATTTGACACAGGTGACCGGAAATTTTGTTGTGCCAACTTCTTTCCGATCTAATCGAAAATATAGCAGAGCTTTTTATCGCCGGACGATTGAAGTTTAGTCAAAATCTGCTTGTACCTACCAAATTTTCCTTGTTGCTAATGTGTGCTGCCCGGTATGTCAATATAAGCCACAGTAATACAAATTTAGAAATCATTTTAAAATTTTCATCGGTCACAAAAACCAAAAAAGCTATTTTTTGAAATTTACGGTTAATAGTATGTCTATAACGACTGTTTAAAATTGTAGGAAAGAGCTAAGTAAGTAAACTTGACACTCTACCCCCAGATCTTTTGAAATGCGTCAGCGATCTTCTATTTTTGAGCAGATATCTGCATTCCATCTCCGTGTTTACATGTAAATTAGAGCGAAGTCTATTTAACCGAAAATCTTTTTTTAGAAACTTTATCAACTTTGTTTTGATTTTGAGGTAAAAATTGGAAAACCTTATCACTTTCGTTTTTGTACGGGTACAACTGGTTATTATAACATAGACACACGCATTATGGTTGAAAAGTATTCGACCCCCCGAAGCCATAAAGTTTTTTTACATTTTGCCAGAGCTGACATTTGTCGCGTCATTCACAAAACATTAAGAGACCCTGTTCTAAAATCCACGCGCCCTATTGTAGGAAAAAATAATCCATTTATTTTGATGCTAATGAATTTGGATAAGTCGCCTTGTTTCATACTAAGGTACACACATAATATGGACGTTTCTGTACCAGATTTCTTGGGTGTGAAAAGAGATAGAGATCAGTGTCGTCGATGAAGTTTAGCCTTGCTTGACCTCTCATGGCCATCACCAAAACAAACTTGATTCTGGTTCGGCTATCCTTGACGGGTTTTTTCTTCCACTATTCGCACATTCTTCACTGCCGATCGACAGGCCTGATTATTTTGCGTATTCATACTTGTACGTCGTATAGCACACATATAGGTCGTTGAGAGAAAAAATGCACGAATAAAAAAATTCAAGATTTATTGAATGACCACGGATTGGTCATGTTAATTTACAGATTTTAGTTATGACGTACTCATATTATGTATACTTTGAGAAGGTCCCGCTGAAATTGTGTGGATTTTTAAATATAGGGGTCAGGTCGGAAGTCGATGTGCAAAGTTCAGTTAGCTCGGAATGATTTCATAGGGCAAACATACACATGCACAATTATCAACTTCTTGTTCATGGGCCATGGTGATATGCGCGCATTTGTCAATGTTGATTGCGAAACTCTATGTTGACCGTAGTAGCATGTTCGACTGCCAGAAAAAATTGCAGTAGAGTGATAAGGACAGCATCATAAATGTGGAATATTGACGGGACAGTCATGACTTTTTGAGAGAACAAAGAGACATGTGTCACTGAGGTGGGTTACGCTCGTAACAGCTAACGCTGGAAAGTTTCGTGTTCAATTCTTCCCACAGCTGTAATAGAGCATATAACGTAATTAATATCTTCATTGAAATTAACGCCGCAATGACGCCTTTGGTCACTTTAGAACTGCGATTGTCAGGCACCAATCGTTTTTGCATAACATATTGCACTAATTAACACTTAATTACTTTTCCGTTCCACAAGTGACCACTGGTGCTGGCCTGTATGTCGCCTCCTTAACGTTTAACCTGGAGAGCCCTTCATCAACAATAGGTCCTTCGAATTTAATATACACATGTTGGGCAGTAGATTTATTTGGCTTTCATTATGGTAATACCTATTTGTACACCTTTTGTTCCAGATACCTGTATTGATTAATACTTACTTGTAAAACAGTCAAACATAGGTTACAGTAGTACAATTACCGTAATCCCTCTTTTCTGTTACAGCACCTATATTTTTCGGACTACCAGACGACCAACCGATAGCCTATTTCAAATTTTCTAACGAAACGACCAACAACCATGTGGAAAACGTGACGCTGAGGTTTTATGTCAAGAGGCCAACCAACGTCGACGCGTTCGAACCGGTGTCCAAATTAGTGGCCAGGCTTTTCAAAATAGACAGGAGAGATGGCACGGTACAGTGCAAAAAATTGATAGATTTATACTAACCACTAAACTAGCGACAGAAAAAGTGATGTTTGAGCAGCCAAGGCAAAAATCCTGAAAATGAATTTGAATGAGTTCGATAGAAAACGCTATTCATAAAATATGAATATCGTGAATCAATTAATGGTAATAATCAATTAAATTATATCCGAAAAACGAATTGTTTTGACTGAATCGTAAGCTGCTGTTAAAATATGGATATTACGAATCGATTAACGTTTTATGGTATCTACTGCTTCTGTTCAGAAGGAAACATACCAAATTTTATTCACTTTTCGAAATGCTATCAGAGCTCAGAAGTCATTTTTGAAATAAAAGACTATTTGTGTTATACTCCATTCATTTAGAAAATCGATGCAGCGAGGTCGCAGCCAAACTTTTATCCAAAATAATGGAAGGCTCGTTGACTGTTTTCAATGAATTTTTTTTCATGATACAGACTCTTTGAAGATCACTTTTTCCAACTATTTCATGATTATCGAAATCGATTTCCTTATCTCTAGTAAGGCTGCGGTTGCCGAAACTCCGACCGCTGCATCGATCATATCAAAATGAATTTAGTAATCAATTAACGGCCTCAAACATTCCTTAATTCTCTGAAGATGAAAAAAATAATTTGACTTATTCCTCGAAAATTCGATTGCGAAAAGACTCGTCACGCCAGTTGATACCTGAATTTTTTTTTGTGTAAAGCGAGTTCAGATTCAATCAGGAAAATCAGATACTCATTATTCTAGAAACGATAATATTTCATATGATCTCGTGCTCCACTTGTGCCAACTTTATCTGTTCATTCGGTACCCAAAAAAAAATTTTTATGTTCGAATGAGAATCAGTTAGGCAATTATGGTATTCGTTATTCAATGGTCATCCTTCATTGGAAGATTCAAAAGTCCAATTTTCTTATGTGCACTTTTGCACAAATCACGAACGTTTTTAAATCTATTCTACTCAAAAACCAGGAAAACATGCTTCAAAATACAAAAATACTGCTCAGTGATGTATCACGTCACACAATATGAGAAATTTACTGTTTTGACCTCAAAACCGTATTTTTTCCCGAACCCAACATTCCACCGCAGTAATTTTAGCGCGATAGGTAAAAACATTCGTTTTTCTCTTGAAACGTAAGATTCATGTCAAGAAATCATAGGTTTTCCACGTCAGCATGAAAATCCTGTTTCTAGTATACTTTTTTATTCCCTTATGCACTCCATTTTTTCCAGAAAATTGAAATTATGCACAAATTGTTTAAAAAAGACCTACGTTTGGACGGTCATTGGGAAGAATTTCGTGGAATAAATATTACGAAGTTGGTCAGGCATTGGTTTAGAAAACCAGAGCTTAATTACGGTCTTTCGGTCGAAGTGGACTTTATGGGCGAAAATTTGGTGGTAATGCCAAGATCGCCCCAAGTTGATAAATACGTAAGTTCAATCATTTTATATATAGAAAATAAAACTCTCGGGTCTAAAAATGTCTGTTTATGTAAAATATTGAAAAAGTTGAAGCACCTGTTGACCATATTTTAAGCAATACTCCATTCATTTTGAAATAATCGATGCAGCGATCCCATAATAGTAAGTTCAATGCGAAAAAATCAGTTTGCTTATTACTGTAGTCAATAAAATGAAAACTTCGTCTGCACGGGGCAAACAGAACAGCTGGAAATTTTTTTCGACCATCCCGACCAAGGTTCCACAAGATAGTCGGATTAGAGACCCGTGGATTGGCTGAATCATCAATCCAACGGGTAGAATGTTATATGTTGCCATACAACATACGTGAAAATTGCGTATCAAATTAAACCTACCTACTTGGCTTTCACTGTGTCCATCATTTAAAATGAAATAAACTATAGATGGAGAACAACCAGAGATTCAAAACTATCCCATAGCAGGGTTCCCCAAAAAAAAATCTGGGAGAAGCATAATAACCGAAAGAGTATCATACATCCGGGTTTTGCAATGAATTATATAAACAGGAAGACACCGTGCTCCAGTTAATTTAGTCGCCTACCGTTTGATAACACTCTGCTCCTGCTTAAGAAGCGAACAAAGTTTCCAGAATGAACCTTACTGTAATAATGTAACTTTAATAAGTTGTCGCGAATTTCCGTGGTTGTCAAATACCCTATAACTGCCCAAGAGATAGATAATATTCTTAAAGTGTGGACAAGTTTCAGTATAATTCAGAGTCACTGAAAAGTGATTTGTAGTTAGTACATATACAGAAATATTACAATGCAGGTGGCCACTTTCCTTCACTGATAAACTTGCAGCCAATTAAAAATATGAAAAAAACGAAATACTAGCGAAAAATGTTTTGTTGAAAAAACTCCCTTTTTAGCACACAAGATAAACAATGTTTCCTCGCCATGAACTCGCTGAATCAGAGGTGTACAGTTTATTTGTCGGTTACAGAAATGTCAGTATTTTGTCACCTTCTCAAAGTGATCATTTTCCACAAAGAATTATAGGGTCAAACATATATACAGTTATGATTATATAATTCTTTTTGTGACACAGTACATGACCTCTGAAATTATAACTGTGTAAAATCCTGTTTCTCAATCAATGATCTTCATTTTGATGCCGTTCCATCCAAAATATGCAACTTTTTGCACTTTATTCATCAATGCGAAACGTTTTTCGTTTCATTTATATTCATATCGCCCAAGCAAAGGAAAACTTTTCCGTTTAAGGTCAAGGAAAAATAATGTAGTTTTCTCAAAAATACCGCAACATACATCTTGTATACTATGAAAGTATTGTATATTTCTCCTCGTAATTAATAAATTTTTGTTTATATGCCAAAAGTTTCCAGAAGGCAAGGAAGAATGCACCCAAAATGGTCGACAATGCATCTTTCTAGGAGAAAAAGTAATCTATTAGGCGAAAAAATAAAACATAAAAAATTACTGACGAAAACCTGTTTCTTGAAGTGAAAAAAATGTAGAAAAACGTTTAAAAATGTTCTACTTTGAACTCTCTCTCTCTCTCTCTCTCTCTGTCTTTATTCTTCTACTAATAACACTATAATACATCTACCTTGTTTTAGAATTATAGTAAATCAATCAACGTACGTACGTCTTTGATTCATCTGTAACGTAGATAAATGTAATTTATAAGGTCAAAATCATATAAATGAAAAATAAATGGTTATTTATAGCTAAAATTATTTTAAAAGTTCAAAAATAATCATTTAAATTTAGGTTGGAAAAATATTTGGCAAATAAATACGAATTTTAGATGATATAAATGTTATGCACAATAGGTCGATGATCTTTGGCCGGTTAATATATCTAAACCTGGAGCCGGCTGCAATATCTAACGTTGAGGATCCTCGCAAGCTCAGTATGAAGTCGTTAATGCTGAGTATTAGCTTATCGCGAGCTCAACTTAATCTTTTTCGGGGTGCAATAAAAAACTCGAACTCGAGATTAATTGATGCTCAGGTTTAAGTCCGAGCGCACGATTATCTCGACCTTGGTGAGAAAACTGCCATTTGATGTGATAGATGCAACAGGTTTTCCGGAAGAATAGAAAAAATGACAAAAAAATAAAAAATTAGAATAAGAGGTAAAAATAGGATTAATTAAGAAATTAAGAAATGAAATTTGTGGCTAGAAATGTAAGAAATGTAAATTTGAATTAGAAATGGAATGCGAATTGAAAAAAATTACAAATAATTAGATTGAGTCAGGTATCAGAATATCCTTCTCTGATAGATTTTCAAGAAATCAAAAAATTCTGAGACGAATTTGTAAAACCAATTTATTTATAATAACTATAGTCTGATTTTCTTCACCTCATTTTTTATAATGCTTCTAGAAAATGAAATTGGAATAAAAAGACTTATGTATATTTTGATAATTTCCTGCTAAACGATACGTCATAGAGCTGAAAATTTTCCAGGCAACTCTTGAAAATATTTGCGAAAAGATAGCACAGAAGGTTTGTGTAAGAGACTTGTCCATTTAGAAGCGTTATATAACAAACAGATTAATATTTACAAAAACTTTATTTCGATTGTTTGTAACCAGGATTTAGAATTATTTTGAATCCTGATACTTAAGGAAACTCAGAATTAATTGAAAGCAAAAATTAGACAGGGCTGCTTAGTGAATACTTGACCCCGACTTTCATTACTGTAGAAACTTTCATTTCATGAACACAATTGCAGGTACCTTATGATTCTAAATTTATTTGAAGATTAGTCGAAAACGAGTTAATTCTAAAACGTGTAGAAAACATTTTTCTCGGACTTAAACCTGCTACTCACGACGATTAACTTTTGTGTGCAACTGAACCGACGTCGCGATCAGAATGAGACTAAAAAATTTATTGCAACCGCACCGCTTGAGCTCGGATTTAAATCCCGAGTTTATTGCAACCACTGATTGCGAGCTCGCGATTATTTTGCTGGAGATTAATGCGAGCTCAGACTCATGCCCGAATGTTGCAGCCGGCCCCTGGGGTTTGTGCTTAGTTAACTTCTAGCTTCATTCTAACATATATCGATTTCAAAAGGAATATTGAGCCTGGTTTCAAATTTTAAGCTCGTTCTTTTCCTTTCATTAATGTCGCGCAGGACCTGAAATTCGGCTGAAGGGGCCGGCTGCAATATTCAGGTTTAAATCAGAGCTCACGATTACCTCCAGAAAAATAATCGTTAGCTCGGGATCAGCAGTTCCAATCGCGTGTTCGGACTTAAACCCGAGCTCGAGCGATGCGATTGCAATAAATTTTTTAGTTAAATTCTGATCGTGGCGTCGGTTTCAGTTGTACGAAAAAATTAGTCGTCATGGGTAGCAGGTTTGTGTCTGAGAAAAATGTTGTTTTCCGCACATTTTGGACTGAACTTGTGTTTTCGACTAATCTTCAAATGCATTATGAATCATGAGGTACCTGCAATTGTGTTCATCAAATAGAGGTTTCTACTGTAACGCGAATCGGGCGCTTGTGCTTCCTAGCTGACCTGCCTAGTCCTTAATTCAGAGTTTCCTGAAACGTAAGGATTCAAGATGATTCTAAATCCTGATTACAGACAACTAAAATCAAGTTCTTGTAAATAGTCTGTTTTTTATACAATGCTCCTTAATAAACAAATCGCTTTTATAAACATTTTGTGGAATCTTTTCGCAAGAATTTTCAAAGCTAGTTGAGTTGGCTTAAAAATTTGCAGCTCTATGCGTGTCATTTAGCAGAAAATTAACAAAATATAAAATAGTCTATTTACTTCAGTTTCATTTTCTAGAAGCATTATAAGAAAAATGATTTTAAAAAACCAGATTGTAGTTAGTGTAAATATGAGTCAATTGAAGCGCTTTTATTCCAAAATGGCTCTACAAATTCGTCCCATGATTTGTTGATTTTTTAAGTCTGTCAGAAGAGGACATTCTGATTCTAATTATTTCTAATTTTTTCATTTCATTGTTCCATTGCTAATTCAAATTTACTTTTCCTTCATTTCTAACTACAAATTTCATTTCTTTATTTATTAATGAATTTTTAAATTAATCTTAATTTTCACCTCTTATTCTAATTTATTCCCCATTTTTTCATTTTTTCGCTAATTTTTTTCACCTCTTCCGCAAAGCATGTTGCATCCATAAAATTAAATGGCAATTTATTTCTGACCATGGCCGAGATAATCGCGAGCTCGGACTTGAAACAGCAACAGTTAATCTCGATTAACGACTTAATTCTGAGCCCGCGATGATCCTCAGCATTAGTTATTGCAACTGAGTGCAACAAATCTTTTATGAACAGAATAATGAACTTGTTAACGCTTCGATACCTGTTAACTTGCAGCATTAACTTTTCCATTGCGTTAAAACAGTACTTGGGGTCAAATTGACTTCGTTGCAACAGCATTAATTTTTTAGCAAAAAAACACGAATGGGCCTGGATTGTTGTTGCCTGAGGTAAAAGTTTGGGTGAAATTTAATTTTTCCGCAAATTAAAAATAAAAATCAGCTTTATTACTAGACGATGACTTTTAGAGGTCTGCTGTAATGCTCTGTGTAAGACAGTTTTATATAATTGATCCTTAATTAAATCTACATCGAAAGTCAGAAAAAAGGATTATTCATAATCACGCAGCTTGCGCCATTCTGCTTCCATGCAAAATGGAACTTATTGATCTAACTAGCTTAGATCTACCAACCGCATTAGTCTGGACCATCGTGAAAGTCAAGTGTTTCATAAATTCGAAATTCATGGAGGACATATGAATCCACAAAGATAAAAAGTTTTCAACGCCACTTGTTATCAGTGCAGCAGAGGTTTTTTGAGTGATAACTATATGAAGTGCGTGTAAATTAAAAATGAAAAACATAAGTGCTATTTCCAAAATCCTTTACGCCAGGCTGTTACTCTACATTTCCATACTCGTAAATTGTTAATGGTTAGTTGAGTTAGCTCGCAAATTTGCAGCTCATTGTCGGGTTGATTGAGCAAAAAGTTAGAAAAAACATGGAATAGTGCTTGCTCTTCACTTTTTTGCGAGTATTTTAAGAAAAAACAGGCTGTCTCTTTAGATTTCGTTTCAAATTGATTAAATACTCTCCATTTTTCAAATCTCATTTACATCTATTGATGTATAGTGTGCACTGAGCTTTTCATGACTAAACTTATAGTCTGTTTTTTATAAAATGCTTCCAAATAGAAAAGTGACACAAATCATTACCGTCGTCAAAATCACTTACATAGAGCTTTTACTGTAAAATTTTTCACTCGAAAAATCGTTAAAGGTTAGTTCAGTATGCTCGCAAATTTCCATTGCTCTATTATATGCTGTTCATCAGAAAATCTTGAAAATCTGGAATACTACTTGCTTTCCACATTCATAATTTGGAGGCATTTCAAGAAAAACAGACTATAGTAGCTTGAATAAATTATTTGGTGCGCACACAAATTTTCCCGCATTAGGGATTGTGTGCTCGTGTCGTAATTGTCTAGGGTGATCTGAATCCAGGGTGATCTGAATTTTTCTGAATCCATCTAAGGCAAGCATCAAAAGTGAATTATGAACAAAAAAACACAAAAAACTGCGTGTACTGTGCATGAAAGGAGCTTAAAAAGTTACTTTTTGGATGAAAAATGCTTCGCGAACGCTTGTATATCAAAAACATCGGATTAAAATTGTTTATAAATCTTCTTTCATTTCGTCGTTAGACTTACTTATACTATTAAATTCCTAACTCATCGAATACATATGGATCCGACTAATTCCACTTGGAATCTGTGCAGCAGGAGATTCACTAGTATTGGTTGAAATCTGCCTCTAGATAAAAAAATGCTGAATTACCTTGTTTTTTGAAAGAATGCAAATTAAAGCTCAGTTTCGACCAGGTAGAATAAAAAAGACTCAAATAGTCAAAATCGATCGAAAATGTTTCCCGAATATTTGAATTACGAAGAAATTTCAACTTTACAGATTTTTTTTATTTCGTTTATGCGTTTGTCGCAACATTTCGAATTTATTGTGCATACATAAATCCAACAAAATGTTTCCGTTCAGTAGCAGCACTTATCAATGAACTATACTTGCACTTTAAGAGAATTTACATAAATTTTTCTGAAAGAACAAAGGTTTCGTGAAAAATATCGAACTTTTCACGGCTGGTGTTAGTTTTTGCAAAGTTAGACCATGATTTTTCTTACAGACTATGTACCTCGAAGTTCGAGTGAAAGATAACGATCGGAATCGCCACAAGCGTGACACGACCCGCATGGATTGTCACGAGCGGGACAACGAAACCAGGTGTTGCCGATACTCGCTTCAAATTGATTTTGAAAGCTTCGGCTGGGACTGGGTCATAGCACCCAAAAAGTACGTGGCCTATTATTGCGCCGGCGAATGTCCCTTCCTGCATCTGCAGCGTTACGCGCACACGCACATAGTCCAGCAGCAGGCCAATTCGAGGGCCAACGTACGGCCCTGCTGCTACCCGACCAGCATGGGCTCCATTACTATGGTCTTTTTCAACCACAACAAAGAAGTGCACGTATCTCGTTTGCCCGGTATGGTGGTCAATAGGTGCGGCTGCGCTTGACTCTCGTCTATATTGTTCAAATAAATTTTATGCAAATGAGACCGCTGCGCCGCTCTCGGTGGACAATGTTATTCCCGTATTTGACGGGTGGACTTCTAGAGCACTATATATTGGGCGGCTGATCGAGATTACACTGGGCTGTGAAGAAGTGGCAACCAAAAAAACAAGTGACCAAGACCATTCCGTTTTAGTATATAATATGCAGACGTGTATAAGATAGCGGTAGACTAATGACCAATGGTCATCCTTTAGGAATCTCACAATTTGGTTTAAATTTAATTGGAATTTCGAGTCGTTCAGGGTCAACTGCTATCCATGACACATCTACATTCCTAGTTTTTTTACATACGCGCTTATCGAATTTGCATTTTTTCCTTAGCGGGTCAAATTTAGTCTTGGGTAAAAGAGAATTTTCACTACGTACCAATGATGGGCGCCTCCTCGAAAAGGGGCTAAATCTTTTTCCGTCGCCCAGTCTCCAACAAAAAGTACAACTCCGTGTGTGTGTGTGTTAGTGTGTGCGTGTCATTTGTATGCAATTTTTTTATTTATTTCTTCGCCCTTTTCCCTCACTGTGACACCGAATTCGACAGTCTCTTTTTCGTGTAAAAATGCTTGTAAATCATGAATTTTAATATCAAACAGATTTATGTGTGTCTGGTGAACCTGTTACGGAAGTAAAACTTATTATGACCTTACAATTTACCAGCATTTCATAAACAACAGGCTAGTTCCGTATAGCTTATCGTTTGCTGACATCAATATGTTTTCATTACCCCAAAAATTTATTCTTTGAAATTAGTTCGATTTTGGAAATTGATAAGGAAACTATCACCCACGATTTTTTTGGAATGTGCAATTATAACTTTGCTTTGTTATTTTTTCGGTCCTTTTTATACTTCGGCCACGTAAAAATAGTAACTTTGTTTTTTCTGTCCATCTTCGCGCACACGCATTTTTCGTTGAATTGATAATTTTTGAGGTGAAACGATTTTATAAACATATATATGAATATTTTTTTGCGGAATGATGATGAACCGAAAATCAAACGTCGTTTCGCTTGAAATAATTTCCTACTATTTTTCACTTTCTTTTTTTTGTAATATGCCAAAGATGCTCTCAGGGGGTTTAATTTTTCGTGTGGTTTCGGCGTGCAAGGAAAGCTACGAATTTTTCCTCTTTCTTCGATCTATCCAGGTAGGAATAAAATTTCGGCTTTTGATGCACAACTTTGTCCAGGATGGAAAAATCGTGGGCGAAAAAGTCCTTTCCCTCTCCTTTTCTCCCGTTATGTTATATTGTACATATTATAGTTTTTGTCTTTTTTTTCTTGTTGGTTTATACTCGTGTATTTTGAATACATTGGTATATTTGTCGTTATTCGTCGCTGTTTTGTAGAAAATATTTTTCTTTATTATACGTGTGTTTGAAGAAGAAAGTTGAATAAAATGAACAACTTGTGAACGATTTATTCGATTTCATTGGCTACAAGCTTCCAATGTAAAAACTGGACTCATTGCTTTCATCAAGTTAATGATGCTTCATGACGCATTTTCATATTCATGCTTTTAATCATCCATCATGGTAGCGATCTTTTATCCTTCTTCACTCGTTGCTACCACACTGAAAATTTTTTAAATGATACATACTCGAATTTTAGTGCATTCGATAGTACGTAGCCACCTGCAGAATATCACACTAGTCGTTTTTGTCAAAAATAAATTTTGATTTCGAGCAAATTTTGTACACTGAAGTCAGCTGCATAGTGCAGCGAAAAACTTTCCCAAAGCGGAAAATCGCATTCCACAGCACACCAAATTTCAAAAATTGCGTATGCTCATGAACGGTTCTAACGTCATTAGCGATTTACCGCTATTCAAACATTGCTGAATTTCAGGCTCGTATATCTCTGAGAGTATTACAGATAGAAATTCGACTACCGGAACAATGTTACAGTTCTCAGAAAGATCAATGGATTGAATGCAATCATTTCGATTGTGCAGATGCACGGCATATGAGAAGGTCACTTGAAAAAATCGTTACCACTTGAAAATATTTGTTACCACCATAAAAAATCGGTACCTTCAATTATGATGCACAACATTTTTCAAAGATGCATTGCAAAAAAATCAAGATGTAAGTTTTTCGATGCTAGACTTCCTTTTCAAGCGCATCGTAATTTTTTCACGTGAGTCGCATTTTCCCAAGATGACATTTTGAGAAAAATCATGGTGGCATCTTGAAAAAAGTCAACATGGCATCTTGAAAAAATTAAGATAGCATTTGAAAAAAATCAGGGTGGTATGTTGAAAAAATCAAGTTGTCATCCTGAAAAATAATTAACATGCGATCTTCAAAAAATCAAATTGGCGGCATATCGAAGGAAGAGTATTCGTGAAACTAGCCAATCAAAAGCGTTTTTTTTGTTCATATTTACAGGAACTCTTCAAAACGGATTTCTGAGGTCAAGAATTGCTGGCAGAGGACGCCCTCGGTTTTCACGGTGAGAGGAGATTATTTAGTACGGGAAATCCGACTGACGTATTGGTTTTTTACAAAAAAATTTATTTTTGGAGATTTTCCAGAAAAACGTCAAAATTGCTCATCTTTCACCTAGGATGCAGTAATTTCGGAAAAGGATCCAAATTTTCGATTCTTTGTCGGATTCCTGAGCAGGTAGAGAATGGCAGCAGAACAGCCGACGGAGTTCATAATTTGCATTATTTTCCGCAATTAGTGCATTTTTGGTGAACAATTAGCAGCTTTGACGTTTTTCTGTAAAATCTCAAAAATAAAATATTTTTTATGAAAAACTAATATCTTCGTCGGATTCCTGATGCAAAATAACCTCCCCCATTTCTTGTCCGGTAAAAACCAAGGGCGCCCTCCGCCAGCAGGCCCTGACTTCAGAAATCCATTTTGGAGAGTTCCAGTATATATAAACATAGGAGGCGGGGCAATGCTTTTGATTGACTAGTTTCATAAATTTTCATCATTTGATGTGCCACCCATCTTGATTTTTTTAGTGATCGAATCTTGATTTTTCTGGATGGCATCTAGATTTTTTTCAAGATGACATGTTAATTTTTTTTTAACTTTCGAAAAAGTGCGATGCACTTGAAAAAAACTGGAATGCATTCAGAAAAAAAGTAGAACACCGCAAATACATCTTTGCGATGCTTCTTGACGAAGTGTTGTGCGAAGTGTTCGACGGTATCAATTTTTTTCAAGTGGTAACAAATTTTCTCAAGTGGTAACGATATTTTTCAAGTGGCCCTCCTCGTATTCCGTACGGATCAGGTATAAGCAAAATTCTCATAGTATGTTCATGCGATTTGTAGTGTGAATACAGGTCAAATAGAAAGAACGACTATAGTTTGTGTTTCTCAACATGCTTCTAAGAAAGCAAGTTCAATTTTATATTTTAAGCATTTTCTAACGAGCCGTAAATCATATGGAACTGAAAATTTGTGACAAAACTCAATCAACACTGAGTAATTTTTTGAGTAAAAAATTTTGCCTCTAAAGATTCATGTAGAAGATTTTAAGTTCACAACGTATATGTGTCATTTGTCGTTTTAGAAGAATTTTATAAAGAACAAAATATAGTGTACCTAATAGTCAGTTTTTTAATCTTCGCTTTTAAATCGACAAATGACAAAGACAAGTACCGCCCTCAAAACACAAAGTTTTCAGTAGGATTTTTTACTTAAAAAATTGACAAAGTTGAGTAGGCCCACAGATTTCCAGGTATGACATATGATTTAGTGGGAAATAAAAAATGAAATAGCACTTCCTCTCCACTATTAATATTTACAACCATTTCAAGAAAAACAAGTTCGGCTTGAGTTATCACAATCATAGGTGGCGCGACAGCGTCAACCTATAATATACTTGGCCCTCAAATTTCATGTCCCCCCCCCCTAGAGCCAAAACGGTAAGAGCTAGAACCTTCGGGTTTTTTGCATAATATCGGGCATAGAGGCAAACTATGGGGTGCCTTTTGTCATTTCGCCTCTATCTGCAAGTGGTGCTCGGTGGAGCCCCAAAAACAGGTAAAAAACGCACTTTTTAAGGCCCCCCAGGTCCACCATGCCCAGCAATCGCTGTGCCATATCCAACCTCCATACTTCGGCCTAAGCATCTTGGGGGTGCAATCTAAAATGCGAATTTTTTTTTTGAAATATGGCCCCAATTCAATTATATGGTTGTTCAAAGTCCCGGAAAAAGCCAAATTCCCCAATTTTGTTATATAATGCTTATGGGTTCAAAAAAAATTTTTTTGCAGCATAATGCACTACTAATTTTTTGCAGTTTCAATTGCACGTGTAGCCTTATTGGGATTTTTGGGCTGCTAGGGTTTTCGACCATTGGGAATTTGATGGACGCGGTCACTTTACACAAAAAAATTATCCCGGGTGTAAACAAGCGTATTTCCGTGATTTTTCAGTGGAGGGCGTTTTCGACCGCGGGGATTCAATAGATGTGGTCATTTTACACAAAAAATTATCCCATGAGTAAACAAGCGTATTTTCATGATTTTTCAGTGGAAGGGGTTTTCGACCACGGGGAATTTGATGAATGTGATCATATTACATAGAAGAACTATCCCGGGTGTAAACAAGCGTATTTTTGTGATTTTCTATGGAAGGGGTTTTCGACTGCGGGGAATTCAATGGATGCTTCACTTTACACAAAAAAGTTATCCAGGGTGTAAACATGCGTATTGCCGTGATTTTCTTGTGGAGGGGATTTTCGACCACAATGAATTCCATGAATGTGATTACTTTACACAAAAAATTATCCCGTGAGTAAACAAGCGTATTTTCGAGATTTTTCAGTGGAAGAGGTTTTCGACCATGGGGAATTTGATGAATGCGATCATCTTACATATGAAACTATCCCGAGTGTAAACAAGTGTATTTTCTTTATTTTTTGTGGAAGGGGTTTTCGACTGCGGGGAATTCAATGGATGCGTCACTTTTCACAGAAAAATTATTCTGGATTTAACCATGCCTGTTTTCGTAATTTTTATGTGGAAGGGGTTTTCGATCACTGAGAATTTAATGAATGTGATCACTTTACACACTAATTCATATCGAGTGTAAACAAAGGTATTTCTGCGATTTGTTGGGTTGAAGGATTGTAGATCATGAGGAATTCAATAGGTATGGTCATTTTTCAGTCTGTTTACAATGTTTTTTAAGTACTATGCAGTTTACACATCTTTCACTTTTGCCGGAAGTGAGAATTCGTAGCTTGAAGATGGTTTTTTATTGTTTTTTTGACGTGAAGATGACCAAATTTAAAACGTCAATGTGCTTCTATGAAGGTTTTCGTGCATGGTTGAGGCCCACTAAAAAGAGGCGAACTAGCTTATTAGAAAATGCCCCGATGGGGCAGAAAAAAGGAGAATATACTTGCTTCGACAGTTGCCATGGTAGAAAAAGAAGTGGACCAGATTTTTGAGAACTTGGGTCAAAGTTGGAAAAAATTCACTTTCTTTATATTAGATTTTCGTTCTTTCTCAAAAAGTTGTCTATGTCTGTGAAAAAGTATATTCTGCAGCTGAGTGCATCAACATACTTTCCAACTGTCACATTCTACGCCAAGTCACGTGTATGACATGTTTAACCTGGGAGAGCTGGGGAGGTTTGGGTATCTCATCAGGTAATACCGTGTTTTAGACGTCACATTGATGGTGAACCATATCAGATTGATCCTATTACAGTGAGTAATAGGCTGTGACTCCTGATGGGTACTGGCATTTTCCCCAGGCTTCCCTGGTTGGCGTTGGGGCCTAACCTGGCGAATGGTGGCTATAGAGAGGTCTATAGTTGGTTCTCTGGTGTTGTCCTTGGGGTCTCGCTGTAGGGTAATGGACAACGCTGCCAGGCTAGGTGCGACAATCCCCGAGTCCTACTCAGTGAGAGTGGGGACAGGGTCACCCGTAAAGTGACCTAATTTGTGGGACCCGGTTAGGAACCAGACAGCCCCTTTTAGCCCGAACCTGAGAGGTGGAGGCCCTACTTATCTGTGGAAAACTTGGGAAACCGACTTAGGAAGGATTTCCCAACAAATACCCCACAAATAACAATAATCCCCTGAGAAGACTCACCTAGTCCTGTTTCTCAAGCGATTCGACGAATCGGGCGGCAAGTCCCTGGATACTTTCGGTCTTCTGGCACTGGAGCGGGGGGATGCGATCCACACGAGTCCTAGCGGCGAGTGGCGGCGATCAGGAGGCGATTCTCCAACGTTTTCTTCGTGAACCGGGGCGGTCGGACACCTGGCACTGATGGGCAGCGGGTACTGTAGACGGGTAAGCGGCGGACGCAGTAACCGGGTATGAATTTATGCAAATTAATTTGCTATAAGGCGGCGGACGCAGTGAAGATAGGTATTCAAATTTATTTAAATTAGGTAACAGGCGGGGGACGCTGACAACAAATCGGACGCAGGGGTAAACCCAGGAATGAGCGAAAAACTAAGGACATGTTTGGCTACAGCTGCAGCTTGGGCGGAGTTTCTCGGCGCTCAAGCTAACTTCTGCAGCTAGACGCGATGCAGAAGATGCCTATGAGCACATAGACATTTTTTCGTTCACATGCATTTAGCACTGAGGCTGACTGCAGTGCCTATGCTAAGCATATGAACGTCTTTAGCTAAACTTCTTAGCTAGTCGTTTTTGCGTAACAAAAACGACGCTAATTTTTGGTGATAAGAGGTGCATGGAGTGCACCAAAAATAGCCATGTGCTCGTGGAGCACGACTGGCGGAAGTTTTTAGCTAAAGGGCCTACTGTAGCCCGCGTTCATAAAGAAATAAAGATACAACAAAACGAAACATAGAAATGCATGAAAAATATAAAAACGAACATAAAATGCATGTGCAACAATGAAATAAACAAAAACATGAATAAGTAATAAACGAAACATGAAAAAAATAAATTGTTGACATGATTTGAATCATGTGACGTCGGAGAAATTGAGCGGCACGTGACATGGCGGTCCTTCGAAAAAGGGCGTCCTCGTCCTTGTGGTGGTTAGTGGTGAGGTTTGTGCGGCGTGTCCGTGGTTGTTGGTCATTCCAAGTTGCGATGGCGAGTGGTCGAATAGGTCCGTTGGGTTGTTGGCGGGTGGAGCCTTCTTTGA
This sequence comes from Romanomermis culicivorax, assembly GCA_963922205.1. Classification (NCBI taxonomy): domain Eukaryota; kingdom Metazoa; phylum Nematoda; class Enoplea; order Mermithida; family Mermithidae; genus Romanomermis; species Romanomermis culicivorax. The sequence continues at coordinate 1,570,046 of CAWUHX010000025.1, read as the reverse complement.
TCGTAATTCGTTCGACAGTATGGTAACCGGAAATTGTTGATGCGTGAAGTTGCAGGCATTGAATATCCTGTGCGAAAGTCTAGAACACAGAAAAGAAAAATTTTCAGGGCAAGATGTAGGCTATCGCAGAGGATGCGCCCAGTGAGGTACAGATTGTCGGGTTATCGCAGAGGATGCACCCAGTGAGGTACAGATTATTGGGTTATCGCAGGGGATGCACCCAGTGAAGTGTAGGCTATCGCGTGCATTCTCTTCTATCCACTAAAATCCATTCTCTTCTATCCACTAAAATCCAGCATGGATAAGAATGGATACTTCGTGAGGGGCACGGCGGTCCTTCGAAAAAGGACGTCCTCGTCCGTAAGCGGGGACAATGAAGAGAATGCATCTTGAATTAAGGGTCGGGGACCTCTGCATCAAGATGTGGGTCAATCAAATTCGGTGTAAAGTCCCGGCTTATTGAAGGATACAACAAGGGTGCCGAATCTGTTGCCTGTGAAGTGGGAGGTGTATCCTCTGCTTCACTCGGTGGTTGAGGGGACACATAAAGTCGAAGCTGGTTGACATGTACAGTGTCTTCCTGATCCGTCTCGAGACGAAGTGTGACATTGGGATATGCCACACTTGTTACAAGATAGGGCCCATCGTAGATGGGCAGCAATTTAGGAGTGAGTCCACGTTTGCTGGAGGTGCACAGTTTGAGCACCTGATCCCCTACTTTGTACGAGACATCGTGTGCCTTCCGGTCGTAAGACCGTGCATAGGCCTCCTGTGCTTTCTCAATCCGACTCTGGATTAAGGTTAACGCATTCGTGAAATGACGTTTGACCTCCATATCATATGAGGAAACATTAATGATATGGGCCGGAGGGTTGAATGAGAGCGCGGCATCAACAGGGAGCATGGGTGTGCGACCGTACATGAGTTCAAAGGGCGAGTACCCTGTTGACTCATTCATGCTGATATTGACAGCAAACACAGCGTATGGTAGGTGTTCATCCCAATCAGTATGTCCGTGATGAACATACATACGTAGCCGTGTGGCTAGCGTCTGATTAGCTCTTTCCACCTCACCGTTGGTCATCGGATGATAGGCGGTAGAGTGGATCTTCTTCGTTGTGCAGATCGCGGTGATCTCAGTCATCAGTTTTGATGTGAAATCAGTGCCACGATCTGACTGAAGAATCTGCGGTGCCCCGTGCCGGCAGACAATTCGCGTTACAAACAGTCGGGCGATGGTGTGCGCAGTGATGTCCGGAGTAGCAAAAGCCTCGACCCATTTCGTAAAGTAGTCCATGAAGACTACGATGAAACGGTTGCCAGCTTCGCTAGTGGTCATTGGTCCCATACAGTCGACACCTACCCGATGAAACGGTCCCGTAATGGTGATGGGTTTCAGGGTCGCAGTGGTTTTCTGTCGAGCAGGCTTATTCCGTTGGCAAAGATCACACCGCTGACAGAAGGATTTGACATCCCGACTGAGGGAAGGCCAGTGGTATCTGCGAGCAATGAGCCGCGCAGTACGTTTAGCACCAAAGTGTCCAGCTAAGATGTCATCATGATGAGCCCGGATAATGGTAGTAACCATGGATATGGGTATGACAATCTTATTGGACTCGCCTGTCCATTTCTGAAGAACGTTATCCAACAGATGGTAGCCTCGCACATCATTCAGGTCGCCCAGAGGCTTAAGAGAGCGAATGATGTCGGCTAAATCCGGATCCTCCAGCTGAGCAGCGAAAAGGTCGGGGTGCTGCGCACCAACCGATATCTCGGCATAAGACTCTGATCGTACCGGGCGCTCTGCGCCAGTAGTGACCGGTGCTGAAATACTTGAACGCGCCAGGTGCTGCACACCATCGGTCAAGGCTCTTGATCTCGCCAGGTGCTGCGCACCATCGGTGATCATCATAACATGCCCCTCAGGTCTGTAAAGGGGAGTATCATCAATACTCTGACCGGTGAGGGAGTTAGGATCCGGCAGGCGTGATAATGCATCAGCATTACCATTAGACTGACCTTTTCGCGGCCGAATTGTCAGTTTGAATTCGGCGAGCGCGAGTCCCCATCGAGCGATCCGAGCAGAGGGGTTAGGCTTCTCCAACACTGCTTTGATCGCTGTATGGTCAGTCTGAACGACCACCTCGTGCTGGAAGAGGTATGGTCGAAAGTGCTTGACGAAATGGACAACAGCGAGAGTTTCCAGTTCTGTGATGGAATAGTTTTTCTCGGCCGCTGTTAACCCTCGGCTGGCATACGCGACAGGATGGTCATATCCAAATTTGTCTAACTGGCTTAGAACCGCTCCTATCCCCGAAATACTTGCATCAGTTTGAAGGATAAAGGATTTCGAAAAGTCCGGATGGCGCAGGATAGGAGGGTTGGTCAGCAGGCGGCGGAGTTCGTCAAACGCCTCCTGCTGAGGTTTTGACCACTGGAAAGTAGTTTCCTTCCGTAAGAGCTTGGTGAGTGGCTCGCTGAGCGGGGCACAACCAGGGATGAAATGCCGGTAGTAAGACACGAGGCCTAGGAAGGACTTGATGTCTTTGGCGTTTTGTGGAATGGGTAGATTTTGGACGGCGGCCAGCTTGGCTTGGTCAGGTTCTAGGCCGCTCTGTGAGATGCGATAGCCTAGGTACTCTATCTCTGAGTGCGAGAATTTGCACTTGCTCAGTCTGAGCTTCATTCCACCCCGGCGAAGACGGGCGAACACATCTGCCAGGCGCTCAAGCATTTGGGTGTGAGAGTTCCCGAACACCAAAATGTCGTCGAGATAGGTCAGAACCGTGGGCCATTGGGTTCCAGTAAGGAGGAGGTCCATGAGGCGTTGAAATGTCCCTGGTGCGTTGCACAGACCGAAAGGCAAATAATTGAATTCGTAAAGTCCAATGGGCGTATTAAATGCCGTCTTTTCTTTATCCGCCTCAGCAATCGGGATTGACCAATAAGCGTTAGCCTGATCAAGGGTGGTGAAATACTTCATACCCTTGAGTGTGTCTAGGATGTCATCTATTCGTGGGAGAGGGTAGACATCCTTTTTCGTGACCTCGTTAAGACCACGAAAGTCAACACACATATGGTGAGAACCGTTTTTCTTGCGCACCAGGACAGTATTAGTAGCCCACGGTGACGTGCTCGGCCGAATAATACCTTTCTCCTGGAGCGCCTTGACCTCCTGCATGATGAGATCCTTTTCCTTAGGTGAGGACCGGTAAGGGAAACGGCGGACTGGGCGGGCATCGCCCGTGCTGATTTCGTGCTGGACGAGATCAGTGGAACCTGTGTCCTTTTCATCAAGAGCATAAAGGTCGGTGTATGCACCCAGCAGGTCGAGTAAGGCTGCCTGGTCCCGAGGGGAGATGTCCGGTGAGATTACAGCATTGGCCTCGACCCACTGACGATCGAGGACGGTGTCTGAGTCGACCGGTGATCCCCGTGAGGGCTCACTATGCATTTGCACATGACCGATGGTCATGTGCGGGCAGAGAACCACGGAATGAGTATTCGGGTTAACTACTTGAAGTGGTATGTGACCGTTGGTCACGCTACTCACGCTCCCAGCAAAATATACGTGTCTTTGAGATCCCGTGAGGTGCTTCGGAAAGAAGGTCACCTCAGGTACGTTCGTATAGATTGGTGGTACAGGTACAGTAAATCGTGTCAGGGAGCGAGGCTCCAGAATTACCAAGTCCTTCAGGGGCAAGGCGCCGCGGGCAGAAGGTGGGCTGTGGATGAGACCGTCACAGGGGATTCTACTTTCCTTGAACTGGAGGAAGGATTTCTCCCAGTTCAAGCTGACACAATTGAACCGGCCGAGGAAGTTTGTTCCGAGGACCAGTTCAGCTGAACAGTTCTCCTGTATTTGGACCTGAATCCGTTCAGAGACATCAGCCACTGTAACCGTGATGTAGGCTGCTCCTAGCAGTGGGATCGGGGACCCATTGGCTGCGATAGGACGAGCCCTGGTTGGTGAAAGTGTCAAGTTGGGCAGCTGGGCCGCTAACTTGTGGTCCAGGAGTGAGAAAACAGCTCCTGTGTCGACCAGTGCCTTTGCTTCTACCCAGTTGTTAAGCAGAACTTTGATATGGGGTGTCCGAATATCATTTGGGTAAAAAGCAGAGACCACATGACCGGAATCAGGTGTGGTGGCACCACTAGTGTGTTTAGTCTTACTGGACCGCTTTGGAATCGGCAGTCCCGTACGACGTAGTAGACCTACTAGAGCGTATCCGACGGAGGGTTCCGGATCATTCAGAAAGGTGGACTCATCCTGTACTGTGAGTACGTGGTCTGAGTGGTCCCTTGGGCTCTGAGTAGCTCCTAGTGATTCAATCTCGGTGTCTGATAGCAGTGGCGCGGTTGGCACGGGTGATGCCGGAGCATCTGAATCACTTGGCTCACGGTATCGGCCTTTCTCTAGCGTAACTGAAGAGTTTCCAGGCGGAGGTCGAGGGCAACCTGACCCGTGCAAGGTCGACGAATGACGACTTGCCCGTCTGGAAGAAGCCCGGTATCCCCTGGTTGACCCAACTGATGAGGCAACTGAGGAGGCCCGTGAGTGTGGCTGAGAGATGGACGAAGCCCTGGACCGCGATCGTGATCCCGACCTGTGTGAGCTTCTTGAGAGAGCATGGGTGTTCTCCCACCAGGGGTCGATCTGGTCAATCTCTGGTGTGGTCAGCAAGAGGGGTAACTCTACCGCGTCCAGCCGACAAACATTACGTTGGTAGTCAAACATAATGTTCTTGAACTGTTCTAAGAAGTCCAGTCCGAGTATAAGGTCAACAGGTGCCCAGAAGGGAGACGTAGTCTTGCACACATGGAGATGTATATCGATCCGTGTGTTCGGCTGGCGGTTTCCGGGCAACATGATTTCATATGGTCCCGAAAGGATGGTATGAACGGCTTTACCATTGATGCTCATCAATGGGTTAAAGTCGTGATGTTGTTGGAACGCCATGACCGCCTTCGGACTTTCCTTAGCCAAGGCCTTATGAAGACGTTGGCTAATGATAGTGCGGGGGCAACCCGTATCAAGGAAAGCAGGAGTTTCCTTGGCATCCAGCAGCACGACGAAGCACGGTGTGATTCGGTCAAGCTGGGAGGGCACATCGTTTTGCAGGTAGTGAAAACCGATCCAGCGTTGGACTTTGCGGTAAAGACCCAACGGGGAGAAACGGCGAACAAACCGGACCTGTTTGTTCTGCAGAGGGTAGCTGAGATAATAAGATACACCAAGATAGGCAAGGTATCCGACACCGATCAGCACCGTCAGGGTAATTAGGATGTTAAAGATCAACTGGACCGGCCCGCTCAGGACAGCATGCAAGCCCTGGGCGAGGGTGTGTTGCTGACCCGTAATAACATGGTTTGCTGCCAAACCGACACCTTCCAGAGAGGCCTTGATGTCGGTTCCTACCCCTGCAAAAGCCTGGTAGATGGCGTCTGGTTGCAGGGATAGACCAGCGGTAAAGTTTACCAGCCGGTTGAGTACCGCTTCAATTTGCTCAGTCTTGTAAACGTACTGTTTAAAGAAGGCAAAGTTTGAAGGGGTCATCGCCAACTGGTCATGGAAGAGCGCCGGTGCCTCAAAGTGAGTGATGTTGAAGCGCTGCTTCCAGAAGAGTTCCAGTGGGATGTGGCTCACATGGACCGCGCCAGACTCAGTAAACCAGCCCGAGCGATTTCGGAAAATCCCTGTAAAGTGGTGATGACACGGCACAATTGGGCTAGACTTAATGAGATCTGGACCACCGGGGGTGGCGAAGTAGATGGTGCCGCCGACCTGTACAGGTAAGTACTTGTAGCAAACGTTTCCCACCCGGTACGAGTGGTAAACGTAGGTGGCGTTGACCTTCTGACACGGCCATATTGTCAGTGCGTCGCCTGTGAATTCCGCCGTCAGGTCATTCCTCTGGAGGAATGCCCGGGCACCCAAGGTAGGGTCGAAGCGAAGCAACTGCCAAGTCAGATCGAGATAGCGTTGAGCGTGAGAGCAGAGCTCAAGCCACGTGAACTGGAAACCGTTAATTTCCGACTCCTTGATCTGCTGAGCCAGGTAGTTCAGTTTGGCATTGACAGGATCGGGACGTGTGTCCTTTGCCATTCTGAACAGGTTTTGGGTCAAATTGTATCTCCGGTGGATGCGAAGGAGAAGACCCTGATCCGTCCGGACTGTGGTGGAACGTAGTTCTGGGCACAGTTGGAAGACGCGGGAGTTTCCCGGGATCTTAAGGGCAACCTGTAGATCATCGATGATGACGTGGTTCCCTGACATGGACGCAGTGTAATTTCCCTTGGGGTGATAATGACACCGCGCCGTGAAGTTTTGTGCAGGCCAGACAATGACCCCGTCTAGAGTAGTGCACTGACCTGCAGTGGGACTGCATCCACCTACATCGCCTAAGGTGCTTAGGGCCGTAGTGCCGTCCCACGAAGCGACTTGTCCCTCCTCGATGAAGAGGTTAGTCACTGTCTTGCAGACGTCGCTGCAGCACCATTCGTACATCACTTCCAATGTTTGGTTTGTGCTATAAAAGCCAGGGCGAATGCCGACAAGTTTTTGTGAGCCAAACATCTTAGTGCGATGTGCTAGCGTGCAGGCCGCAGGCGCTAAGTGCTGAGTGGTAATGACGTCTGCAGTAATGCCCCTAGAGCCGAAGAAACCAGTGTTGGTGCAGACTTTGCGGGTACGCAATGTGCATTTCCACGCTGTGGTTGTAATCGGGTCTGAGCTAGGGACATACACCGTAACGTTCATGCGCCGCGGGCTCCATGAAGATTGCGGTGGTTTACACTCTACTCGTTGGGGTAACTCAAGTGGATGTCCGCTTCTTGAGAGACCACAAAATTGATACTGAGCCGCCGGTGCTGACAAACTCACCCTTAGAAACAGTGATGTTACCAAGGTCAATTTTATTATCAAAAACAACTGTACAAACGTGGTTTGTAAGTGTTCACACATTTTCACAAATCTGGCCTGAGGGGCAGTGTCAGATTTCTTCTTCGTTGCTGTCAGACGAGATGGGTTCCTGGCCGGGGAAATCGAGGACCAATCCACCACACAGGTGGATTTCCCGGAGGATACCGACTTTTGGCGACCATGGGGCGACTGCCGTTGGGAACGGAGATTCCTCAACAATGCTGACATCTTCGTTAACCGGACGTAGGATCTCGTCGACGGCCATGTGTTCGACGACGGGCGACTTGGTCGCAGCGGTCGGAGATGTCTCTTGGGCTGGCGCCGGCGATTTGGTTTGGGCTGTTGCCGACGATTTATTTGGGGCTGGTGCCGACGGTGTATTTTGGGCTGGTGCCGACGTTGTGGTTTGGGCTGTTGCCGGCGGTGTAGGATCATTTGCGGGTTCCTTGGCCGGAGGCGAGGAAGCAGTAATGTCCATTTCTGTTGGCGGTGTAGCGGCAACAGGTGGCGCTGCTGTCGGTGATGTAGCGGCGACAGCAGGCAGGAGGATCCGACTGGCCTGTTCGACTGCTCGGCGGACGGCATCGACCGAAGGCGAGGATGGCTCCCCATCCAATAAGAACTTCTCGACGGGCGAGATTGTGATAGTCCCATTGGCAATGAACTCGAGTGCCCATCGGGCGACGTCGGGTCGTAAGAGTCCCATTGATACAGGTGCCGCGAGCACCACGTCGGCGGCCGTGAGCGCTTCGACATGCGATGGCTCGTTGAGCAGAGTCCACGGCAAATGCGGGTATTTCTTGGCCAGGTCAACTGACCAGATGGCCAACATCGCGTCTTGGATGGGCGATGGCGCTGTGAACAAGAAATCGATAGAGTCATGGACTGAGATAGATTTCTGGTTCCTACTCTAGGATCACCTGAAGAAGAAGGTAGTATACCTGACAAATTCATGGGCTCGACCTGGTCGAGGACTTCCATAGCCGAATCCGTGGGGATTGAAGGCGGTGGTCCTGGAGGGACGATGCGGGCCGGTGGCGCCGGAGACGTCATATTTGTGGCTGGAGCTGGCTCGGCAGTCGTGGTTTTGGGGATGCAATACGATGCGAGGATGTTAGCGTGGCCAACAAACTGCGGTGTCGTCGAGGGGTCCAGGGTGACCGGCATTGCATACCTTGGTGGTGGTGGTGGCAGCGGTATGTCCGATACATTTATCGGTACGGGTACCTGGGCTGCTTGGACCACTGAAAATCCAATACTGATTACGCAGACAGGATAACACTGTTGTGAAGAATCTGTCAGGTGTTCAGCAAGTGCCTCATCATCCAGATCAAGAGGATCTGGATGAGGAGGGCCATCGGTAGCCCCAACGGCGTTGTTGCGACGTATGGGCTGCCGATATTGGTTCCCCATCCCGTTAGGAGGGTGATAACCATTTTTCTGATGATACACATTTGTCCCCTGGGAAGAATAACCAGGATTTTGGTAGTCATTCTCACCCGTGTTTGCCGGATTGCGCTGCGGACAGGCAGTTGATCGGTGCACTCGCACTTGAGGACAATGAGGGCATGGCCTATCACATCGGTCCGTGGGGTGGGCACGTGTACGGCAAAAATAACAGCGACCACCGTTAGCGGTGTTGTTACCGGGAGCGGCACCGGTGGGACGCTGGGCCCGGCAGTCGGCGTCGCTATGTGTACACAGTCCGTGAAAGGAGCACGTTTGAAGGTGTGCTCCCGACGAGCGTCGCCCGGCGGACTGATTTGGTGTTGACGGCTGTGGAGGCGGCGTCTGTTGGATTGGCGCTGGTGCACGTTGCTGGGCCGTGAGCTTCGCTACGTGGGCCGTTAGCCTGGCCATTTCCTGTTTCAAGCGGCGAATCTCATCGGCGGAGGATGACGACGTTTGAGCGTTGCTCTGACGACCGTTAGCGCTTCTGTTAGGCATATCGGGATTATATCCGGCGTGTTTAGGTTCTGAAGAGAAAACAGCATTAGACGGTGCGGTGTACTGAATCTCGTCCCGAAAGATTTGGGATTCTGCGTAACAGGCTGCCTTGAGTGTCTCTTCAAGAGTCGTAAACTCCCTAAACTTGATACTATCTCGGAGGACCGGTTTCAATCCTCGCAGGAAGATAGGTTTGATGATAGAATCTCGGACATCCGTCGCGAGATCTGGATACGCTACCCTGGATAGTCTCTTGAGGTGCTCAAGGTAGACTATCGCGGACTCTGTCGGCTTCTGCAGTCGATCTTGGATCAGCTGCTGATGCAGATCAGAGTCGCGCCCTACCGGAAAATCTCTCCGTAGAAAAGCCGTAAACTCTTCGTAGCGGGTAGGTATTGGAGTACTGCTGCTAAAGTCCCGGTAGGAGGCAAGAGCAGGACCTGTGAGGCATGACTCCAGAAAGGCGATTTTATACGCATGATCCGTTTCGCTTACACCCTGGAGTGTAAAGAAACGAGTAAGATGCGACATAAAATCAGTGATAGACTCACCAAAAGCACCAGAGAAGGTTGGAGGGGCCATAAAGCTGGACACGGGAGGGTGCCTCCGACCATTCATGGCCTCTAACTTTTGGTTGAGGGGTCCAAGAGCATTCTCAAATGCTGCCTGGACCTTGTTCTCGATCTGTGAAGGGAGATCAGCTTCCGACTTCATGTCCGAGGGTTCGTTTTCCCATAAGGTGGTTAGAACAGGCGTTCTTGCCCGTGAAGCAATTAAGTCAAATTGAATAGAGAGCGGCTCACTGGTCTGTACAGGCTGGGTACTGAGACGGCAGGAACGACGAGGTGTCTCTATTGTGTAAAGTGAAAGTGAGTACTACTTTTGAATTCGCGGCGAAAGAGCGCGTGAATTCGAAAAAACGCGTGCGCGACGGCGTTTGTGACGTAAACTTGATTTAGCTTAAGACTAGCGACCACGAAAAGGGAGCTAGAATGGAATAGGATTGTAAGATGCAAGATCAGAGTACACCAGGGTGACGCAGAAGGGAATTTATCTGGTCGCCCGTGATGGATAGAGGCATGGCCTGAGACATGGGGGAATCGATCCCCACCAAAAAGATGTAGAGTTGGGGCCTGGACCCGGCAATTAGAATAGCCGAAAAGGACAGAAGATTAGATATAAGAGGAGAGAAAAGGCGGTTTTCCTGCCGAGAAATAAGATGACGGATGAACCCGCTCAGGAGGGATTTTTCCTGGAGGTTCGACCATTTGTACTAGTTTACAAACCTTGGGGCGAGGCGGACTCGTAGCCGGCAAGATCCTACTCACCAGGAGTAGCGCATAAAGTGGCATAAAGTGAAAAGGATGTGGACAACTGAAAGTGAACTTAAAAGGGAGCTATAAATAGGGACAAAACTAGTTTACAAACCCAGTTACACAAAGGGGTCGCGCAGTTACGCAACGGGCCTCACTCGCCAGGAGCGATTGCGATCTCTGCACAGTGTGATGGACTAATACAGAGGTTCCGTGCTGGATGACATTCGCAAGTAACTTACAGCCGTGTCCGAAACAGGAGCCCGCATTTCGAACAGAACGGACACTCTCCAGGAGTATTATATACAGCTGGTGGCCGGGTTGCCGATCACTGAGATGAAGTGAGGCTCGCAGGTCACACAGTGGAAGAGGGAGAGAGCACGGGTACCAAGGGTGCTATTCTGACACACTCAGTCAGTTAAGATGAATATACTCTGGATGTTTTGAGGGCGCACCCCAAAACATCTAGGGGATCACGGGTACAAGGTGTCCCTGGGTGAATTATTGAGTGTAAATAACTGAGGCGGACCCAGTTATGTATCGAGGCGTACTCAATACCTTCGCTGAGGTGGACTCAACGGTGCCTATTACATTACATGACTAACAGGGAGGTGGACCGCGGAGGCGGACTCTGGGTCAGTGGCGACTCTAGCGCGGGCATCATTAAGCCAGTTAACGAAGGCGTTCAAGTGAATAAAATATGACAGGGGGCCCTATACACTCTAGGCCCAACCGGAGGCTGTGCCGCGGTCCCTTGGGAACCACTACCGCGGGGACACTAAAGAAGATCTATGTATGACAGCTCGATGAGATGAAAGAGAATGAGTGAATTTAGATAAGAAATTTACAAGAAGATTGCTGAACCCTTGCAGACGTCAGACACAGGCAGTACTGACTGCAAATGCCTACCGTCTACACGAGTCAAACAACCAACCCAGCTGAGGCCGAGTGTAACTCGTTCAAACCTGCAGTTAAAGCTTGAAAGCAGCCACGTGCTGATCAACAGTGTCGCTACCCGGGCGGACAACCTGATCAGTACGCAGGCTAGAGAGCATCTCAGGTGGTGTATGTATGTGGACTTATGTTTCCCAGGCATCAGTCCCCAGACACACACCAACCCTTGGACAAGAGCAGTAGGTGATAGGACCATGCGCCAGCGACCACCTACAACTCAAGTGGAATACTCATAGGACCGACAGTAACCTGGTGCTGACGTCAAAAGGTAGGGGGTATGAACCAACACATGACCTTGGTGCTGACTGCAGGTGCCTGGGATAGGAGTATTCAAGTATCATGTCGCAGTTGCAGAGGCCAGGGGTGAGTGCCTAAGGCCAGCAAAACCCCTGCAGTAGCACGTAATGTTACCGTTGCAGACGTCAGAAATAGGATCATGTAACCTCAATTGCTGCTGCGAGAACATGATACATTGTCATTGCTGACGTCAGCAATAGGGCCCTGAAGCCAACTATCAGTATACAGCAACACGTGATGGTGCTGTTGCTGACGTCAAAAGGTGGAACCGAGGGTCTGATACCTTAAGTCAATGACATGAGATGCAGTTGTTGCAGATGTCAGATGTGGCACCCGTAAGACCTGCACATCTTTGAATAGTGACACGGTGCGTCACCATTGCTGACGTCACAGGTGGGGTGCAGGGAACCAGCCGAACCTGTTTGCAACAATGTTAGCTTCAGCTGTTGCAGACGTCAGAAGTCAGTACTGCAGGAGTATGAACTTAAAGCAACAACACGTAATGTCATCGTTGCTGACGTCAGGAGTAGAACCCGGAGGGCTACCCACCCCTTAAAGCAACAGCAAGTGAAGCGGCTGTTGCAGATGTCAGTGGTTGCCTCGGTGGGGCTGAACCACACAACAACAACAACCCGTAATGTTGTTGTTGCTGACGTCAAAGAGCATGACCCGTAAAGTCTATGGTCTAGATGCAACAACCCGAGAATAGAAGAGAACAGACCTTACAGTAAGTAGAAATGAGAAAGAGAGAGAAACTTATGTAAGGGTGTCATACTGTAGTGGTGGCATCAGAAAACAAAAAAAATTTTTTTTTTTTTTGACACCGCTAAGATGACCGAGGAAAAGAAATGGGGAAAAAATAACCAAAAACGGGAAATACGAGATTTGGACATACGCGTGTTAAATGTGTAAACAGTAGGTGTAACAATTTTGGGGGCCGGAAAAGTGAGCAATTCCGACAGTTTCCGCCGACATACAAAAATACTGTACACAATTAACAGATCGCAGCCACATATGACGTCCAGAATCATAGGTGGAGGGTGTACTGTATCATGGGGTCATGGACCACCGACAGTCAGGAGAGGCCGTCAACCCCTACAGCTGTGATACCAGTACCCGCGTATGGGTATACTGTAGTTACAGTACGGGAATGGACACAGGCGTACTGTAACGGCACCCACCCTGAGGGTTACAGTATACCACCCAAAATGAGAGAAAGGGGGGGGGAATAAAGGGAAAAGAAACAGAGAAGGTAGTTTACAACACAGACTAAGTATGCAGAATATACAGGATTAATCAGAGGAGAAATACAGAATACTCGATATATAACTCAACTCTGGGACAAATAACTCGACTCTGGGGAATTTATTACTCATAGGGGCAAGACACACGCATGAGATAATTATTTACACATATAGATCACATTTAGATCACTCGTAAGGGCGATTCCCGTCTTACAGTAATTAAACTCGATGTTAAGGGACAAATTCCCGACCTACAGTAATAACTCTGGGTGGCACGGGAAAGATTTCCGACTTACAGTAATAACACTCGACTTGAGGGGAAGTTTCCGACCTACAGTAGCGGTAATCGGAAATAAGGGGCATTCCCGACCCATTAGGCAGTAAACCCGAATGTGGGGGGGGGGTCTCCGACTTATTGGATGGCTAGCACCCGATTTTAAGGGGTTTGTCCGACTTAAAATGGGAATTGACCCGACCTGGGGGTAGTTCCGACCCAAGGGTAAAGTTTTTGCACTTAAGGGTGAGTGCCAGACTTAAGGTCGATTTTCCAGCCTCGCCATGTCACATTCTACGCCAAGTCATGTGTATGACATGTTTAAACTGGGAGAGCTGGGGAGGTTTTGGTATCTCATCAGGTAATACCGTGTTTTAGACGTCACATTGATGGTGAACCATATCAGATTGATCCTATTACAGTGAGTAATAGGCTGTGACTCCTGATGGATACTGGCATTTTCCCCAGGCTTCCCTGGTTGGCGTTGGGGCCTAACCTGGCGAATGGTGGCTATAGAGAGGTCTATAGTTGGTTCTCTGGTGTTGTCCTTGGGGTCTCGCTGTAGGGTAATGGACAACGCTGCCAGGCTAGGTGCGACAATCCCCGAGTCCTACTCAGTGAGAGTGGGGACAGGGTCACCCGTAAAGTGACCTAATTTGTGGGACCCGGTTAGGAACCAGACAGCCCCTTTTAGCCCGAACCTGAGAGGTGGAGGCCCTACTTATCTGTGGAAAACTTGGGAAACGGACTTAGGAAGGATTTCCCAACAAATACCCCACAAATAACAATAATCCCCTGAGAAGACTCACCTAGTCCTGTTTCTCAAGCGATTCGACGAATCGGGCGGCAAGTACCTGGATACTTTCGGTCTTCTGGCACTGGAGCGGGGGGATGCGATCCACACGAGTCCTAGCGGCGAGTGGCGGCGATCGGGAGGCGATTCTCCAACGTTTTCTTCGTGAACCGGGGCGGTCGGACACCTGGCACTGATGGGCAGCGGGTACTGTAGAGGGGTAAGCGGCGGACACAGTAACCGGGTATGAATTTATGCAAATTAATTTGCTATAAGGCGGCGGACGCAGTGAAGATAGGTATTCAAATTTATTCAAATTAGGTAACAGGCGGCGGACGCTGACAACAAATCGGACGCAGGGGTAAACCCAGGAATGAGCGAAAAACTAAAGAAACATGTCCTTTTAAGGACATGTTTGGCTACAGCTGCAGCTTGGGCGGAGTTTCTCGGCGCTCAAGCTAACTTCTGCAGCTAGACGCGATGCAGAAGATGCCTATGAGCACATAGACATTTTTTCGTTCACATGCATTTAGCACTGAGGCCGACTGCAGTGCCTATGCTAAGCATATGAACGTCTTTAGCTAAACTTCTTAGCTAGTCGTTTTTGCGTAACAAAAACGACGCTAATTTTTGGTGATAAGAGGTGCATGGAGTGCACCAAAAATAGCCATGTGCTCGTGGAGCACGACTGGCGGAAGTTTTTAGCTAAAGGGCCTACTGTAGCCCGCGTTCATAAAGAAATAAATATACAACAAAACGAAACATAGAAATGCATGAAAAATATAAAAACGAACATAAAATGCATGTGCAACAATGAAATAAACAAAAACATGAATAAGTAATAAACGAAACATGAAAAAAATAAATTGTTGACATGATTTGAATCACGTGACGTCGGAGAAATTGAGCGGCACGTGACACAACCAAGCATGTGCATCTCTGAAATTTTTAGGAGGGTACAGGGGTGGATCATGGTTTTATGGCGATTTTTGAGACAAAAAATTTAAAAAAAAGCTGAGCAAAAAATTTTTTGCATAAGAAATTTTCCAGTTCAAAAACCCTTGTTGAAGTTTCTACCCCCATGTCCCCTCTCACACATGTTTGCTTCCAACTGTGTTAAACATTTTTACTGAATTTGTTGTCAACAAAAGGAATCAACTGAGGGAAAGTGGCACATAAAATCCCATTCAGCTTTTTTAGAAAAAAGAGCTACAGCACAAAGTCTTCTAAGAACTAAATTGATTGTGCAAAATACGTTTCATCCACTCATTTTATATAACATATCGTATAGAATTCACTCGGTAAGTTCTACTGATTCCAAGCTACAAGCAAATTTATTCTGTTCTATTTAACTATTGAACAAAATAGCATCATTCACAGTTTCTGGATTTAAACTGAAATTTGCAGAAAAAGCGCTTTTTGCGGGATTGCAAATGGGAAGCAATTTCACCCATCTTTGTTGCTCCGATCTTGCTTTCAAAAAAGTTGTACTGTTGCCGTGAGAGTGTGAGTAGAGTCGTGAAAACCGGGTACGGGATTTCGTGCACACTCCTAAAATAGGCAGGCCTAAATCAGGTGCATTTTTGTATGCTTTACCCTGTTCTCCCATTTGCAGATCGGTGCCCAATCACTGTAACCAAATCCCAGTTGCACTAAAGGGGTCTGAGCTCAAGCTCAAGGTAATCTCGAACAAAAAGGCCGCTCGGTTTGATCTCAAGTTCGGTATAATTTGAATGTCATCCGGATCATAACCAGCTCAATGTCGAGATTATCCCCAGCTCGAGCTGTCAGGTTGCACTAAAATTTTCGCATAACTTTCTTATCTCTAAACCAAATAAATATAAAAATTTCTGAAATTCCCAAACCCGAACTTAAACCTCAGTTTTAGTTTATCCTGAAGTGAGTATGATTTGTGCATTGGAAGAAAATAATTTGGACATTGTGAATAGCTTAAACTCAGGATCATCAATTTAATCTCGATGTTGAGATTATCCTCATGTTGGGTTAGTGCAACGAACCTCAGGTATCTTTATAGTTCTGAAAATGACTATAGTATGCCTCCCTCACTTTTTTTCAGCTAGTGTGAAAGGCAGGAGTTTTGAATTGGTCGGGAGTTAGAATGCTATCGGTTTACCATTTCTTTACACTTGAAGTCAGGTGCATATAATTTTCATATAGAAAAATTTTACTGTAGTTGATGCCAGTTGAAGGACAAAATGCACGATGCTGCAGAATATACTTTTTCGCAGACATAGAAAATTTTTTTGAGAAAGAATGAAAATCCAATATAAAGAAAGTGAATTTTTTCCAACTTTGACCCAAGTTCTCAAAAATCTAGTCCACTTCTTTTTCTACCATGGCAACTGTCGAAGCAAGTATATTCTCCTTTTTTCTGCCCCATCGGGGCATTTTCTAATAAACTAGTACAATATAATTGATTTAGAATCTCTACCAAGTTAACGTTCCACTGTTAGATTAGGAACTGTGGTGGGTCCGAGTGTACTACAGCTTTGAAAGGGAGTATGTTTTTAGAATTGTGAAATTTAGTGTCGAACGATCGACGTCAACGTACCTATCACATGCTTTTCGTGCCGAAAGAATCTTATAAAATTTAATTTATACAGGGAAAAATACAATACGACTAAATAACAGCACATGATACAAAAGCTCAACCGATTATAAACAAGGTGTTAATACAGGGCAATACCCATTAATCACCATTGAATCAAGTTTCAAGATCCATAATTTTAGGAATAATGACTATGTTATGCATATGAGAGCTTCAGGTGTAAATCTAAGTTTTCATTGTAGTCAAAAATCATACGAGTGTTGCTGCACATATTAGCATTTTTTGAGTCGCAAATGCATACAAATTGAAAATCTGTCGATTTGTATCTATAAAGGCGGCAATCGCGACAGTCGCCGATTTATTAAATTTTATTAATCATTCGGGAATCGAGAATATTATTTTATCTATTATTCGAGGAATCGGGGTGTTCTGGTAATAGGGACTAATGCATTGTTCGGAGAAACGGAAATTTTTTTCATCATTCGAGGGAATCGGGACTTTTGGGGGAAATGGATGTTCGGGAAATAAGGACACATACAAAAACATAACAACATTTTTGGGAAAATGAGTATAGACATTTCCTTCACAAAAAATAAAATAAGGTTGCACCTGAAAATAATCAAACAAAATTTCGTTCCCATACACGTGGATTGCATAAATATGCACTCTCGATGTTTTTTAGGGTTTATATTATTTAGGCAAAGCTAAAAATAACCTTGTGATGCCTGGAGCAATTTTTTCTTCCTATATTTAGCATGCAAAAAATCGGCAACAGTCCCGAAAAATAGAACAGTGCTCTATTTCCCAGATTTCATCCCAGATTCCTTGGATTATAATCGGCGGTCAAACTCCTAGGATTTTTTATTTCTGAATTAGTTAAACCGGGAACAGTCGCCGATGAAATTCCCACGGGATCGGCGACAGTCAGCGACAATCGCGGACAGTCGGCGACAATCGGTGGCTGTCGGTGAAAAAAATCCTAGGATTTTTTTACTTATGAATTGGGCTTAAGTTAATAATACTGTCATTTTATGAATTGCACTTGATTTCAATTTCAGAATTGAACGTTTTACTAGATTACGTATACTCACTATTATCACTATATATGAGAGATCAGTATCAGATCACAATCGGCTGTATATTCCACTTCAAGATTTACGTATGATAGCCTTACTCTTGGTCAGTTTTTAAAAATCAATTTCGATACGGGTCGGCCTCAGTCACTTCACCTCAAATCACAATCTACACTCTCCGTTCAGTTTTTCACACTAAAAACGATCAAGTAAACCATTTTGCGCAGAATCAATTTTTCAGTATACTCTGGTTGCGTAAGGTTACGCAAATCCGTCAAAATTATGATTTTTGGGTGCATCTACTATTATGGTCATAGATCCTCAGGGACGTTTATTGTATGCCGCCGTTTTTATAAATGGTATAGCATACATAATGCGCTATCTGACAGTAATAAAAGTAGACATTGTAACATTTTTTACTCAATTATTTTTAGAGACAGTCTGATAGACTTCAAAATTGTGATTTCCACCTGGGCTGTGATAAAATAGAAAATATTTTAAATGCAAAATAGTATATTCTCTCCAGGTTCAAGCATTTCAAGAAAAAAGATATGGTTGTGCTTTCAGAAATAGTAACATGAAAATTGGTCCAGCAAACTGACTCTAGAATCAAGATTTGCTTTTCAATTCAAATTTTGTCAGAATAAATGATGATGATCAGAGTATTTGACTTTCGTGCAGGACGTACTATAGTCTGTTTTTTTATAAAATGCTTCCAAATAGAAAAGTGACACAAATCAGTACTGTCATCAAAATCGTTTACATAAAGTTCTTTTTGTAAAATTTTTCACTCGAAAAATTGCTAAACGTAAGGTATGCTCACAAATTTCTAGTCCTACATGATATTTTGTTTATCAGAAAATGGCAAAAATCTGGAATACTACTTGCTTTCCACTTTCATTATTTGGAAGCATTTTTAGAAAAACAGACTATAGGTATAATCTATCTAACACATTCATTCATTTTCATTCTGTCAAATAGTGCCAATCTTGGACCACTTCCTTCCTGCTCTTTAGCATAGCTAACCAGTGTTGCAACGGCTTTCCCCTGGCCAGCATATTGCCGCCAAAAACTACCCGACCGATGGGCCGACCATTCTTTATGGTCATCAATTGGACGGAGACGCCGGCCTGGTCTAATTGGTCGGTAGACAAGGCGAAGGTGAACGATTCTTTGAATTGCATGGAATCGGAATTTATCTTCATCGTTTTACTTTTTTTACATTTCATGTGTTTAGCACCCACTGAAAAGATGATTTTAGCGTAGGCCCCTGAAAAAGAGAATTTATCCTGAAAAAGAACATACCAAAAGGAAATTCTGATGCTAACTCGTTCTATTATATTGATACCATTGAAAAAATAAAACTGTCACAGCACTGAATCTAATCTACAAAAAAAATTTCAAGAAAATTCTCAAGGGGTGAGGTCAGCCAAATTTTAACAAAACATAAACTCCTCAAAAATGGAGATACACAATTTTCATTCATGTTTTTAGATATATCTCAACCAGACCGATCGATTGAGGCTGATTCTCCACGATTTGGAACAACAAAAATTCTTGTCTGCCTTGAAGATTCACTATCTAGATGAGTCTGGGTGAGTTCTAAGCTCCAGAACCTGCAAAGCCGATTAACATTTGTATGTACGAAAAGGTTGAATATTTCCAAATAATAAACAACGATCTAACTGTTGTTCTTATACTTAAACTAAAATTATGCATATCTCAAGGAGGTATAAAAATGCGGAGTTTATAGGTGTTAGAGCTGTTCAGCAAGGGAAATTTGAGGGAGCTCAACCAAAATCTAATAGGGCTTTAACTTCCCATAATTCATCAAAAATGAAGATACAATAATGTTTATGAACGGTCTCGATGAGGCCTAGCGAGTGATATCTAAGTCACGAGGTTTAGGAACAAATTTTTTTTGCGAATGTCATGAACGTCTACATTTGTGTCAGGTCAACAATTTTCTGGATGAAGTTAAATACTTTCTGCGTAAAGTCAAAAGAGCCTCCGCGCAGATTTATGGTCCGATGTCTTGAATTCGGATATCATATTTCGCCCTCAAGTTTAAAATTTTGCATTGTTTCGGAGTCTGAGATCAGAGTTCCGATCGATTATATATGTACCACATAAAATGTTAACAAATTTAAAAATGAAAAAAACAGAATTCTCGTTAAATTGGTTTACACGATCTTTTACTGCAGGACATTTTCAGAGAAAATTTTTAAAGGTGAGTTGAGAATGCTCGCACGCACATTTCCAGTCCTATATGACATGCAGTTTAGGATAAAATCTTAATATGAAATAGCTCTTGATTTTCAGTTTCATCGTTTAGAAGCATTTGGAGATAAGCAGACCACTCGTGGAAAGCTCATATTTCATTATAGAACACTATCTTTGAGAAAATAAAAACTGTGTAAATCATCGAAAAACAAAAAAGATTATGATATTTGCAAAGGCATCATCTGACAGATCTCTGGCAAACTAGCAGTATACGCTTTACGTTGTTACTTCATTTATGCTGCATTTTAAAGGTCTTGAATAGTCGTAGGCATACATGCACGTGGGGGGGGGGTTAAGGAGTTTGACCCCCAGCGGATTTTCATTGACATATTATTCATTGCTATAACAGCATGGTCGACAGCCGCATAACAGCTGCGTACTCGAGTATGCAGCTGTTGACCACCGTCTCACTAATATTGAAGTCTGGGGTTGGGTTTGCGGCTGCCCAAAGAATAAGGACCATCCATCAAAGTCAATACACAAGATCAGTTTGGAAGACATTGTTGACATTATTTTGTTGACGCACATGCTTGGTGTCGATTGATTTTATAATGAAAGGTTTATATTACACCAAAATAATGACCCGCTGATGTGAAGCCGTCAAGCAAAAACGCAAGGGTAAAGTGCCGAATAATATTTTTTCTGAAAATCAATGCATCAGACCACTGTGCTGATGTGATCACGTAAATCACTAGTGTGTTTTAATGAAGCCAGCAAATTGTTCGTACTCAAAACCATCTTATGAAACCTACTTTTGAGTGTATCAAGGTTTGACAAAATCATCCGGTGGACTACGATTTGTTGACGAAAATGGACGGGAAGGGCTGGTCTCAAAAAACTAAATGACCAGTCACAAATTCGATAACACAGAGCGATTTTTAACCTTAGAGTTAAGTTATATGCATTTTAGTAGTGATGTTCCTCGTATATTTTTTTTAGAGAAATCGGATATCCGGTGATCCGGACATCTGATCATATATGTGACAAAATCGACTTGTGTTCATCGTTTTTAAATTTTATGAAAACTAAGCTTCTAAAATGTTTTTTGAAGTCATCACTGATGATGATACATACTGAAAATTTTCCTATTCCAACCTGCCTTACTTTAACAATCATCAAGTGAAATAAAATCATGAGAGAAGTTAGAATCAAAAACTAAACGTTGAATATCAATGGTTATTAAACAATATCGATTCTGATTGTGTCAGTGATTGAGAAACGGAACTTGACTTCCGGAGAATCGCGTTCGAGCCAACGGCAAATTAATAATGATAACTATGCCTAAAACCGACACACAGCACTGTAAAATTTAAAGATTTTGACTTCCTAAAACGCACCAGAAGACACCTTTTTGGTATTGACGGTCGACTTTTTCTTCCATATTTACAAAAAAAGCTTAAAGCTCAAAAAAGGTTTAAAAACTGCCAGTGTAAATAAGAAGAAATTGCGCCTTTTTTTGGTAAGTCCAGTGTACCACAACTTGGCGCCCGTCGTAACTTACCGCCTTTTAATTTACTTTGGCACCCATTTTAATTTACTTTGGCGCGCATGGAATCCAAGAATTACACGAGATAACATAAAAAAATTATTTACGTTTTGAACCGAATGTTCTGAAGATTTACTACTTACACAGACTGTTTTTCGAGTAGGATTGGATAAATGCAGAGGAGTCAGCAAAGACAGACATGGAAAAAATTCACTAGTATAATTCTTTGAGTAATTTATTTCACCTAAGAAATGGTATTGTTAGTACAGTCAGATGAAAAAAGTCAGAATAAAAAACCTAAAAAACAAGCAGAAAATATCAACCACAGGAGGGGATTAACCGAATATAAAGACAGAAAAACTGAAAGTTTGTAAATAATAGCATGACATGTTTATCATTAGCTCTCAACTTCTTTGCTTGATCACTTCACATTTATGTCATCTAAAAATTAGTTTGATTGGATTTCACTATCGCCTGTTCAACGAATCCACTTAGTGCTTTGACTTGCCTATTTTTATTCGTTATTTATGCTAAAAGATTTCCATAAAAGGTTCGGATGTCCGGACGTCCAGATATTTTTTCATATCCAGATATCCGACGAAAATCACTAATTTTTAGCATGGATTAGGAAAGTGTTTAGAAGTATCAAAATATCGTGTGTAATGAGATTTATATATAATAGTTCGGAAAACTTTTCTACGTCCCTTTGATACCAAATACTGTTGCAGAATGAGTATTCCATTACGTCTTACTTGCTTGCAGAGTATGTTTTTCGCTAACATTCCCTATTTACAAGCATCTGACCCATTTTCCAAAGGAATCTAGCAAACGTGAACTCCTATGAGTATATCAGAAAATCAAGAGCTATGCAGCTTGAATGCTGGATATGAGGTAGAAATAATTCATGTTGTGTAGCAAATGGTGCACTTACCACAAGAGCAGCAATCATTGAATGATTTGATATTCTTCACTTCATCTATCGTGACTGTTAATCGTTGGATTGCATCGTTATAACAAAGCGAACAATGTATCTCGCCGATACAGTAGGTGTCCTGAATAAAACTTCTAAGTAGTATAATTACAAAAACATTGGTCATTTTTTTCGGATATTTTTTCAAATAAACGCACTTCTAAAAACGGTCAGGCAACTCACCTGATTCCCGTCTTTTCTGATATCTCGCCAAATTGTAAGGCGCCTCTGTTTACTTGTGGTATATTCTTTCAAGAAAAATGTCGTTGTCCCGATAGGCGTAGTGCGTCTCAAAGAATCCAAATCATACACCACGAGCTTCAAGGCGCGTTCGTCGAAAGTGTCCGGAGACAACTGAAGGAGCAATAATATCTGTTGCATGGCTGGAATTTTACACGGAACTGTTTAGGCAGTTCCAATATGAGTCAAAATGCAATGTTTTCAACAATCTGCCTTCCTATAGAGTCAGTAACGGATCTCATATCATTTTCAACCTGAGAATGCTCAAATTCGACTGAAATTTACTGTTGACTCATATAGATGCAAATATTAATGTAAACAATCTTATGGAAAGAATGGAAAGCGAGGGTAATATTATCCATGTCGGTCATGGCTACCCGAAGCACTGAAACGTGTTTAATTTCACTATTTCCACCAGCAATGGTTCTTAGAAGAAGTTTACTCTCGTAAAAACAACTCACGGCTTAAAATAAGGTTCTCGAAAAATTTCAATTGCTACAGTTAGGGATGTCTGGAGAAGTTTAAACGTGTTGAATTCTTTGCCATGTGTCTAAATCACAGGTTTTTCAAGAGTCTAGTATCAGCGACACAAAGCTATGTTGAACATATCCCGTATAAAATTCAAACTACTAAAGGCCTATTTTCTCAAATAGATGGCAAACTCATGCTGTCACTTCAAAAAATGCCTGAACCGGAATCAATTCAGCATTATAGATATGAAAAATGACTTCACTCAGCTTTGAGCACGGAAACTCAATGCCCATACATGGTTTCTTTATAGTGCAGAAGGTGTAGAATAGAGTAAAGTACTACAAATTCAAATTTCGCATTAGAATTCAACCTTTGAATTCCAAATTTCTACATTTTAGGGCTTGATGCAACCAGGATGAGGAGATTTCTTGTCAAAGATTTTTTTCAGACGATCACTCAGTATAGTCTTTCGTGGATATACTACCGGAAGCGAAGTCAACTCTAGAACTATTAAAAGAAAACACGTTATTTAACTCACGCTGAAATGAAATACATCGTCGAATTTCGGATTGCACGTTTTTCTCCGAATCTTCGTCTGGAAGTATCGTCTTTCGTCCGGCAGTAGGAACGCCCTAGAAATAAAAGGCGCAGATCTTATAAGTCCACTGTCCTGAACTAAGCGATTTCGTGAGCTAAAGTGGGTTAGCCATATATATTGAGCGCTACCTGGTTTGTCATAGGATAAAGGTTACACATGCAGCAATGAGTATGAATACATGAAGCAGACGCATTTTTATTTCCTAAAAGACACGATTTCTGAGATGTTCTACCTTCTCTACGATAAGTTGAAAATTAATCATTGCTCAAAAAGTGATATTTTGGGTAGTTTTGTCTACTGAGTTTCAGATAATCATTGGTTTCGTTCAAAAACGAAAATTCACACGGTTACAATATGCCGAAGTTTGAAAATCGATCTATTTTTCGTATTTTTCAGTTGTCTTGCTAGGGAACCAATGTTTCAGGATCGGAATGGTCTTATTCGATGAATGGATATTCATTTCACACACGAGATGATAAGCTATCTTATGATGTAATATTTATAGTAAATAATTGAATATTACATATTTTAAGAGAATTTAAAGTGTCCGGTCAAAATTGGAAAAAATTTGTTAATGGGCTATCCCGGGTACCTTCCCATCGGATGCCGCAGAATTTTATTTTCTTATTTTATAGCTCATACATTCCTACTCTATTTGTAAAATTTTATCAAGGCTTTTGAACCGTTTGGGGAACTGCACAGCTCTGAAGAAGGCATACTTATGGAAATCGCTCAGAAGTCACTGCATTTTCCAGGTGGCCTTTGTCTACCCCTTGTTCTGTACCATTGAGTGATCAAATAACTAACAGGCTATAGTATGATGTACTAATTGTTTCACAAATGAACATTTTACAATTCAAAAAAAATTGAACTGTCGATAATGAGAAGCAAAAAAAGAAAAACCCTGCTTATGGGCACTCCGGAGCAACTACAACTATGATGCCGAGGAATTAAATCTTTTTATTCTTTAGTTCATACATTCCTACAGTAGCTGCGAAAGTAACATCTGATCATCGCGCGCCATTTTGGCGGCTGCAGAGATTTGCATACACCGCACTGTTATTCAAATGTGTTTTTGAACCTGGATAAATATCCAATCAATAAAGTTCTGGGAACACAGAATGCGTCTTTACTTAATACATTGTAAGACAACATGTGGCTCGAAATCCGGATAAATTTTCATTGATCAAGATTTGGTGGGTTCTGAACGAAGTGCTTCAAATGAAAAATTGAAAACGAGTGATTGTTTGAAATCCATTTACAGAAAAACGGCAAGAGGTATTTGGATACTCTTTGCTGCATTGCAAAGGCACTAAAATCTACTGTCATTTGCTGTATTTTCGTCTGGTTAGCGTCACGTGTTGTGGAACAGGGCACCTCCAACTTTAGAGCACTTTCTCACAGCTTGTAACATAAGCCGGAGTCAGACAGGCGACATTTATTTTGCAACATCTAACTCACAGCTTCGATTTTTTTAGTCAAATTCCTGGAGAGCGGAATTCTTGTTGCATCTTTTTATGAGGCACCCTGTTGCACAATCATTGTACATTGATGGATGAGACTCGTGCAATCTTAACGTTTTAATTTTTTTCGCATCTTGTTGATAGCGTATTTAATGGCATTAAATAGTATTTTTGTATCAACTTTCAAAATGTGCAGACATCTACAGCTTATAAAACAACAATTTGATTGAAATTTTAACAAAATATGTCGGACATTAGTGGCTACAGAAATCAAGAAAAAAATTCTGCGGCATCCAATGGCAAGGTGCACAAAAAAGGCCCCAAATTACTTTTTCGGTTTACCTTGTTTTCCGTTTTGATACTTTACAATAGAATAAAAAGTATAAAGTAAGGGAATAGAAAATTTTGTTCGTACCTGCACATGGAGCATGTCTTCTGCACGTAATGAACATTTGGCTTCAGAGTCACGTATTTTTTCAGCTTAGATATTTTGAAACACGTCTACAGACCGAAAAGTGCCAAAAAATGTAAAAATTATAAACTTTGGAATACTGTAGCTATGCGAATTCCGATTTTTATGCAGAATGAATGCTGCCACGATACTCAGCATGTAAAACTACTCAAAATATTTTATTTTCAAATATTATTAATTTTCATTTTATCACAGGTCAATTGAGCAGAACGTTGAATCTCTCAGAAATCGTGTCTTAAGTGTTTGGATACTCCTACGAGAACGGTCATTCTGGGGACATTAGGAGTTTCACATATTCACCTCACTACATTGCTCATTTTCGCATCAAACCAGCTTACCGGACGAAAGAATCGCGCGGCGCTAGCGTGCCGACCTCCCGACTCGGTAAATTACGAATTTTTCCGATGGTTACCGTAAGCCGTTCTGAATCCTTATCGTATTCCAACGTGAACCACAATCGGCCAATATGATTTTCCGGATACTCGGACAAATCTCCATCTTCGGGGAAGCGGTATAGTTCTGGGTTTAAGGTTCCGATCGTCCTAAGCGTATCTGGTGAGTATGATAACATTTTAGGATTCAAAGATGCGTCGAAAGAATGTAGGCAAATGTACGGAACGGTATTAGCGTATTTTATAGAACATTCCTTTCAGAAACAGCCATTTTTTCTCGTCTCTTCAAAGTAAAGCTGAATGATTTCAATTTTCTGAAGCCTTATTTCCATTGCAGGCATATATTGTTAATCATTTTACAACTCCGAAAGTCTTATACATCAAAAATTAATATGAGCGCGTTTTAACATTTATTGCTTGAATTCAAGGAATAATTGAAATATCCAGTATAACAGCGAACGAAACTCCACTCTCTGCCGGACGATGATTGATTTAGCTTCTTGAGCGGCTTTTGGTTTCAAGTCAACATAGTGCAGGGCCGTTCTTAGGGTTTTAGCAGCCCTGGGCGAACTCACGTTTGGCGGCTCTCATTTCTTCCAATAATTATTATATATCGCGTTATTTTTAGGTAGTAGATGATTCACTACCCTACATATTTTAGAATATTTGAAAGCGACACATAATTCCATTATTGTATGATTTTATTCACTAAAAATGACACACCCACGAACTGGTTGAATGACTACAGTCTTCTAACTCTGTCTATGCTCATGCATCATAAACGACATTACACGGCATATAACTTGTATGTAATGCAATGTCTGCACACATCTTTTGACGCTAGGGACAGAGTGTACAGCGGTTTTTCGAAATGAAATTCCCAGGATGTGCAGGTCTTTTTTCCAGAATATATCAGTTTTTTTCGGAGGAAATTCAAGTATTGCTACATGAAATCGTAAAAATGTGTATACCATGCAGAGACCTGAGCAATGTGATGATATTTTCAATCCCCGCCGACAAACAAGAAAACCAAAAACATCAACTAGAAATCAACCATTTTTGATAAATTTGGTTGAAACAATAGAAATCAAATCCGTTTTGGACTGAAAAATTCAACTAAAATTCAGAAATCAGGTAACCATCAAAAAGGAGAAATTCTTTGATTAGCAAGAACTTTTTTCATTGCCCAGTACTAAGCATAGCAGGAGCTCTAAACATGTATAACATTATAAAGCATGACATGACAATAAAAAATTCTATGAAAGCTTTTTTCAGATTCTACGATGCATGAGCTCAACATTTTTTCCGAAAAAAAAATTTCTTCGGTATTCGACAGTTTAGTTTCTGTTGCCACATTTTTTTTATTTTTAGCTGTCTATTTTTCTTTAAGTAATTATGTTTTAACTGTTTGATGGCTTCTTTGTGTCGAGAGTGGCTGTTTTTGCCACTGTTTTTGCCACTCTCGGCACAAAGAAGCGCTGAGTGTAAAAAACGGGTGCTTTACACAATCGTGGAATTTGTGTGTTCCGATACACATTGTGTGGACTGTAAAGCTCCCAAATTTTTTCCGAATTTAGAAAAGATTTTTTTAAAACATGTTTCTACTCAGAAAAGCTAACATAGCTGATGTTTGTGTACAAGTTAGAATGATTAATTCTTATTGTATTAGCGTTTTGACTAGTGTAGTAACTTTGCACCTCAAGGAGGGTTTTAGTGCCTGTTTTATTCCTACTCTACATAAATTTTATGTATCTAAAACATAATGTAATCTGAATCTAGTGGCTAAATGGTCATCAGAATTTCAATTAAATCTATCATTACCTCACGGTTGACAAAGTACAAAAATTCGTCTCAAAGTATCCCCGGATTATTGCTATCCTGGGAGAATCGCTATTCTGAAACGCTATACCTTTGAAAAAAGTAGAGTCCCAAATCATATTGTCATGTTATATAAAATATCTTTTTTAAAAACTGATTTGAAATTGGAAGATTTCTGTGCTATCATGCAGTCGACCGCCAGATCAGGAAACAACTTGAAACTAAAAATAGTTCCGAAAAATTGAAAAGAACGATCAACAAAATGCTGTATCATGAAGGAAAAATTTATTGAACAGGGTAAATGAGCCTTCCATGATTTTGATAAATTTGACTGTGACCTCGCTGCATTGATCATTTCAAAATAAACGGCATATAACACGGAAAGCTTCCAAAACCAGAAAAAATGTAATTTCCTGAAATTCGTTTCAATTTCATCATGTTCAAAATAATTAATGTCATACAAACCATCTCTCATAGGAGTATTATGCTTTAGCTGTTCTTCGATCAGAGCAGTAAATTTTATTGCATTACTAAGCTCTCAGTATCTGGCAATGTAACTAAAAGTGAGCTTCCAAGATGTTTCTTAATATTCATCAATGATGACGTTATAGCAATCATTGAGTTGGCAAAAATAAGTTCAGCAGAAAAGTTGAAATCCTAATTACTCTTCAAAAAGCGTTAAATATTAATAAGAGACGAAAGAGATCTACAGATGCACTAAAAATGTTGAGTAATGATTCTAGACTTCATATGTGCACTTAAGCTAAAGCCAAATAAATAATGATTCTAATATTTAAAACTGGTGAGAAGCGAATGAGAAATTTTGAAGCTTTGAACTTTTAAAATGCAAATTTGGATTATCATGCAATAATTCGGACTTATCTTGCTATAAAAACAACTACATCACAACAGTCTAAATCGACATTCTCTGACTTTTCCAGATTTTTCAGAAACAACTTCTTTCCTTGGCTTTTCCATGTTTTCTAATTGCTGGACACCCTGCTAACAGCAAAAGAATTTTTATAAACTGGCACCAAAATATAATTTGTGGACTACTGTTTGCATACAAAAATAAAAAATTTTATTACGGGCCGCTAAAAAGACATCCTTCAAGCATACACTAAAACATTTTTAGCGGCCCTGAATTTTTAGCGGCCCTGGGCGGCCGCCCAGCTCGTCCCCCCCTAAGAACGGCCCTGACGTAGTGTGTTAAGCACGTTTTGACTTCCTATCGAAACAGTCTTATAGTCTGATGATTGACATTCCGGGTGAATGCACGAAGAAATTCCTGTTGCCCTCGTTGGTGGCCTAGTAAACAGAACTAAATGGGACACGAAATTCACGCGAACCAAATGCGCCACTCATCAATGCCCCCAATCGCTTCCTCCCAATTCAGGGTGTTTTGCAGACCTTGCAGCTTTGCAGCATGGATAATAGCGTCGATGCTGAATCCTGGATTCAAGTAGTAGAAAAGTGAACAAATGGATAAGTTGATCACCATACCAACAACATGAATTAAGAGGATGCGGTTCTACTTTTCATAATGGCTCACGTTAAATGTCTTATTGGGCAAATTGATTGGTTCTGAATCCTGTTGAAGTGCAGAACCTATTTCTCAACTCTGATGAGAATCTCTTTATGGAGAGGCCCGATGTAATGGTGACAAAGAAACGATACACCGATTTCAACAGCATAGTTTACTACTATACCACCTAATTTTTGAAATAATATGTTCTTCGTGTACTTCTGATGATTTCAAACCGTACATGCATCAGGAGCAAAGAAAATCTGTGGAGGTCAACCAAATTCAAGCAAACTGTAAGCATTCCACATCCCGTCAAAAATAGGGGTACACGATCGCAAATCATATATCTAGATAGAGCACAGCGAGATCTACAGATTGATTTCTCAAAAAAAAATTCCTGGGCACGGTTAAATCAGAGACCCGAACTTAGCCTGAGAGGTTCAACCTTCTCTATGATAAGTTGAAAATTAATCAAAATTAATGAGAGGTTCACGGTATCAATGGGTTTTCTTGAAAGTAAAAATTCACACGGCTACAGTAGACCAAAGTTTGAAAATTGATGATTTTTTGACATTTTTCAGTGATCTTGCTAGCCAAGCGATATTCCCAGATTGGAGGGATCTTATTCGATATATGAATATTAACTTTACACAGGAGACAATATGCCCAGAGAGTTTAAAGTGTCAAAAATGAGCCGTCAAAATAGGAAAAAACTTGTAATGGGCACTCACGAGCACCTTCCCATCGGATGCCGCAGAATTTAGTTTCCTTATTTTATAGCTCGTGCATTTTTACTGTATTGGTTAAATTCTCACCAAAATTTTTTTACCGTGTGGGACCTGCACAGCTCTGAAAAAGGCATACTTATGGAAATTGCCCGGAAGTCATTGCATTTTTTTATTATTATAATTATAGAGGAATTTTATTTTTTTATTCTTTAGTTCATACATTCCTACAGTAGTTGCGAAAGTAACATCTCATCATTTTGCACCGTTTTGGCAGCCGTAGGGATTTGCATACACTGCACTGCCATTCAAATGTGTTTTTGAATCTGGATAAATGTCCAATCCATAAAGTTCTGGGAACACAGGACGTGCCTTTACCCAATACATTATTAGAAAAAATGTGACCCGAAGTCCTTATAAATTTTCAACGATCTAGGACCTAGTTTTGATGGTTTCTGAACAAAGCGCCTCAAATGAAAAATCGAAAACTTCGGAAATTGCAATTAAATTTCAGAAATCGAGTGATTGTTTGAAATCTATTTACAGAAAAACGGCAAGAGATAATCGGATACTCTTTGCTTTATTGAAAAGGCACTGCAATCTACCATCATTTGCCCAATTTTCGTCTGGCTAGCTTCACGTGTTGTTGTGAAACTGGGTGCCTTCAACTGTAGAGCACTTTCTCACGGCTTATAGCATAGGCCCGAGGCAAACATCCGACATTTATTTTTGTAAACATTGAACTCGTAGCTTCAATTTTTTCAATCAATTTACTGAAGAGAGAATTTTTTGTTGCGTCTCTTCTGAGGCATCGTGTTGCGCAACCATTGCAAATTGATCCATGAAATTTTAGCAGTGATTCGACTGACATCTTTTTCTTTCTGTTCGTCTACAAGGTCCCAAAAGTCTTTTTCGCTTTATTTTAACTTACGTTTTGACACTTTAAAATGAAATTAAAAATATAAAGTAAGGGATTAGAAAATGTTTTTCATACCTGCATATAGAACATGGTCTTCGGCATGCAATGAACATTTGGATTCAGGGTCACGTCTTTTCTGAGGTGTGATATTTCGATAGACGTCTACATACCGAAAAATACCAAAAAATGTAAAAATTCCAAACTTTGTAGTACCGTAGCTATTCGAATTTCGATTTTTATGTGGAATGAATGCTGTCACGATACTCAGCATGTAAAACTACTCAAAATATCTCTGTTTCAGAAACTATGAATTTTCACCCTATCATAGGTCAATAGAGCAAAAGGTAGAATCTCTCAGAAATCGTCTTGAGACGTAGCTTAAGTCTATATGCGTTAGGGTACAACTAAGACGATATTGCGCAAGGAAGATCTAAAAGTTCCGTGTAAGCTAGATTGTTCGTTGCCTTACCGACGTGTTTCATCAAATCTTGTTCATATTAGACAAAATGGTTATCTTTTCCTCACTTCTGCGTGATTTTTGTTGCCCGTTGGATGCCCGGCGAACCTTATCGTTGAAAAGTTTGGGGACAAAGAAAGGCACGTAACCCTCATCGGGTTCGTCGTCGGGATCGGCTGCACTTGCACTAGAGAAGAGATAACACCGCATACGAAAGTAAAAAATGGCCAAGGAATAGGAAAGGCGAACAAGCAAGTTCCAGATTTACTTTCGGATTGCATACGGACCAGGTCACATGCGGCTGCAGTATGTCTAGATGTGCCACGTTTCTAAGAGGGCTAGGAGGACGATATGAACAGATATATACAGTAAAGTAATGGATGCGGTTCCTCTAAAGCAAGCTACACGTAATAATTTTGCTTAGGGTCCATTTTTTCCAAATAAGTCTTGGAAAGAAAAAAGGATGTACATGAAACCTGTGTACCCTCGCCTTTTTCCTCAGGCTGACTGTAGCAGTTTGGATAACAACTTAAAGAGAGAAAATTTTGGCTCGCGATGCATGGTCATCACCAAACTACAGATTCCTTTGGATTGTTTGTATTCCGAGACTCATTCAAAAATGAATGAACTACAGCTTATCGCAAAATGCAATATTTTATGCGTTCGAATTTTATAGTGAGGAAGATTTTAGTTTTAACATAAATCAATAATTTTGACTGATAATTTTTTCGTAAAATTTTTCTAATTTTTTCCTGACCTTTTTTGATGGTATTTTCTGTCTTTTATTTTTGTAACATTTAAAAATGTCAGGCCCGTTTTATTTCGATAAAATTGTCGTTTCCTCTAGTTACCGAGGAATTAAAACAGTTCGTATTTTGTATCTTGTATGTACAGACTTCCAACATCTGCTAGATAGCTCCGCTCAGACGAAACACCAAATCGAGAGATTTGGACAAAGATGGAAATTTCCTACAATTGGCCTATTTTACAGCTTAAAAAAACTGAGTCTTGAAGTTGAGAGTCATCGAAAAACCACGTTGAATAGTAAATTTTATAGTCTGTCATTAATAAAATGCCTGTAAAATGAGAAATTCCACAAATATGTACCACCTGAAAGTCGTCTAAGCAAAGCTTTTTTTATCGCAGATTTTTTTACATACTATAAAATTCTTACTTCCGCATGACATTTAGCTTGGTAGAAAATAATAACATGAGATCGTATTTCCACTTTTATGGCATTTCATGTGTTTTACATCATTGAGTTCGCTCCAAAAGTACGAAGCTCACGATTTTTTTCCGTCCAACGATTCCTAGGATTGCCGTAAGAATCTCAGGATTTCTACGATAAACGCAGGATTATTCCAGGAGTCCCATAATTATCCTAGAAATTCTAGTAAATCTACTGTGATCGTAAGAATCTTAGGATTGGTCGGAGGAATCCTATGACAAAATCGCAGACTCTGAGAAAAACCTGTCCCTTGACAATGTATGATATTGAAGTTATCTTCTCGGACCAAATTTAAGAATCAGGATCAATAAATAATATTCTACGTGTAATGTTTCCTTTTTTACTATCCATACGTCATTTCAAAAGTTTACGTTGCCAAAAATTTCGATACGAGTATTAATTTTTGATTGTTCTGTTGAAGCTGCCTCGACTGACTCACTTGAGCCACAACGTATGCATACGAACCGCGATAAAATTCCTCATGACGATGAACTTTCGAAATAGAATCTGACTGTGTCAAAGATAAAAATCAATCAACAAATCTAATTTGCATAATCTTGGATGAACTGCTGATATATAACGAATCAAGTCTGCATAATCCGCTCTGAGGGAATCGAGATTTGATTTTTTTATTGTTCTTATCGCATTTATAGGATCATTTTCATCGCCCACATACCTGTTGGCTAACTCGTGGTTGGCTATGCTGGCGACCTTCCTTTGGAACGCCGAAGCTATGTTGTCCGCGAATTTGGCATAATCCACCATGTCAACGGATATCCCTTGTTAGACTTTATCGATGATATGCATAAGCTTAGCACTTTCTGTGAAAAAATGAATAACTGATTGCTTAAGGAACATATGTGAAATCTTTAGTGGCTATGAAATACGTGTCACCTATACAGTCGAGCATTAACCTTGAAGTGAGCCATAAATAAACAAGTACACTAAGTTAATAGTGAAGAAATTTTTACTCAAAAGCTTCTAATGAATGAGCTAATAAATTACAGTGCCATATAATGTCTGATTTCTTGGCACATTACAAAACAGTTTAGCTTTTAGTCCAGGGGCCGGTTTCAATAAAGTGATTTAAGCCTTGGCTCGAGATTATCTCGAGCACAAAAAATGAAACCTCGGTGTCAGCGGTTTCACTAACGTCGAGATCATCCCGAGCTCGAGATTATCGCGACGTCGGGATCATCTCGAGCTCGCGGTCAGCTCGATATGTTGAGTTTCAGTAACATTTTTCATTTAATCCTGGCCCTGACTGCGGTTTCAGCCACACACAAAATTTTATCTTTTTATCGAGCTGGTTTAAGTCTGAACTTTTCTGTTTTGTTTTTTTACCGTTGATTGTTGAAAATGAATGTTTTACGTTATTGAGTGATAGATCGGCATAGTAAACGTGAAAAAAATTTTCAGGATAAGACGAATCAGTTAGATTTTATGAATGATGCCGAACTATAAGATTGTTTTGATTCCAACGTACAAATAATGGAAGAATCAACAAAAAAGTACAAGGAAAAGTATTACAAATATTTGAAATTTATAACCACATTTTTAGCACACTTTATTGTGTCGCGTGTCCGGCCGTTACTTTTTTATGCAGCGCGAGTACATGCACTCATGTTTTACGTTTTTTCACGTTATTTTGTAAACAAACACCCGTTTTTGTTTTTTTCTTTAGTTGTGCAGTTTTTCTAGCATATGTCGTACATACAACTAAATGGTGCGACATTGTGCGTTTTTATTGTTATGGTCGAGGTTATCTAGAACTCAGGCTTAAACCTCAGGTTCAGCTAATCCGAGCTCGAACTTTTCAGTGAAACCCAAAAAGAGATAAACTGACATCGCACTCAGCTGAAATTCAGTTTCAAGCACCTGATAACGACCTCTGGATGATCCTCAGTTTCAGTTAGTGAAACCGGTCCCAGTTTTACACGCGAAACTCCAAACTTGAGGAAATTAATTCACAGATTAAACGTACAATGCACATGCACATTCTTTCTTTCATGTGTCTTATCTTCTACGTACAGTCAACTTGAGAAAGTCTTCATGTATGTTCGTATAGTCTGTTTTTCTTGAAATGCTTCTAAATAATGAAAGTGGAAAGCAGGTAGTCCTCCCGATTTTTTCGATTTTCTGATAAACAATATATCATGTAGGACTGGAACTTTGTAAGCATACTGACCTAACCTTCAACAATTTTTCGAGTGAAAAATTTTACAGTAAGAACTTTATGTAAACGATTTTGACGACAATGCTGATTTGTGTCACTATTCTATTTGGAAGCATTTCATAAAAAACAGACTATAGGTTGTTTCCTCTCTGTCTAAGTATGGTTTTGCGTTTCAAGTCTCATTTAGAAAACGGCTCAATAATATTCGCTTACCATTTAAATCAAGCTTCTTGCAATAGTCTCATGGTCTAGCCCTCTAGACGTAGAACAAGGGTAGTTGGAACAATACAACTTTTCAGAACAATTATAAAGAAAAATGAACAAAAATAATCAAATGTTTAATCATATTTGATAAAACTTTTTCCTTCCTAGTAGGTCACAGCAGAGTATTATATTATTTCATGATATTTTCTTTCAATCCCATGTGTATCATTCCGATGCAAAAATGAAAAAAACGAAGATGAAAATTCACGGTTCGAAGTTATTGGAGCAAAGCTTTGGTTCATGGTAAAAAAAACTTATGCTAATAGGATTTTAGGCTAATACATACCGGTAGTTAGCGGGGATAGCGTGAAAGTATGAAATGCCGTTGGAAAATACGCATTTAGCTTTTAGAAAAGTAGCAGAAGCTAAAGAAAGTGTATCGCCATTTAGGAGAACATCCGGAGCATGTTTTAAAGCACACGGAGCCATTGTAATATGCCTACGCGGAAATCATAGGAACGCGATAAAGATGCAGATTAGATTTAGAAAGCTGTAAGTTCGAGAGTTATTAGGAAACAGCTTACAATATATTTCAATTAAACCAATTAGTATAATGAAAGAAGTAACTAACATGACAAAAAAGTGACGTTATAAAACCGACAACGCCACATCTTGCAAAGAACAGAAAGAAGAATGTTTGGGTCACGTTACTGCAATACGTTCTAGTGAATGACTAATCAGATTTAATTTTCTTCCATTAATCATCGTCCATTACAATTGAATAACACGTGCGGAAGCCTTGTTAAAAAGACTGCATCTACAAAAAATACTGTCCTATTGTCACTAAAAAACATTCTTTTTATGCATGTTGTCTCAACGAGTAGTGTTAAGGCTAAGGAACGCTGAAACTCAAACTGGCAACAATTTTAATAAAACAAAAAGCAACTGCTCAAACTGTCAGACTCCCGAACTGATCCTAAAAGATGTTATCACAAAGCCTTTCCGAACTACTTTTTTGGTGGCATTCGCTGTACGATACAACTTTACTCACGAAGGAAAGTCTACAAGTGTAAATATCAAAATTGTGTTGGTTATGCCGCTCAATAGTCTATAATAGACTTCATAACAAAGTTACACTAAACCTTCGCGCAGAGCCTTCTTTACACGGGAATTAATATAAATGAGCTAAACAATATGTTAATAAGGATGGCGATGTATGTGGTCACATTTTTTAGTATTAGATCTTTCTTCCTACAAACATTATTGCGGTTGATCCTCAAAATGTTTGCTTTGACGCCAGGCATTTTTTGGTTGCTGAGATAAGAGTTCAAGTCATTATTGACTATATCTATGGAAACTCACGTGGAATGTTTCCAGGTGTAAAGTCCGGAATAATCCATTCACGTCAATTAAAGGGTAAACAGAAACCCAAGGGAAAGACATATTGTAACGTTAATTGACCACGGAATGTGACCTAATGGAGTTCATTATATGATAAACTATGTTCTAGCAACTATCAGCTTCAACATATTCTAATTGAATTCTGGAATAAGCGTCGTTTGATCAGTGCTTAAACTAGTAAATCGATTCATTTAGAAATGATCGACGCAGCGATCATTTGAAACTGAGTTCAACATGGAAAAACTAGTAAACTGTAATGGGTGAATAAAGTTTCCTGTGCATCAGCTCTAAATAGAACAACTCATAATTTCTTTCCATAACCTCGTTAAACCTCGAGTAGCACTCGGGTGCCAAACATAGTTCTATTCAAATGCAAAGTGGATAAGTAGCGTGGTATTTCTATGATTTTGGCGTTCAAATTGTCACCGAGAAATTCAGCGTTTTTCTGACAGTGTAAAATTTTCAACACCGTAAAAATTGCGGATCGAATCGAACCTACTTTTTTGGTTCTCGCTGCATCTGTCATTTCAAAATAAATAGACTATAGCCTGTTTTTCTTTAAATACTTCTAAATAATGGAAGTAGAAAGCAAGTTGCATTTCAGATTTTCACGACTTTCAGATAAACAGTAAATCATGTAGGATTGGAAATTTGTGAACATACTGACCTAACCTTTAACAATTTTTCGACTGAAAAATTTTATAGTAAGTATTCTATGTAAACGATTTTGAGGGCAGTTCTGATTTGTGTCACTTTTCTATTCGGAAGCATTTTACAAAAAACACACTGTAAATTATCATTATAAAGCCCGGTCCAGACAGCTCCTGATCGGAGAGTCTTTTTATTGAATTTCTCAAGTGTCTGAAATATATAATTATTATCTGTAAAAGATGTCAAGCTATCACAGGTAAATTTAGGGCGGCATATTAATGAGAAACATCGATAAGTCAGGTGAAACAAATCCGATATCAGAATTATTGTCAGAATTATTTATGTCAGAACTGAAAGGTAGTTCTGTAGACCATTTGTCCCTAAACGAGATTCGGAATATGAATATGTTTTCGCAGGTGAAAAACTGGTGATGTGCGCGGCCAACTTTTTTCTTATGTTGTAGTCTTTATACAGTCAACTTGAGCTGTGTGTACAGGTGGTTTTTTTCTGCCTAAGCATCTTTATGCGCTTCAAATCTCATTGAGAAAAAATAGATTATAGGACGAAACTAAATGCAAGAAAAGGCGTGCTTGGAAATTTCCTGAGTGCGCATGAAAAAAATTCACGTTAAAAATTTTACTGTTCTTTGAAAGATAGATGTCTGAAGCCATTCAAATCATCAATGCATTTTGACTGATAAGGGTAATACTTCTTATTTTCGTAACAAGATTTTACCATATGATTCCATTTAATCTATAGTGTGTTTTTCTCGAAAAAAGTTTCCCTTGTTTTTTTCTATAAATATTAACACTCAAAAGCAAGTACTATTCCATCGTTTCCGATTTCCTCATAAAGCAATCGTCGCATGGAATTGAAAATTTCCAAGCTTACTACACTTACCCTTACCGATTCTTTGAGTAAAGATTTTACGGTTAAAGCATTGCGTAAACCACTACGATGACGTACTTGTGTCATTTTTACATTTACAAACATTTTATAAATGATAATAATGTTAAAATAATAAAATGTTTTTTTGTCAAAAAATTGTCAAAAATTAGTTGAGTACGATTTGTGGTAATGTGTAACATATTGCTCAGTAGAAAATCGAAAATATATTAAAAAAAGTTATTGGCTTTTTATTGTATTTATTTACAAGAATTCCAAGAAAAACATAACATAGGTAATTAATTATACAGATGTAAAAATGATAATTTCAGTTCAGTGAGTCAAACGGTTAACATTCTAAATGTGAATCACATGTAAAATAGATCCAATCTTATCTAATTATGGTATCCTACAATTATGGACGGTACACTGCACACTAGCACTGCATCTTACTCAGATTTTTCAAACTTTATTTGTACAGCAACCATGGCACATGACAAAATTTAATCGAGAGCCTCAAATTACTATTTCTAATTCGGATTCTTGCGTATCATAGCGCACACTTTTTAAATCTCACTTCGATGCTATCATTTATTCTAAAGTGACTAAATTAGTCACATTTTCAAATTATTCTGGCTGTAAACATAGATTATTATTCTATGAACCATTCAGGTATGTATATGGTCAGAAATACAACAACTTATCTGCGATTCTCAAAGTGAAGGAATGTATCCAGAGAAGAAGATTCAGGATTGTGTTTCGAAATACAACATTTTTGATTTTCGGACGAACATAAAAATGGGGTATGTAACTGTAATTTTCACGTGAGTGTAGTAATTAACTTGAATAATAATTCTCATTGACACCCAGCTGAATTTTAATCAAATATGATTCAAAACAAATACTTTCGACAACAAACTTAGCTCTGAAAGATTTTCGAGTTGACAAGCATGATTTGAAATGTCCCTCAAAGTTTGACTCAATTGAAAATGTAACTCCTCTCATCGATGATAGTAAACGTAACGGTGGCATTAACTTCATAGGCCGCCCGTCATCTATACATTTGCCAAATTCTTTGACTTTTTTCTGGGGCTATGCAGTACCCCCTGAAAAATAAGTCGGGACAATCTTGTGAATTTATCGAAGGGTTCTTCATAGCTACATCCTATTATATCAGCTAATCATAACTTGCTATCCTCAGTCGTGAACATCAATCAGAATATGCATAAATTAGGGCATAGGATTAATCGAAAAATAGTTGAAAACTCACATAAATAACGAATAATAGTATGAGGTTTTGAAAGGGTACCAAGTAAATTCAGCGTGAACAATTCAAATTTATAATTTGTGTTTTGTGAAAGTAAAACATATCTAGCTGGTCCCATATTTTCCATCGTGACACGTTCCGAAATGGCGAAAAAAAATAAAACGAACAGTAATAAGAGTAAACATAGAGAACTAAATTAAATGATCGTGTCATCTTTAGGGAATTAGGGCTTCCTCTGTCTCTCTTCTTCTCCCTCTCTCTAACCATTCCACAGGCTTGAATACATGGAAGTGTTCAAAACTGAAAAAAACCTGTTTTCGAACCATTTCTTTTTCCTAATCAAAAAATTCAGCACTCAACCCGAAAGGAATGAAATAAACTGTCCAGAAACACGCGGCTGATCTCTCCATTGCTTAATTTTTCCTCCGAATAAAAAAATAGCTAAACGTAAAAACACAGAAGTGAAATTCAACTCTATCTTGACAACCGAAGAAAACTAGCTAT
Source organism: Romanomermis culicivorax (assembly GCA_963922205.1). Taxonomy (NCBI): domain Eukaryota; kingdom Metazoa; phylum Nematoda; class Enoplea; order Mermithida; family Mermithidae; genus Romanomermis; species Romanomermis culicivorax. The sequence goes on along the minus strand of CAWUHX010000025.1, from coordinate 1,530,525 downwards.
GTGCACAGATAAGTAGTATTTCCACCGATTTTACGTAGCTTCAGTATGTATAATTAATTTTTTTGTACACTTTATAGGTCATATTGGTCCACAAAAAATGCGATACTATTACAGAAATTGATACTACGTCTCGAGAAAGTCGTTCTGTCGTAAAAAGCTAGAGCGCGATATGATACACTAATTAATCCGTGCAGTTCTTCTGTGCTTGAGTAGTCGAAGATTGTCAGAGAACTAATTAAATCATATCGACTTATGAGAGGCAAAGGAAAAAGATCCGAGAGTAGCCATGGTTCGTATAGAAGACTTTGTCACAGTTGGAACGCAGATCTCGTAAATTTGCAAGTTGCACAAGGCTGCCCTGAAGATAGAGTGTCACTTGGCCATCATGTTCATGACCAACACAGTCAGATCGCCAGCCAACACAAATAATCGCCAGAATAAGTACTACACAGTAGTGCGTACTGTACTAAAGATAATGGAATCAAATGCATCTTCAAGATTACACTGAATATTTACGTTGAAAAAACACATACATTTTGATTAATTTCCCATGTATCGCTATCCCGAATAATGCATTAATTCTCGGTATTCCGAACACATGCAATTTTATTTTTTATTTCGTCACATTGACTGGTTCTCGTCATACCGAACACAGATTTTTTGTCTACGTTGTCCACTCTCATTTTGCCTAAACATTTGTGTGGGGCTTTGGCTTAGGCTTAGGCTTAGGCTTAGGCATGTTTAGGCTTAGGCTCAGGCTTAGGCTTAGGCTTAGGCTTAGGCTTAGGCTTAGGCTTAGGCTTATGTTTAGGCTTAGGCTTAGGCTTAGGCTTAGGCTTAGGCTTAGGCTTAGGCTTAGGCTTAGGCTTAGGTTTAGGCTTAGGCTTAGGCTTAGGCTTAGGATTAATCTTGGGCTTAGGCTTAGGCTTAGGCTTAGGCTTAGGCTTAGGCTTAGGCTCAGGCTTAGGTTTATGCTTAGGCTTAGGCTCTGGCTTAAGCTTATAATTAGGCTCAGGCTTAGGCTTAGGTTTAGGCTTAGGCTTAGGCTTAGGCTTAGGCTTAGGCTTAGGCTTAGGCTTAAGCTCAGGCTTAGGCTCAGGCCTTGGCTCAGGCCTTGGCTTAGGCTTAGGCTTTGGCTTAGGCTTTGGCTTTGGCTTAGGCTTTGGCTTAGGCTTGGCTTAGGCTTTGGCTTAGGCTTTCGCTTAGGCTTTCGCTTAGGCTTTGGCTTAGGCTTTGGCTTAGGCTTTGGCTTAGGCTTAGGCTTAAGCTTAGGCTTAGGCCTTAGGCTAAGGCTCAGGCCCTGATTATATTCAAGGTACCGATACGTTGGGTCTAGAGAGAAATTTTTTCTCGTGAACACTGTTCGTGATACTTATACATTCGGGATACCAATACGTACGAAATACCGATACGTTCGAGGTACTTATACATTCGGTATATGGAGAAGTTTTGTTTTTATTTCATAACCCTGTTCGGGATACTGCAACTTTCGGGATACGGGATCAATACATTCGTGATACTTATGCATTCGATTTACCGATACAGAATCTTTTTTACATAACATATCAGGAGTTGTCAGTCATTAATGGTTTCTGTGTGTAAGACATAGTTGGAAAAAGTGCCAGCTCATCTTCATCTTCTAAGTCGGTGCAGAACGATGATAGAACGCTGGTCGAAAATTACAGTAATAACTTAATGGGAAGCTCAGGAATTAAGGTATATTTTCATTCTTATAAAGAAGTGTTGTGTTTTTGTTGTAATTCCATCTGATCTGCAGTTCGTGTCGAAATTTTTTACTTATTATCCCTTTTTCAGATCACAATATGATTTCTTTCAGTTTAGTTGCTATGTCTTTTTTTGTTTAGGGCCATTAAAAAATGCTTTTTCTCTATTTTTTGGTGGATGTTCACATGTTCTGTCGAGTAAGTTGTTTATTTCCATATGGTGTCTGGGGTCACGTTTTGCTACAGTACGCCCGCTATTACGGACGAATTGGGTAGCCATCTGACTACGCTGGCCAAGTGGTTATGCTGGCGAAGTGAAACCTACCCGTCCAAAAGCCGTCATCCAAGGTTTGAATCATGAACACGGGTCTGTTGCACCAAACACTTGAAGCCTACAAGTAGGTACAAGAAAAACACAGAAGTCGGCGAGATGTCCCTGCGAGTTTTATTTGATACAAGGTAGAAAAGTCTATTAGTTTCTACGAGTTAGGCAGGAAGCGATGCATAAAAATATCATACTTTTGTAAAGTGAGTGTTATTGCCGAAATTATATTTGACTTTCTAGACTTTTCAGAATCAACATATAGGAAGTTCAATCATCAAGATAAACACCATTTTGCTGTCAATGACAATCTGACAGTTGCAGGGTAACATGACTATGCCAATTCGACAAACAACTCTTGTTTCAAGTCGAAGAAATTCTGTGTGAAATGAGTTGGTCTTGGTCATAATTGCCAAATGATTCGTCTGTGAGGCTGTTTGGCAATGACTGAAATCGATAGTAGTCAGATGGGACAATGCCAGAAAATTAAGGCAGATGGGCCAGCTTTTCCCAGTCCAGCTCCTGAACCTTACCTTGAACTGCAGCAATAACATGTGGTCGAGTCTTGTCATGCAGTAACAGTACTTCTTCACCATACTTTCAAGCTCTATTCAGAAGTGGAATTGCCGATTGTCGCTGATTCCTGGAATTTGATCGGATTCATTCCTTAGAATCGGTGACTGCCGCCGATTTTTAAGAATGAGTTTGTTGAGTGGACAACAGTTGCATACTCATTGTTGCTTATTTAGTGACTTCTATTTTTTAATGACAAAAGCAAAATAAGGTTGCACCTGGAAATGTCAAAATAAAACTTTCTTCCTATACTTGTCGATGTATGCGCATTGAAATTGGATGTTTTTTGGGAGGCAAATTTAAATATGCCTATGTGATGCCTCGGGAAACCTTGGCTTCCCATGACTAGCATGTAAAAAATCGGCAATTTTCGAAATGTTGTTTGCGATTGGTTACAATAAGAATTCATTATTGTCTATTATTGGTCTTACAATCGCATAAAAATGTGAAACACCTTTATTATAATAAGACAATATAACAGACAATAACACAGTGGTGAGCGACGTTTTGGTAGTGTACCTACTAACTTCTTCAGGCTATGACAATTAGAATAACTTTTAATAAATTCTTGCTTGCAGTGGGGTTTGATCCCTGAACTTTGACAGTAGGTACACTAACGAAACGTCGCTCACCATACTATTAAATTGAGTTATATTGTGTTATTCTGATGAACGTGTTTCACATTTTTATGCGATTGTAAGGCCAATAATAGCCAACAATGAATTCGTAAAAAATCGGCGACAGTCCTGAAAAAATAGAACAGAGTTCTATTTCCTGGATTTTATCCCCTATTCCTAGGATTAAAGTCGGCGATCGTCGCCGACTGCCGCTGAGAATTTTTATTTTTCACTTCCGAATTGGGGTAAAAATCGAGAGACTCGCCGATAAAATCCTAGGAATCGGCGACAGTCGGCGACAGTCCTCGACGATCTCATAGAACCCGCGACTGTCGGCGACAAAAATATTAGGTTTAGTGAAATCGGGACCAATTTTCAATGAAATTTCCACGGAATCGATGACGTTCGACGACAATTCTGTAAAATTGGCTACTGTCGGCGACAAAAATCGGATGATTTTTTCACTTCTGAATTGGGCTTAAGGCTGACTGCTCCTGAGCCAAGACATTTTGCACATGAGCAGGTTGCTCTGTATAGACGTTGGTGCTAAATCCAGGAGGGAGCAGCTCGAAGTATATGATTTCTTGTGTTGATTATCACATACTTGGCACCAGGCCTGTAGCCAGTAATTTTTTCGGAAGGGGACGCATTTTTTACTCAACCTACTGTAAAATTTGCATTTCTGACTTGACTTTTTCCTGAGGAAAAAATTGCCTTTTTTAACACTTGAAACATTTCGGGAGGGCCATGGCCCCAAGCTCCTGCCTCAGGCCTGCTTGGCACGATGCTGACCCATTGTTACTTTCCAAATGATGTCAGAAACAAATGTTTATCCATAGTAACAATTCGATCAAGGAAGGGCTCAATTTTGAATCTCAAAAGTAGAATAACGTTTCTACCTTGCTCGTTCTCTCAACGTTTGAGACACCCATGTGCCGAGCTTCATGCGTCCATGTCACGTAGTAGCTATGGGACTCAGATTAAGTTGTTGCTGTATATCCTGATCAGACACTTTATCTGTTAGTCTGCTTAATAGTTCATCGCCAATACTTCGACATCCGCTTTTGAATCTTTCAAACTAAAGTTGCACAGTATGTTCAACTGTAGCAGGTTTCATATTACCCTGTAGATTATGCAAAATTGTTTTCACTAAATTAAATGGCAGACGCTCAACGAAGTCCATATTGGTGCAGAGAGGTGGCATTCGTTAGAAGTACTCCGGTTTCAATATCACGTGAATTTATTTGATCTAGAACGGTTATATTCATATTTTGTTGTATGTCAGATGAGTATGGTAATTAAAAACAGTTTTTCTCGGTCAGTAAACACAGGCATTGTGGGACTTTGGTTCATTACGTTGCAATTAATTAGATAAATTGGTAAATATCCATTGGGCAGAGTGTGAATTAAAAATCTTTATCCATCCTGTTCATCCTAGTGTAAAGGCTGACCCAAAAGTTCAACCACACATCAGTAAAAAGAAGGTTGCGCACCAAAGGCCGGCTTTCTATATTAATCGTCACAGGAAAAGATTTTAGCTCTAATCGTGAGAGTTTTATATTATGTTCGCATTTGCCCGCCCGGTTTTCTGTGAAACAACTGAAGTTCTGTTTCACCATTCGATAAAAGCAAAGCCGATTGCAAGCCAGATATGACAAAATTTGAGAACTGCATAAATCTATGGGGCAAATTTCACTAACTGAAACTGGGGATCATACCGGTGTCGGTATTAAGTGCCTGAAACTGAGTTTCAGCTGAGTGCGATGTCAGTTTTATCTTTTTTGAGTATCACTAAAAAGTTCTATCTCGTGATTAGCTGAACCTGAGGTTTAAGCCATAGTTTGAGATGCACTCTGGCATGTCGTTAATAAAATTTGGAAAACAGAAAAAGTAAGTTATAAGTTGAAAAACCAAAAAAAGGATGTTTGTTTGGAAAACATAATCGGAAAAACGTAAAATATGGTTGAAAATACTCGTACTAAATGGAAAAATAACGACTGGACAAGACACAACAAAATGCGTTAAAAGCATGGCCAGAAATTCGAAACTTTGTGTTGTTCTTTTCCTGTGACTTTTATTGATTGTTTCATCATTCATGCTTCAAATCTACTTTAATAAGATCAACAATAAAAATTGTTGTTGCAGGGTCAAATTTGTAACGATCGTATAGTTCGGTATCATTCATAAAATCTAACGGATTCGTCCAATCCCGAAAATTTCGTTGACGTTCAATATGTCGATGGATCACTCAATAGTGCAAACAATGGACGGTAAAAAATAAAACAAAAAAGTTCGGACTTAAACCTGCTCGATAGGAAGATTGACTTTTAAGCGTGTGGCTGCGAAACTGACGTCAGGATCAGGATTGAATGGAAATGTTACTGAAACCCACCATATCGGGCTCGGCTTTAAGTTTGAGTTAGACGTGATCCCGACGTCGAGATAATCTCGAGCTCGGTAGGATCTCGACGTTACTGGAACCGCTGAAATCAAAATTTTATTTTTTGTTGTCGAGATAATCATAGGCCTTAGCTCAATCCACTTTAGTGAAAGTGACCCCAGGTGTTTTAATTTTTTATCTGGCTTTGGTTAGAGTTCTAGGGGACAGAATTTGAAAAACTTCAATTGTGACTGAAATTGTGCCTTATAGGAAGACCCCTCGCTGAACCTAACTAGCGGAGGCATGCTGGAAATCATGGTGCAATGGACAGACTTTACGCGTTTATTTTTCACGTCGCGACGCGAAAATTGACCTACAAGCAACCGTCTGTACCTACAAATTATTTTTTGTATTATATACTCGTATATTGGTAGAAAGAAGAAATGTCAAAATTTCGACAATCAAGCAAGCATAAATTTAATATTATTAAGAGACAATGTCTGAGAAAATTCAGCTGAGAGCAGTGATGAAAAAAAATTAAACCCATTTAGAAATCATGGAAATGGGATAAATTGAACCGTTAGAAACGGAAATGATAACCATTTTATCTTAAAATATGCTAGAGTAAAACAAAAGTTAAAATTTTTTTGGCTTTTTTGATTTTTAACATACATTTATTTCAACGTCAGTAAGTTTATATACGTCAAACATTATGTTCTATAAATTTACTCAGTATTAATCGAATGCACGTGCTCCAAAGTACTGTAGAAATAATGAGTGTAAAGTGTGTAAAAAAGCGTTCGAAACATAAAATTTCAAGTGCAAAATTTACAGGTTTCTTCACAAAATTTACAGATATAGTTCAGGAGCACCAGAAATTTGCGTGTACAATAGGCAGTTTACGATGCCTCCTACCTCCTGATAAAAAATTACGGAAATCCATATACTGATATGGGATCGTAGAACTCGGGATTAGAACACCATCTCCTTGCATTTTATAAGAATTGCAAAAATTATAAAAAAGTACTGATTGCTAATTTCTAAATTTCAAAAATTAGACATTATAATAAGTTTCATATTCTGAATATTGGGATAACAATTACCAACACAAAAAACAAAATAAACATATCCACAGAAACCCAAAGTTGCGAATTTTTGCATTTTTTTGTGTCTTTCAGTCGATGTTGAGGCAACCTTTTCCTGCTCCTTCCTGTTGTCAGTAAAAGTTGGGCTCGAACTCGAGATTTTGCGGGCTAACGACCACACGCTCTAATCAACTGAGCCAACGCTAGCGCTCATATTTATGGCATTTGAATAATATTTGAAATAAGTCAAACATTTCAGAATTAACCTTAGACGCGAGAAGTCTTTTGGTACATTAATGCTAACACAGTAGAAGATTTAGATTTTTCATTAGGATACGTAATTTGCTTACTAAATTTATTGCAGAGTTATCATTAAAATCTTTTAATTTAATGCTATACTTGACATATACAGCATTCATGAAGCCTAAAGTGTGTAGAGTTCTTGGAGAAAAATATTCATCAATTACATGATTTCGTGCATGTGATTGTTCCAAGCATATTAATTAACCATAAATTCAAAAAAGCGTAAAAATCAATAACGACAATCGAAAAAGTTCAAGTATTATCGAACGCGTAATCAACTGCCCAAAAATATGCAAATTAGCCTTTTTGAGCATTTTCGGCTCGACTTTAGTTGATAATTAAAATAAGCTCTCACTATCTCTACCCCATGAGCTAAAAAATATCACAATCGTGACTACAATGTTCATCAACCTCTACGATGCAAAATTTAGAGTTTTCGTGTACAACTTATCTTTCCTTATTTACTAAAAAAGCCGTATCATGCATATTTGAGTTGGAAAATGCTAATCAACACGTCGAAAAAAGGCCACAGATTTTCAATCAATTATTAAAAAATACGTTAATTTCCAGGGTCGCGCATTGGAAAAATGATGTCGGATGTTATTTACTTGATCAGAATTTTCTAGAATATTGTTCAAAAAACCAATTATCGCTCAGCTGAGATGGCCGAAAAAAATAAAAATAATAATTGGTTGAAAACGGAATTATCGCCCAAGAAAATACGGATATATGACTGGCAAAATGTCTATCTCTATTGCAATTAGCCGTTTCTGGTATATCTTCTGTCAAAACAAGTAAATGATGTGCTTATTTTTCATAGGTGATTGAACTTGGTTCGAATAATTCTGATCAAACGGGAAACCATTGCTGGAAAAAAAATAAAAACATTAGCCTTGAGCACAAGAGCCGAAGAGAATTCAGACAGGAATAGAAAAATAAAACGAGAAAAGAAAAAAATTAGAGCACAAGACGGAACCAGAAGCAAGAATAACGGCCGTCAAGAAAATGAGGAGAAAGATGGAAGAGTCGAGAGAACTAGGGAACAAAAAAGAAACTAAGAGAACGGAAGACGGATCGCACATGTGAATCGTAGTTCTGAACCAGAGATCTTTGAGGCTACCCATAAGTTTCCACAATTTAATATCTAAATTTTACGTTTACAATATCTTTCGAGCCTAACTGTCCAATTTTGGACTCTTAAAAGCTTTTTAGCTACAGCTCGTGAATAGCGTAATGTTGAAACATACATGAGCTTTCTTGTTTGAAAGACCCAATTTTCTGATAAATGAACGTCGCTACAGTTTGAAGGAACGATTAGTGTCTCGAAGACATGTCACTACAAAAAGCTATACTCGTACTTACGTTCGACTGCCACACGTTAAGTTTGCAGTATGCAAATTTTGAATTTCGCAGCATGGTATTCTTTTGCTCCAAACATTACCAGATTTCAAGAATCACAATCATAAAACAAATGTTGAAGCTTTTTGTTTCAAAATTTCATACTTGATTTTGATGAAATGAACCACGTGTAAAAATATGTACACTTTCATATGTAACACCGATCCGAAAAATACTAACTTTTATATTTCATTTTTCCGTGGACTTTAAAACGGAAAAGGGCAGGAAGATGATTGAAAACTGAAAAATTTGGGTATCAATCTAAGACATTATTTACTTATGCAACAACTTTAGTGGGATTCAAATGAAAAAATAATAATAAAATTTTACTTTTCCCAAAGTTAATAGATAGGCGATTACCGCATATAAAAACATGCCACATAAACACAAACGCATCAAACATTTCGATTAAAAATTGATAGAAAGTTACTTCATCGAGAAAGTTGCTTTCTTTCAAGTTTGTCAGGAAATATACTTTATAACTACAGAGTAGGCAGTCCGAAAAAACGTCCTGCCTACAAGTTTTTCCATGACATTAATCAGAGTTGTTGTAAGATAGGGTTCTACAATGGCGACCCACAGCTCGTTGCGGTCCATGAGTGTGCCGGGCCGAGCATGGGTTGAGCGAAAAAACTAACTGGACGGGCCTGGGGCTGGCCAGCACTTGGCAGGTGCTGACCTTCTTTGTTCGATAGCAAAATTACTCTATTACCGTATGTCAAAATTTCATGCAGGCAACAACCTAAGCAGGTTCGTTCTTAGGGTCTTAGCGGTCCTGGGCCAACTAAGATTTAGCGGCCCTCATTTTTAAAATAATTAGTACACACCGCGCCATTTTTAGATAATAGATGATGCACTACTTTACACACTTTAGAATATCTAAAAACGACGCATAATTGCATTATTTTTTTCAACATTTTATTCACTAAAAATAACACGTTTACGAACGGCTTGAATGACTACAACAGGTCTTCCAAAAGTCTACAGCGGTTTTTTCAAATGAAATTTCCAGGTTCCACAGATATTTCTTCCAGAATTTTCCAGTTTTTTTCGGAGCAGAATTCAAATCGCTACATAAAATGATAAAAATGAGTGTACCATACAGAGACCTGAGAAATGTGCTGATATTTTCAATCGCCACCAACAAACTAGAAAACCAAAAACATCTACTAGAAATCAACCGTTTTATGATAAATTTGGTTGAAACAACAGAAATCAAGTCTGTTTTAGACTGAAAAAGCCAAATAAAATTCAGAAATCAGCCAACCACCAATAAATAGAGATTCTTTGACCAGCAAGAACTTATATCATTACCCAATACTAACTAGAAGCTGTAAACAGGTATAAAATTGAGAAGCGGACATGATAATTAAAAATTCTATGAAATTGATTTTAAAATATTTTCTTAACTTAGTTTTAGATTCTGCGATGCGTGAGCTCAGAATTTTTTCCAAAGATAAGTTCTCTTCAGAATTTGGCAATTTAATTTCAGCTGCTACATTTTTTCGTTTCAGTAGCTGTCTATTTTTCTTTGAATAATTCTGTTTCAACTGTTTGATGATGGTTTATTTGTGTCGAGAGTGGCTCTTTTTTGTCACTCTTGGCACAAAGAAGAGCAGAGTGGAAAAAAACAGATGCTTTACAGACTTGTGGAATTTGTTTGTTTCGATGCACATTCCATAACTGTGTACACTGTAAAGCTCCCAATTTTTTCCCACATAAGGAAGATTTTTTAAAACACGTTCCTGTTCAAAAAAGCTTATATAGCTGATGTTTCTGTACAAGTTAGAATGATTAATCATTATTGTATTAGAGTTTTGAGTAGTGTACTCATTATGTACACCTCAAACAGGGCTTTAGTACCCGTTTTATTTCTGCTCTAATTGTAACCTGAATCTAGTGGCCAAATGGTCATCAGAATTTCAACTAAATCTGTCATTACCTAATGGTTGACAGAGTAGAAAAATATTCCTCAAAGCGTGTCATACTGGATTATTGTTATCCTGAGAGAATGCTATTCTGAAACTAGATACGTTTAAAAAAGGAGAGCCCTAAATCGTACTGTCATGTTATATAAAATATATTTTTGAAAAAAACAGATTTGAAGTTGGGAGGCTTCTACGCCATCATGCAGTCGACCAGCAGACCAGGGAACAACCTGAAACTAAAACTGATACCGGAAAATTCTCTTTTATGAGCAGAAGAGTCAACATTTGAAACAACAACTCTCGTAGTTTTCGTCAGTAATAATCGGGTATTTAAAGTTTTAACAAAAAAATTGATTCCGGATAAATGTAAATTCACTAGCCTTTTTGATCATGCACAGCAAAATATGAAATTCTGATATGAAATGTATAGTATTTGTACGATTCGTTTGTATACCGGCCACTATTGGATTTTTTTCTAACCTTCTTTCTTCCCTTTCGTAAGTGCAGCTATAATTATAATCTTTATCTTATCTTCAACACATTTTTTCAGTGCACTATAACTAACATGGAAAATTTTCAAAATCAAGGGCGATAAGTTTTCTGAAATTCGTTTCAATTTCATCAAGTACAAAGAAACTGTCATACAAAGCATCTCTTATATGTAGAAGTGCTATGCTTTAGCTTTTCTTCGATCAGAGCAGTAAATCTCATTGCATTACTGGCTCTCAGTATCTAATCTAGACATTGTAGCTAAAAGTAAACTTCCAAAATGTTCTTTAATATTCATTAATGATAACGTTATAACAATATCAAGTTGGCAAACCTAATAATATCAGCAGAAAAGTTTAAATCCTAATTATTCTTCAAAATAATCCAAATATTATTTAGAGACGAAATAGAACTACAGGGGCCGGTTGCAATATTCGGGTTTAAGTCCAAGCTCGCAATTATCTCCGGCAAAATAATCGGGAGGTCACGATCAGCAGTTGCGGTAACCTCGGGATGATATCTTGAGCTCGAGATAATCGCGAGCTCGGACTTAAACCCGAGCTCGAGCAGTGCGGTTGCAATAAATTTTCTGGTCTAATTCTGATCGCCAGGTTGGTTTCAATGGTACACAAAAGTTAATCGTCATCAGTAATAGGCTTAAGTCCGAGAAAGTTGTTGTTTTTTTATACTTTTGTCATAATGAATTTTTTGCGTTATTGACTAGTTAATTGTCAATTGAATCGAGAACGAATTTTTTGTGATCATATGAATCTGTTGGACTCGATGAACGATGCAGAATTACACGATTGCTACAGATTTGATCGCAGTTCGATCTTCTTCATAGTTGACTTGATCTGTGCATACTTGAATCGATGCAACGGTAATCATGCCCTCCATCCAACTCAACAAGTAATTATTGCTCTGGGATTTTACGCCAGTGGATGTTTTCAAGAAATTTGCAGTGATTTGGTTGGTGTGAACAAATTGACGACAAATAGAGCAATAAGAAGAGTTACAAACGTTCTTCTTCGTTACCAGTCCTGATTCATCAAATTCCAAGAAAGCAATCAAATAAAAGCAAATTTCTACAGTATGGCTGCATTTCCAGATGTTCTAGGCTGCATTGATGATACACATATCTGGATTCAGCGGCCCATCCAACATGAGCATCAATACGTAAATTGAAAGTTTTACCATTCTATTAACGTACAGTGTGTCTGCTCACCAAGTAGAACTTTCATTAATGTTAATAGTAAGGCCCGCCCGTATAGGTCATATGGTTAAGCATATCCCTATCTTTTGTGTATAACCTATAATTTGTCATTTTTGGCCGATTTATAGGTCATATGGTAAGCATATATGGTCGATTTTTTTGTCAATTTATAGGTCATATGGTTAAGCATGCAGGTTCTGGAGTTACTGTAATAGTAGAATTACAGTAATATTTGGGTTATGGTAATAGTAGAGTTAGAGTAATAGTCGTGTTACTGTAGGTGGAAAAAAAACTGATGTTGAACAAAAAATGGAAAAAGGAAAACTAAAGTGAACAAAAAATGGAAAAGAAATAAAAAGAAAGCATGTATGAAAAAAAACTTCCTATGTGGGCATAGGAAGTCTCTCAAAAATTTGCACCTCCGGACCCCCTTTGACCGTAAATATGGTCAGAGGTCCCATTCCTGAATGATTGTTCCAGTCAGAAATTGTCAGATTGGTCAGGTTGGTCAGTAATGGTCTGTTCTATAAGTAAAATCTCGAAAAAGTCTATATGCGAGGAAACATTATTCTTGCGGGTGCATGTGTATAAAGATGATTGCCTGTGGAAAAATGACCAAAAAAGGTCTGTTATAGAAAAATGACCAGAACGAGCCTGGTATAGAAAAACATGTAGAAAATTTGGAGATCTTGGAGAGTTCAAAAATCTTTACATAATGAAAGAAAAAACATTTAAATCAATGTATCACTTTTGTTTTATTGTGAAATAATTATTTAGTCCAACTACAAAAAAAGGAAAAATAAAGTGAACAAAAATGGAAAAACTAAAAGAATGCATGTATAAAAATGACTTTCTCCACCCAGGGAGGAAGTCTTCCAAAAAAGGCGCCCTCAGGCTCCTAAATGAGAGGTGCACCATCTGCAGGTTTACAGAGTAGCTAATTGGAAGCCCTGCATTTCTGAACGATTGTCCAAATTGGAAGGGTCATATATGTCAGTAATGCTCAATTCTAGGAGTAAAAGCTCTAGAAGTCTATATGCAATGAAACATCATTCCTATGGGTTCATACTTATAAGGTCATGAAAAAATGGCCAAAAAGGTCTTTTATGGAAAAATGACCAGAAAGAGACTGGTATAGAAAAATGTGTAGAACATTGGAGACAGTTAAGATGTAAAAAGGAACTGTCCTCGGTGTAGAAACCATAATTGATCCTACAAAAATAGATGAAGGAAAAAAAAGAACACAGCATGCATATACACAAAGAAAACTGTGCCGGAGGTTAAAGGTCTACTAAAACATTGATGCTAGACATATGCACAAGATGTGTATAGAAACTGATATATCTTATAGTACATACTGATTTATACAGGTAAATGTCTGATTTTGTATACTGGCTGTTTTCCAAAACAAACATAAAGAGGTTAGACCACTGAAGCCCATTTAGCTCATAAAATTAATTATAAATGCTAAAAAAGGTCAAAGGTTCTATAAAAAGCTGGTAGCAGGAGACCCTTTACCAAAACAATTAAGGTGGCGCTTATTTTTGATAGCTTTGTAGGATAACCTAGAAGCTTCAAAGAAAAAGGGGAGAAAAACTGGAAAGATTCAACCAAGAAAGGCAGAAAAAACCAGAAAAGCTTCAGTGAGGAAAAATAGGTATAAATAGGAAAAATAGAGGAAGAAAAATCATTTTTGATTCTTGCTGGACAACTGCTTTTTTCCAGAATGACAATGAAATAGAAACCATCTTCATAGCATTCATCACTGCTCTGAGGGCTGCTTATGAGGCGTGCATTAGGTTGATATTAGAGCTAAATTTTAAATTTAATTTAATAGGGATATAATTTGAACATTGAAAAATATTATCATTAATTTAGTGCTGCTTTTGATTTCGATCGACGTTGATGCGCTGGCATCAACATTTTGGGAGGAGGCATCGATCGATTTTAAGTTTTGGTGGAAAAGCTAGTGTGGGAAGTTGTATCCAGCTAGGATGAAACCCTTCTGGGGTTTCATGAAATGCCTACATCGGATGTTCAAAAACCCCATGCTGGACAATGCGCAATTAGCCTTGCACTTGTGGCACATATTCCCCCCCAGTGAGAGGGCTCAATGGATAGAGACTAATCAGAAATACATAGACCATCACTTAGCTTTAAAGTTTTGATGTTATATTACTTAAAGACATGGTTTAGTTCTGTAGAGTTATATCTAGTAAGGGTAAAAATTGTTATGACTTTTTACTGTAATATTTTGAATAAGACAACAAAAGGGTAAATTGTACTAAAGCAAACTGCGGTACAGATTTTTCACTATCTAGTTACAAAAAGGGCAGGTGTTAACTTATAGTAGAAGAAGAAAAAAAGAAAGACTAGAATTATACCATAAATAATTGGTATAACAAAGAGATAGTTAACTTTCCCAAAACGTAACAAAGAACAGGTGTTAATTACTGTATAAATTTTGTATTGTATGTATGTAGGTATGTATGTATGTAGGTAGGTAGGTAGGTAGGTAAATCGCAGAATCATTGTTTCTAGAATATTCTAGAAGGTTTCACACATTTTTATGAAATTCTTCTACATAAGAAATACTATGAAAATAAAAAAAGAATAGTTTATCTGCGTAAATATAGGTTTGATAATGCAAGTAAAATATATATAGTAAGAAAACCAATAGACTTTGTATCTAGTAGTAAGCAAATAGAATGGTATATATAGAGTATATATTGGAACAAAAATTTTGTTTTAATTAAAATAAGTTCTTAAATTTTTAGTAGCTACGAATAGAGATGGTAGGCACTGTGGTCGTCATTGTATAATTGTATATATAAATATACGTAAGTAAAAATTTTCTGCAAAAATTTTCAAAAACTTGATGTTTTTTATTTTCAGGGGATTATTGGTATATATATATATATATTAATGTTTCTATTATTTTTGGTGTATAATATGTTTAATAAAAATCAAATAAAATTAAAAACAATAAAATTTTCTTTATTGCAAATTATATTAGTGATTGTTACTCTAGAGTTCTAGTGTGTCATCTGTTGAAAAATGAAATGGGTTACTGTAAGAAAAAAACATGTGATTATAGTAAAATAATTAGAGGCTCATGAATGAATGAATGAGATATAGAGACCAGGTGCAAAAATCATTACATGAAAAGTAGAGTGTTTTTGTTCTTGTTCATATTGAGATTTGCTGTCTTTAATAGAATTTTTCTGTAGGTCTTAGGATAAAAAGGATAAAAAAGTGTGAGATAATTGCTGAAAGTACTGTAGAAAGGAAAACCAGCTATAATTAGAGATAGTGATAGATTGAAAGACTAGTTCTAAATAATAGGTAAAGAGAAGAATAGTATAAACAACAAAACTATAAATGTTTTTTATTATTATAAAAAATGAGAATGTACATAATATAGATATATAGCTTAGTTAAATACTATAATCCGTAAAAGTTCCACGACTTTTATCAATTACAAGAGAGTCAAATTCTGCATGTATAAGTGCTTCAATACCACCATCAGGTATGTTATATCTTCACCGAAATTCATTTCTAAACTGGTTGTTCTTTTATGTACAAGTTCCCAAAAATTACCATCCATACCCCAGGAACTCAAAAAAAGACTCAAAATGCATTATGTGTTGTAAAAGCATCTTGAGTAATTTCCTTACCCTTATTATTGGTACCAATCCCTACACCTTCAAATAATTGTACAAAAGTACACAAATATCTGTTTTCTTCAAAATATGCCAATTTCTCTGGCCCAATAGAGACGATGTTTTCTTCCAGAGGATACACTTTTTGCTGCTTCAACCTAGGCTCTTCAACCATCAAAGTTGAGCTTTCTGATAAAACTTTCGATGAAACAGTAGCCAACTCGGATAGATTCATATCAGATTCTAGGCCTCCCTCGATCCCTTGGAATGCTGCTCATTCTCCATATGCTTCAATAATTGCTTGAGAGTTTTCCGAAGACAGAACAGTATCAGGAGGTCTGCCACCCATTTTCAAAACCAATTTTTTGCATTGCTCAAATCTTCTTTTGCTCGGCTTTTCAAATTCTTCCATTTAATTTTTATATCTTTCAGAGACCTAGGGATGTCAGGATTTTGTGCATTGACTTCGGCTTTGATTATTTTCCAAACGTTGTCTTTTTCTTGGTTGTATCAGAATTTCTATCTGCTGAATCGAAAACTAATCAATATTTGAGACAAATTTCTCTCCAATGTAATTCTTCTTTAGGTGTCCAATTCGGCATGCATTTTTTCTTGTTGGAACCACTCATAATTTTAGTAGAAATAGACCTAGAAACCCCAAACAGAAACACAAAAAATCGTGGATACAATGTTTCTCACCAACTTTTGTTCACTTTTCACTTCTACATGTTTGTTACATAACGTATGGGCCATGTTTCTTTCTGGAAGGTCGAGATAATCGAGAGCTTGGACTTATGTTGAGCACCCTGTTGCTGGCAAGTTGGGATGGGCATTCCACATACAAATCGACGAATTGGACGACCAGCGGTGCAAACATTTGCATAGAGATGGAGCGCCACAGAGAGACAAGAATGATAGTGATAAATCATTCTCATTATTATTATATTTTTGGTAAACATTGTGCTGGCGTCCAATAAAACTTTCACCAGGGAATTAGTATTAAATTTACATGAATTGTATAGTGGTGTACCCACATTCGTTTTAATATTGGCCACATATTTTTCATTGATATATTATTTATTATTTAGATCAGATTAATCATCTGAAGCCAAGGGTCAAAGGCCCAGGCACGCAGCTTGCTGACAGCAAGCACAGGAAGACCTTACTAGGGATCCTGCTGGTAAGTCTATCCCGGAGGGGAAACCTTTTCTCTCCTAGGAGACTTCAAGGGCTTCATTGTGAGGCCCCTTAATTGGAAGTGAGTTATTTATTGTTGTTACCAGGTCTGGGGGAACGGGACTGTTGGGCGATCTCCGAGGCATAGCCAAGGACATAGCTCTAACAGGTCATGTTCAGACCAGAGCCAATCTTTTCTTAAACCCTTGAGGAAGGACCTGCACAACATTTAAACCTGAAAAGGTTTAAATGTTGTGCAGATGAAACCGAGCTCGCGATCAACTTGTTGGGCACCCTGTTGATGCCAATTCGTGTGGGGAAATCGACATGCAAATCGACAAAGATGGACGACCAGCGGCGCAGACATTTGCATAGAATGGAGCGCCAAAGAAAGACCAAAGAGATATAGTGAAATCATTCATTCACTATTATCGTTTTTCTTTATAATATTTTTCATATAATACTGCTGGCGTCCATTAAAATATTTCCCAGCATATCGACTTTATTTGCGTATTCTCGACTGTGGTGTAGCCACATTCTTTTTAATATTTCACCGGAATTATTGTTTAATATATTCATTTTCTATTTAGATTCTTCGTATCGGCGAAAGCGGAGGGCCAGAGGCCCAAGCGCCGGCTTACATCAGGTAAGCTTTGGGAAACCCCTTACGGGTTATACCCACGTAAGTTTATCCCTGAGGGGATTCCTTGTCTCAGCTAGGAGACTGCGGAGGTCCTTGGTAAGGCCCCTGTATTCAGAGTTAAGTTTATCTTTGTTGTTGTAGGTCGGGGGATAATCGGACTGTTGCACTATCACCGAGGCTTAGCCAAGGGATCAGTTCTAACAGGTCAGATCAGACCCAATCTTTTCTTACGCCTCTTAAGGAAAGACCTGCACAACAAGTGGTGGCCCCTAACAGTCCAGTTCAGAGGAGGATGTTGAAGAAGAAGAGGAAGGTGAAATTCTGGAATCTGAGGGCCAGACATCAGAAAATAAGGATGCGATGGAGGCCAAGACTCAGAAACAGGCTATTGAGGAGGAGAAAATCCAGACTCAAATTAATGAAGCAGTTACTAAAATGTCGGGAATTGAGGTCAGACTGGAAAAGATGCAAGAAGCATCCCAGGAGATACCTGTGAAGGCCAAAGATCCTAAGGATCATGATAAACAAGCGAAGCACGAGGCCCTACAGGCCAAAATCCAAGAACAAAAAAGGCTGACGCAGCAGGAATTCCTGCGTCAGAGGGCAATTCAAAGAAAGCTGAAGGAGCAGGCATTAGCGGAGGACAGCTCAGATTCAGCTATCGCAGCAACAGAGCTTGTTGGGCACCCTGTTGATGCCAATTTCGTGTGGGGAAATCGACATGCAAATCGACGAAAAGGGACGACCAGCGGCGCAGACATTTGCATAGAATGGAGCGCCAAAGAAAGACGAAAAATGAAAGTGAAATCATTCTTCACTTATTATCGTTTTTATTATATTTTTGGTGTTATTTGCTGGCGTCCCTAAATACAATTTTCCCAGCAACGTCTTTTGTTTATGAGTATTCTACTGTGGTGTACCCACATTCGTTTTACATATTTCGCCGGATTTATTGCTTAATATATTTGTTTATTTGTTTAGATAATTCGCATCGACGAAGGCGGAGGGCCAGAGGCCCAGGCGCCAGCTTACATCAAGTAAGTTTTGGGAAACCCCTTTCGGGTTATACCCAAGTAAGTTTATCCCTGAGGGGATTCCTTGTCTCATCTAGGAGACTGCGGAGGTCTTTGGTAAGGCCCCCGTATTTAGCACAAAGTTTATCTTTGTTGTTGTAGGTCTGGGGACAAACGGACTGTTGCACAGATCACCGAGGCTTAGCCAAGGTATCGGTTCTAACAGGTCAGTTCAGACCCAATCTTTTCTTACGCCTCTTAAGGGAAGACCTGCACAACAAGTGGTGGCTTTTAACTCCTTACCACGGAACTTCGTAGTCAGACTAGGAGAAAAGAATATCCTCCAGGTTTCTACAGAAAGTTAGCAGGATTTAAAATGCCTAACGAAAGGATACCGAGAGGTAATACTTTACGCAGATCACCACCCAGAGTGGCGAGTGCTGGGAATCTAGTCAATTTGGGAGACGGAGAACAGCAACGGCATGCTGCTCCGGACCCAGTGATCCCAGATCAAACTCCCGCGAGGGTTCAACCATTGCAACAAAATGCAATGCATTTTACGCCTCAAGATGCAGGCGTACCAATTGACCGACCGCCAGCGATTGCCATCGATCCGCAGGAGGCAGGCCCGGCGAATCCGAACCCAGACGCCGATGGACCGCCGCAGCAAAATTTCAAAAGGTCACCGCCGCCAAAGGTCGAATTAGCAGGACCAAAAAGGGACGTTGTTACGCCCGAAATTCGACCAAATTTCGAAGAAAGGGACCCCGAAATCGATCAAAGATTAGAGAGGATTCCCCAGGAACAAGAGCGATTCCAACCGCAGGAAAGAGCTCCCGAGATGTCCAATCAGGAGTTGGCGACGCAGCTACGCGAGTTGAAAGGGACCGTCGAAGCCTTGTTCGACATAATCGCGAATGCCGCCACAGAGGACAACAAAAGGGAAGCCGACAGGCGCCGACAGGAGCCGGATAGACAGGTTAGACCATGTAATAGGGGTGCAGAAAGAGACAACCGTCTCGCTGCTGAAATAAGTGCAGGCGCAGGGCCTAGTAATAGGCCTGATATTGATGAAGGGCAAAGGCTTAACTTTGAGCCCAAAAGTTGGAGAGGTCCAGCTAGAGATCTTCGATTCGAAGGAGCTGAGCAATCGGCAGACTTCAGGAATCCAAGTCAGATAGCTCCGCAGCATCCAACTTTAACTAGAGTGGTCTATGATGGTAGAGGAAATATAGTTGATCCAAATACCCTTAGACCAGATCAATTGGCATGTTTCCCGTATAGGGATTACCGGTTTGACAAAGACAATATGCCATCATATCAAGGAGGTGTACCACCTCAACGAGATCCAAATAGGGTTATGCTGCAATCCTTGAACTCTGATCTTGATCCAGTATTAACAGCAGCTTATGATCAGAGGGAAGTGCCATCAAATAATTTGGCACAAGAGATTGTAGTCAGGAATATCGTTAAAGGTGTGTTACCCAAACTTTTAGATGAGGGTATGGTAAATCAGCAGGTGCTTAGCTTCTTAACAGCACTTGAAGGGGAATTCCGTAGGGACACACCCGAATCAGCTAAGTATGAAGCACTGCTGAGGCTTTCTAAAGGTAGACCGAAGGCTGTTGCAGGAGACAACATGACCTATAGGGAGGCCAGGAGAGCCATTATTAATGTCTTTGCACCTGAGTGCAACCTGGAAATGTTAACCAGGGAGTTGTTTGAGATCCAACAAAGACCCAATGAACAGGCCGTAGAGTTTTTAAAAAGGGTCAGTATATTAGTGGAACTAGTTAAAGGTGATTTAGACTATCAGTCTAAACAGAGACTGATTATTGATACCTTTATTTACAAGAGTGATCCTACATTTCAGTCTGAACTGAAAAATTCAAAGCATACCTTTAGAACCTGGTATGATCTTGCAGTAGAGGTTCATGATATTGAACGTAGGTACAAAAATGCCTTCCAGAGATATGGACCCAAGGGTACACAACAGGATCCTATAGTAATTAATGAAGTAGGTATGCCTAGTGGGCATGATCCTGAAATTGCCGTAGTTGCCAGGAACCAGTCAGAAGGATATCAACAAGGCCAGAGGCAAAGGTTTCGGCAACCATATCAAACCGTAGGTAATCAGGTACAGGCCCAAACCCAAAGGTCAAGGAGTGATTCTCCTGAAATAGAGGAGATTCCAGTTCGGGAAGCCCCTAGGGCTCAGACCGAAAAAGGTAAGAAAGAATCTCTTCTATTGAAAATCTCAAAAGAGATGGTACAACTGGTCGAAAGGTTCGACCAACTCCAGCAAAAGGTTGATAACAGGCAAACGGAAAATCGGTCTGATGTGGCCATACCTAGTACAAGTCAGGGAGGTCAAGTTTCCCGAGATCCAACTAAGCCATGGTGTGAGTTCCACAAGAACATAACACATAATACTGCAGACTGCAGGACATTGAGAGTATTGTCCGAGCGCAGGAGCAGAGGTAGAGCCAGCTTCCCTACCTTCAACAGGGGAGGCTTCAACACTTTTGCGAGAGGTAACTACAGAGGTAGAGGAGGTTACCCAGGTGCCAACTTTAATAGCAGAGGCAGAGGTGCTTATAATGTAGGCTATTCAGGTCATCAGGATAGCCAGGAGAGTTATTTACAGAACTCCGATTACAATGAGTTCCTGGAGTTCAAAAGGCAAAAGGAGCTGCAGAAGCAGTTCCAACAGATGCAGCAATACCAACAGCAAGCTGCATTACAGCATCCTCAGCCTCCTCAGGCGATTATGGGTCCGACTCAGACTCTGCAACAGGGTCAATTCACAAATCAGCCACCTCAGAAGGATTATTCGAGTGTTATGGTTGCAAGGCAATCTCAGATGAGTCCTTTAGGTGAAGTAAACCAGAGAGTGAGTTGTCCAAATGTTGTATTAGGTAGTATTGTGCAAATGAATGCAATTGCACCACAACCTGTAGTACCATCAGTACAAGTAATAAGGAGAGGCACACCAGCTAGTCCCCAGGAACAACATTTGCTGGATACGTACCCCAGAACAGCCCCATTCCACATTGAGGTTGTTATAGGAGGTCGTAAGACAATGGCTTTAATTGACACAGGAGCTCAGTGCACTGTCATGTCGGCTAAGTTTCTGAAAGAAACTTTGGGCCCAGATTATACTGAATATCCCAGGATATTAAATGTCACTGTAGCCAACGGTAAGACAGTCCAAGCCCATGGGTATATCCAATTTAGGATGGATACATTGTGTGGACAGTTCCCCGTAAAAGCAATTGTAATTCCTGAAGCAGGTGAAAATGTCATTGTAGGAACAGACTTTTTGGCTCATCCTCAGGTAGGAGCCATAATAGATTTCAGGAATAGGACGATGATGCTCAACAACCGTCAACAACGGATATACGTGACGCCGGACCAGCCCCAATCAAATTGTGGAGAGGTCATGACCACGAGCGCCGCGGAATCCACAATGAGCGCCGCCGACCAATACCAGCCAAAGATTTGCCTGCTAAAGGTTTCGGTGCCAGTGGTGAGTGTGAATCACATCTACTTACCTAGTGGTACTGATATACTTCTGAGAGCAAAGCTTTGGGATAAGGTAGGCGAAAATCGCCTCAATGGAATCATAATAGAGTCTGAAGACAATGAAGAAAGGTTCCACATTGATAGTACCATAGTAGATGGTACAAAGGATGATTTTGTTGTTATGGTATCCAACAACACAGGATCAGGATGCCATTTGAAAAGAAATCAAATAATTGGCCATACTAATTCAGTGTTGTGTGATACTGATAACCAAGATCAACTTAAGGGGAAGATAGTTGAGGATTTGGAGAAGCTGCAAACTTGTGCAGTCCAGGCTAGACCTGATTCGACTCAAGTGGATGAGAAAGAGTTCAAGGAAGCCTTGTACAATATGCTAGCTAAATCCAACATACCATCAGAACAATTGGAACAGGCTCTACGATGTCTCGCAAAATATAGAGACGTGTTCAGCTTGCCCAATGATCCTCCAACTACTACACCCTATTTGACCTGTAAAATAAATACAGGAGATGCAGCACCTGTGGCAAAAAGGTACCACAGGACTGCCATTAATTTACGGCCACATGTTCGTGAGCATGTGCAAGATATGCTCAAGAAGGGTGTAATTGAGCCATCAAAGTCGCCTTGGGCAGCACCGTTATTTCTAGTAGGTAAAAAGGATGGTACCAAGCGACCAGTAGTGGACTTTAGGGGTATAAATGACGTTACCAAGGATGATAAGTATCCCATTCCTAGAATGGATGACTATCTAGACTGTTTAGGTAAAGCCAAATTTTATACTACCCTAGATCTCAAATCAGGATATTGGCAAGTGCCAATGGATGAAGAAAGCAAGGAGAAAACTGCTTTCATATGCCAAGAAGGGCTTTATCAATTTAAAGTCATGCCCTTTGGCCTAAAAAATGCGCCAGCCGAATTCCAGCGTATGATGGAAAGAGTTTTGCATCCATATGTTTGGAAAATCTGTCTAGTCTACATAGACGATATTATTGTGTTCTCAAATACGTTTGAGGAACACTTAGTTAATTTAGAGCTAGTCCTGCAAGCTCTAAGAAAGGCTCACTTGACCTTGAAGCCGGAGAAGTGTGAATTCCTGCCTGAGAGAGTTCATTTTTTAGGACATATCTTAAATTCGGATGGAGTTTCCCCAGATCCGAAAAAGGTCAAAGCTATAAATGATTTCCCATTCCCAGAGTCTAAACGTAAACTGCAAAGGTTCTTAGGTATGTTGCAGTGGTGTAAAAAGTTCATACCGGGTTTGGCTAAACACGCCGAACCGTTGTACAAACTAACTGGGAAGAACTGTGTTTGGGAAGTCACGGAGGTTCACCATCAGGCTTTTAGGAGCCTGAAAGAAGCACTATTGTCAGTGCCATTCCTTAGGTATCCGGTTTTGGACGGGTCTGCGGACTTTGTCCTTCAGACAGATGCCAGCGGAACGGCACTAGGAGCAGTCCTTTACCAGGAGACTAACTCAGACCGCTGGGTAATTGCTTATAATAGCAGAATTTTAAAAGCGGATGAGAAAAAGTGGTCAGCCACGGAAAGGGAATGCTTGGCAATTGTGTATGGCTTGAAGTTATACAAGCACTACTTAGTAGGTCATAAAGTGATCATAAGAACTGATCACAAACCTTTGTTGTCAATGAAGGTTAACGCCATGACCAATGGTAAGTTGAAGAGATGGTACTCGTTCATCTCTCAGTTCAACCATAAACTAGAGTATGTGCCTGGAAAACAAAATGCCATGGCAGACTTTTTGTCCAGGATGGATGAACCAGACGATCAAGCGGAAAAGATACCGCCAAAATGGGAACACATGTTCTCAAAGGATAAACGAGAGTCCGAAAATCTGAAAGATCTTGAGGCACAGCTTATTGAGAAAAAACATCTCAATTTGGTGAAGAGATTCAGAATTCTGACAGATCGGAATCCTGAAGACGGTACTCCGTTACATCCGGAGCCAAAAGGTAAGAAGAATCAGAGGACTGATATGAGTCCGAGATTCACCAAGATTTATCCAGAAGATTCTGACGGTGATCCAGAATCAAACTCGCCTGCAGACTTGATAAATGCCGTAACTACAAGGAGCATGGCGAAGGAAGCGGAGAAGAGCAATCAGGCTCAGATCCAGCCTGATGGCAATCAGGTCAACGAAAAAGTAAGTAGGGGAAACCAGGACAAAGGTAAGGAAAAAAGAGTAACCTGGTTATACCCAGAAAAGGAACAAGAGTTTACTTTGGCAGACCCCAAAGAAGATGAATTACCAAAAGGGCTAATTAGAGATGATCTCATGGCCCTCTTGCAGAGAAAAGATCAGGTATTACAGCCATACTTTGATAGATTGGGTCCAAATGGGACAACCAAGTATCATAGTGGATTTTATATCCAAAATGAAGTGTTATACCGCGAAGCCGGACAGGGATCGGATGATCAGGTGGTCGTCCCATCCTGCCTTAGGGACAATACTTTGCACCAGTACCACGGTGCCGTAATGATGACTCATCAGGGGTTCAAAAGGACCCTTGCTATGATCAAAAAACGGTTCTGGTGGCCTGGAATTGAAAAGGATGTCAGGCACTGGATCAAGTTTTGTCCAGTTTGTCAAATGGCTAATCCGGGAAACACAGAAATGCCACCACTGATACCAATTATTCCACAAGGTCCTTTTGACATAGTATCAGTGGATATCGTGGGTATTTCTCCACTAAGTGAGAAGAGACCGTATGTGATAGTCTTTCAAGACTATTTTACAAAGTGGGTTGAAGCTGAACTGATCCCGGATCAGTCAGCTAGCACCGTTGTAGATACTTTTCTACAAGCTATTGTATTCAGGCACGGGACTCCACGGAGACTACTCAGCGATAGAGGAGGTTGTTTTACCTCAGATCTAATGAAGGAGATCTGCAAGTTATTGGAGTGTCAAAAAATTTTTACAACAGCCTACCATCCACAAGGAAATGGTATGGTAGAAAGGTTTAATCAGACACTCATCAAACAGCTCAGAAAGGTGGCCATCGAGGAAAAAGATAACTGGCCAAGATACTTGAGAGCTGTGGTATTTGCTTACAATGCTACGCCACATGCAGCCACGGGGCAATCCCCATTTTCGCTGCTTAGAGGTCATGAGGCAACCTTCGGGTTAAACTTATCGAAAGCATACGATATTGTAATGCCGGACAGCAATGCTGAGGCATACAAATTTGTGTTGACAAATCATTTAGTCAACCTTCACGAGGATATTGCCAAAAATATCCAGAGTGCTGCCGAAAAATCGAAGAAATACTTCGATAAAAAATCCAAACAAAATGGATTTAAAGAAAAGGATTGGGTTCTGCTTAAAGTAGACAAGCAGAAGAAACTAGGACTACCATGGTCCGGTCCGTTCATAGTTACGGACATTTCGCGAGAAGCAGAGAACGTTGTCACCATTGTACATTGGGACAACCCGCTAAATCGCCAAACTGTTTCAATCAGCAGGTTGAAACATTTTCGCTACGAGACCACTAGGGTCTTGCCGCGAATAGCGCGAGCCAATCAGGACGCGCCACGTGACGAAAACACGTCACTTTCCAATATGGCACAAACAGTTACGACTGGAGCGCCGATTCAAATGAAATCATTTGAAAATTCGCTCAAGGCGAATCTATGCGCGAGCTCACGCTGATTTTTTTTTATTTTATGTACATATCTCGCGCGTGTAAGTACTAATTTTAATTAAAATTGTATTAATTTGTAATATTTATCGCGTTTGTGTATAATTCGTATTAATTTTGTAAATTTTTCATATTTATTTCAGACTTTGGGAAAAATTCTTCGGAATTTTAGACCAGAGTGACAACCCAAAAAATCTCCGACATTTTTTCTAAAAAATTAAATTTCAAATTTTTCATTTTTTCAAAATCAAACTATAGCTGCCCCGCTTATCTGAATTCTAAACTTCCATCGGAAGGAAGAAGTAAAATATTCCCCGAACCGCGATAAAAAGGAAATTAGCAAAATTGCTAGATTAAACTTTTTCAGCGTTCAATAAAATTTTAAATTTTATAAATTTATTATTCGAAAAAGAAAAATTTCGAAAAGAAAAGAGATGGGAAAGGGCGCGCGGAACCGCCAACAAGCTCCGACGCGCGAGTGGTCGCACACAGAGCGCCACGTTGAATACGGCAGGGCCCAGCACCGCCAAGACAACCGTTTTTTCTTTATCGACGGTAAGTTTCGAACTTATTTTTATCAAATATTCTTGGAAACCGCAGGTAATGCCCAGAAGTCACTGGAAGACCAGCTCGGCGCCCCAAAGGGCAGACGAGGTTAGAACTTAGAGGGAACAAAAAATGGGAGTACTGAGAAGCGGAAGCTCAAAGCCAAGCAGGGAATTTCCAATTTGGAAATATACCTGATACCACCGAGAGCTATACGATTCAAGGGAAACCTAGAACCTTGGGTTCAGCCCGTTTTAAAGTTTTATCATTCAAAAATTTATCAAAAATTATTTATTTTCAAATCAAATCAAATCATATCACTTTTTCGATATCAAATTCATTAAAAATTATCAATCTCGAGCGCTATAAAAATTGTAAATACAGCGCCATAAATGGAGCGTAGTTGGTCGCTCAAGCAGCTGGTCAGAGATTGGTGTCCGATCAAGTGGTGGACAATCGGATCAGGTCTACCCTCCCCAACATATAGAGGTAGCAAGGGTAAGATTTGGTAAGGTGTTAGTTGCCTACCAGCTCAATGTTTGTATATCAGTGGCTCACCTAACAACCTGCACTAAACTTAATTTTCTGCGAAACTTAACCCGCTTGGTGTTGTGGTGCTGGTGTAGTATAGACCCTAGAAATGCGCTGAAAAAAGGGGAATAAAACACTAAAATTAATAGTACTTTATGTTTAGATTATAACGTCAAACGGGCCGTACGAATCCACGAACTGGATCAGTGGTTTAAAGCCACATTTGGGTACTGGCCGGCCAATCCCAAGGAACCTCGAATGGTAGACATCGGGAAGGTCAGCCAGGTACTCCATTTTATCCGAGAAGTTTCGATCTTCAGAGGACAATCAGTTTGTGGTTTCGACGTTGAAAAAGTCAACCAGGATAAGGTCGCCGCCTTGTTCAAAACAAGGGAGGTCGACAATCCAATGGGAAAGCAGTTTGCCCGATATATCAGCTTCGCGCTAACGAACGGTCAAACTTATGTTATTGATACAACGTCGATGATGATCAAAGAGTGGACCAGCCTCCACGACTTCTTGAACTCCGACATGCTGTTCGCCGGATACGCCGTGCTGGAAGATCTGGTGAGTATCTATAACGTTTGTGGCGCAGGGCGAGATAATAAGGACAGGGACAAAACTGTCCCCTTACGGGAATTTCTAAGAAAGACCAAAGGTCGATACTTTGACTTAGACCGTTTCGCCCTCACCATGGTAGGAGTAAACCTGGAGAAGAAATGCTTTCAGACAGGTATATGTCCCGAAACTTTTCGGTTAAAGGGACTGTTCACGGAATTTTATTTGATAGACGTGGGCCCCTACCAATATGACTTTTCGTTAAAAGCGAACCGTGATCGGTTTGCCAAAAGGGGTATATTGCCGGAAGAGCTCAGATACGCCGCTCTAGACGCATATTACTCCTTATTGGTCATGTTTGCCGCCATTCACTATGGCATGGCCGATCAACTGCTTATGCAAATGCAGATTTTCGACCATGACAAGGTGGATCCCAAACAGATCAACACCATTGCCCTCCATTTTTATCAACAATATCTAATGATTCCGGGCAATGTGAATCGAGAAATGGGGCTAGGTACCCCAGTTATGGAAACCGATCAGGTTCAACCAAACATGGTCTATCACATGATGAAGTGTGAGATGTATAACCGTTGGGCGGTGCAGATGCAGGGAAATAACACAGGTTATTATACCGCGCCCACGGAGTGTAATCCAGTCCGTCCGCAGGGAGTTCAGTTGCCAAGTGGTTTCTACCCACTACTTCCAAGAGATAACAAACCATTGAAGGACGACGGATACACCACAGATAGCGATCCCGACGAAATCCAGGACGTCCAGATACCAGACTGGGTAAATATTTCAAAAGATATCCTGGAAAATCTCAAGTCAGGCGGAGCCTACTGGGATTTAGACGGGAAAATTTCTTTAACGTTGTACGAAAACGCCAAGCTATACTGGCAACAAGCCGGGAAGCCCGATACCATTCCACAAGAGGTGTTTTCCTCTAATAACCACTACCCAGTGGGTATCGAGGGCCATAGACAGGCCTATAAGACCAATTTTTACACGCCAAACTTGGCAAAAATTTCAGGTATGCTGGATGAGCGAAACTTCCCAGAGTTAGAGGTCATCTGCAAATTTATGCCATTGGCTTATCATTTGGCATGGCCTCATTCTAGAGCGGAGTGCGACTATGAAACTAGCGCTCTGCTAAACTATAACTTTCTAAATAGTTATACTAAAGAGGGCCAGGAAATGATAAAGAAAATGTCCTGGAAGTCAGGCGACCGCCTGGCTTACTATTTAGAATTAGCAGCGACGCTACCGCCGTCGGAACCCCGCTTTCCATCTAAAAAAGGGGTATACGCATGGCAGAATCGGTTCGGTTTTGTCCCGCTACGATTTCGAGAAGCCGAGGAGATTCTACAAATTGGCGACGACAAATCGTTATTGAAGGACGGAGCCTACAAGGTAAATCCTTATTTCTATGTAACTTTTTACTACGTAGGCTTCGAGACTTTAACGCCGGGACTGCGGTATCCCATGACGGAAGACGCATCGCCAACCGACTACCCGATTACCTACGCACCGAGAAATCCGCTCGAGCTCAGACCGGAGTTTGTCAGCAAAAGCTTCCGGGAGAGAACAATCGCTTCGGAAATGCCCGGGTATACACTTACATATACCCCAGCCGGTGAGTTAATTTCTAAGGTACCGCTAAATCGTCCCTCAACTTCCCAAACGGCGCAAGCCGGAGGGACGGGACAGGTCAAAGCGCAGCCGCAGGCGCTAGCGCCAGTGGTCAAAGCTACACCAGCTTTGGACACTGCTGCTACGCAGGCAGCTGCAGTAGTTGTCGTGGTGCCGCCACAAATCCAACCAGCGGTGGCACAGCCGACTCAAGTACCTCAAGTGCAACAACCGGCCGAGCCTGAGCCAGAGGTTGTCACCATAATGCAATCAGTACCTCCAGCACCAACTGTTTTGCCAGCTAAAGTAAAACAGCTGTTGCCGAAGATACGAAATTCAGACTCTGAGTCCAGTTCAGAGGAGGATGTAGAAGAAGAAGAAGAGGGTGAAATCCTCGAATCTGAGGGCCAGACATCAGAGAATAAGGATGCGATGGAGGCCAAAACTCAGAAACAGGCTCTTGAGGAGGAAAAAATCCAGACTCAAATTGACGAAGCAGTCACCAAAATGTCAGGGATCGATGTCAGACTGGAGAAGATGCAGGAAGCATCCCAGGAGATACCTGTGAAGGCCAAAGATCCTAAGGATCATGACCGTCAAGCGAAGCAAGAGGCCTTACAGGCCAAGATTCAAGAACAAAGAAGGCTGACGCAGCAGGAATTCCTGCGTCAGAGGGCAATCCAGAGAAAGCTGAAGGAGCAGGCACTAGCCGATGACAGCTCAGATTCAGCTATTGCAGCGACAGAGCTGATGCGGAGGGGAAGAATTGCCGAGGAAGGTATTCCTGGAATTTATTCCCCAGACAAAGTTCAGCAGATGTTAGCTGAAGGGATGTCGGAAAAATTTATCCGACACCTAGCCAAAGAAAAGGTAAGGCGCAGGAAGAGGATAAGTAAGGCCAAGCGACGCAGACTTGCAGCTCAGGGACAGCAGCAACAAGGAGCGGCCGCCACCGGATCCGAAAACGACGCCTACGATACGGCCGAAGAAACGACGACCCCACAATACTCGACGAGCCAAAAGTCGAGATCGGAGACTTCAAAGAGTCAGACGAGAACGGAGACTTCAAAAAGTCAGACGAGAACGGAGACCTCCATAGGCCAGACAAAATCGGATAGGACAACAGGGTCCACTGCGACAACATCGTATACTCAGACGCGAACGGTATCGAAAACCGGCGGAGAGGTTAGTACTTCTTCTGGCAAAAGTAAATCCGTGCCCTCCAGCTATACCGCAAGAAGTAGCAAACCTGCGGGAAGCGTATTGGTGAAGCCCGATCTTGAATCGGAGGAAAAATTGATCAAGAAGGTCAAACTGAATGTGGTAGCTACTAGACCCGAAAGGGAACCACAGCAGTTTGTCACTCCTGGTCAATTAGCCGAAACTCTGATTGATTATTGGGAGTGGCAACGGGAACAAAGGCGCTTAATTGGGCCGATCTCATTTGAAAATCCAGAGGTCGCCAATTATTTCGCCTTTGATCGGCAAGAACGGCCGATAATTTACAGAATGGTCAATGATGCCATGGCCGAAATTCACGAAAATTACCGCCAGCAATTCGAAATGCAAGGCGGATTTATGTTTGACGGAGAGCGCATCCCTGAGGAGATCTGGGAATGGATAATTTTAATTCTCATCCCCAGATGGCTTCAGGACTACGATGCCTCAGACGTCTTTACGGCCATTAGGTATGTGACCCTAATGATTTTTCTTCAGTTGGACTTCGCTCCGATCACGCCAACGGCAATTGGTAGGTGGTATGCCCAGGCGTGTTCGTTTGCGAACAGACAACTAGTCGTTGAGGCCCAGGGAAACCGCGTAGACGATGTCTACATTGCAGCCTTTAATCAGTATATTTTCATGGGCTCGCAAAGGTTAAACCAGATGGGTGTTAAGAGGAAGGCACCAGGCGATGACAGGTCGCAAGCTGATAAATTTCAGCGAACGGCTGCCAAGAGCCCGAGTAAGTTCAAGGTGCCTAGACTCCCTCCGGCTAAGAAACAACCACCGATGATACAACAATCATCGGCTACGACCAGCCAGAGGTCATATAGTGAAGCTGCTAGCACCTCTTACAAAAGTCCGCTCTCTCGATCAAAATCAATTTCATCAAAATCTCTCAATTCAACTTATCGGACACAAAAACCTCAGCGCAGCAGCTCCACTAGCAGTGGTCAAAGGCAGCAGGGGAGAGACGATATGTTCTCAAACCCGGCCCCGTACAGGGCTAGACCGGGGTATGACCAAGGTCAACCCAGAGGAGGCTTCAGAGGGCGCCCTCAGCGACCTTACAGAGGCCGAGGAACCTGGCAACACCAAGGTCAAGACCCGGATGCTGAATTTCATAATCCGAATTTTATTCCGCTAGGTAGACGCGGCGGAAGCCAACAAGGCCAAAATAGAGGCCAGGATGGAGGTCAAACCCGAGGCCAACCAGGTCAGAGGGGGTACTATCAAGGTAGACCTCGAGGAGGCTACCGAGGCGGCGGGCAGCAGCAGTAAATAGCCGCAAAATTTTGGCCCAAAAATTTCTTTTTCGTACATATATTTTCTACTTATTTCATAAAACATAAAACCCAAAAACACTAATAAAATCACAAAAAATCCAAAAAAAAATCAAAAAACAAAAAATCCAAAAACATTTCTTTTCGGTGCTGCTGGCCATCAAAAATCTCTTTTTTGACAAAACCGGTGCAAAAACGCAACCGTAAAAAATATTTTAACTTTTGGCCACATTCTTGCTCAAATTTTTTAGCGCATTTTTAAATTTTGTGATATCCGTACAACCCCGCGTCGTCTTTTTGTATCGTAATATAATCTCGTATTTTAGTTTAATTTAGAAAAAATAGAGACGCGGGAAGTCGATTTGCATGCGGTTAGACCCACGGCCAACGAATTGACACAGCATGCAGACCGAGCGGCCGAGCCCGAAGCCGACCACACATCCGGCACCGACGTTTACGTCATACTCCTTAGGGCAGGAGGTTATTCCATCAATGCCGAGGTCAAAATGGACGTCACTTGCCAGCCATTGCGGCGAAGCCCTTGGTATTCGTTGTGTCCAACGACCAGCACAGGAGTTCTATTAGGACAGACTGTGAAACGGGAGTCCGGTGAGACAAACTGTTTATCAGGAGTCAGCCGGAATTGTAGATTTTTTCTTTTTTGATTAATTCTTTTTAATGCCGGGGTAACCCGGCCAAAAGTTTTTTTTTCTACCTCCCGTAGGTCGGTTTCGACGCGCGAGGGATGTTGGGCACCCTGTTGATGCCAATTTCGTGTGGGGAAATCGACATGCAAATCGACGAAAAGGGACGACCAGCGGCGCAGACATTTGCATAGAATGGAGCGCCAAAGAAAGACGAAAAATGAAAGTGAAATCATTCTTCACTTATTATCGTTTTTATTATATTTTTGGTGTTATTTGCTGGCGTCCCTAAATACAATTTTCCCAGCAACGTCTTTTGTTTATGAGTATTCTACTGTGGTGTACCCACATTCGTTTTACATATTTCGCCGGATTTATTGCTTAATATATTTGTTTATTTGTTTAGATAATTCGCATCGACGAAGGCGGAGGGCCAGTGGCCCAGGCGCCAGCTTACATCAAGTAAGTTTTGGGAAACCCCTTTCGGGTTATACCCAAGTAAGTTTATCCCTGAGGGGATTCCTTGTCTCATCTAGGAGACTGCGGAGGTCTTTGGTAAGGCCCCCGTATTTAGCACAAAGTTTATCTTTGTTGTTGTAGGTCTGGGGACAAACGGACTGTTGCACAGATCACCGAGGCTTAGCCAAGGTATCGGTTCTAACAGGTCAGTTCAGACCCAATCTTTTCTTACGCCTCTTAAGGGAAGACCTGCACAACAAGCTGATGAAGAGGGGAAGAATTGCCGAGGAAGGAATTCCTGGAATTTATTCCCCAGATAAGGTTCAGCAGATGTTAGCTTAAGGTATGTCGGAAAAATTTATCCGACACTTGGCCAGGGAAAAAGTAAGGCGCAGAAAAAGGATAGGTAAGGCCAGACGACGCAGACTTGCAGCTCAAGATCAGCAGCAACAAGGAGCGGCCGCCACCGGTTCCGAGAACGACGCCTACGATACGGCCGAGGAGACCACGACCCCACAATATTCGACTAGTCAAAAGTCGAGAATGGAGACTACGCAAAGTCAGACGAGGACGGAAACTGCAAAGAGTCAGACGCGAACGGAGACCTCCAAAGGCCAGACGAAATCGGATAGGACAACAGGGTCCACTGCAACTGTTTCGTACACTCAGACGCGAACGGTATCGAAAACCGGCGGAGAGGTTAGTACTTCATCTGGCAAGAGCAAATCCGTGCCCTCCAGCTATACCGCAAGAAGTAGCAAACCTGCGGGAAGCGTATTGGTGAAGCCCGATCTTGAATCGGAGGAAAAGTTGATCAAGAAGGTCAGACTGAATGTGGTAGGTAATAGACCCGAAAGGGAGCCACAGCAGTTTGTCACTCCTGGTCAATTAGCCGAAACTCTGATTGATTATTGGGAATGGCAACGGGAACAAAGGCGCTTAATTGGGCCGATCTCATTCGAAAATCCAGAGGTCGCCAATTATTTCGCCTTTGATCGCCAAGAACGGCCGATCATTTATAGAATGGTCAATGATGCTATGGCCGAAATTCACGAAAACTACCGCCAGCAATTTGAAATGCAAGGTGGATTTATGTTTGACGGAGAGCGCATCCCTGAGGAAATCTGGGAATGGATCATTTTAATTCTTATCCCCAGATGGCTTCAGGACTACGATGCCTCAGACGTCTTTACGGCCATTAGGTATGTGACCCTAATGATCTTTCTACAGTTGGATTTTGCTCCGATCACGCCAACGGCAATTGGTAGGTGGTATGCCCAGGCGTGTTCGTTTGTGAACAGACAACTAGTCGTTGAGGCCCAGGGAAAGGGTAGACGATGTCTACATTGCAGCCTTTAATCAATATATTTTTATGGGCTCGCAAAGGTTAAACCAGATGGGTGTTAAGAGGAAGGCACCAGGCGATGACAGGTTGCAAGCTGATAAATATCAGCGAACAGCTGCCAAGAGCCCAAGTAAGTTTAAAGTGCCTAGACTCCCTCCGGCTAAGAAACAACCACTGACGATACAACAATCGTCTACTGTGACCAGCCAGAGGTCATATAGTGAGGCTGCTAGCACTTCTTATAAAAGTCCGCTTTCTCGATCAAAATCAATATCATCAAAATCTCTCATTTCAACTTTCCGGACTCAAAAACCTCAATGCAGCAGCTCCACTAGCAGTGGTCCAACACAAAGGCAGCAGGGGAGAGACAATATGTTCTCAAACCCGGCCCCGTACAGGGCTAGACCGGGGTATGACCAAGGTCAAGCCAGAGGAGGCTTCAGAGGGCGCCCTCAGCGACCCTATAGAGGCCGAGGAACCTGGCAATACCAAGGTCAAGACCCGGAGGCGCAGTTCCATAATCCGAACTTTGAGCCGCTTGGTAGACGTGGCGGAAGCCAACAAGGCCGTAATCAAGGTCAGGATGGAGGTCAGACCTGAGGCCAACCAGGCCAGAGGGGATACTATCGAGGTAGACCTCGAGGAGGTTACCGAGGGGGCGGGCAGCAGCAGTAATTAGCCGCATAAATTTTGGCCCAAAAATCATCTTTTCGCACTTATTTTTATTAATTTCATAAAATACAAAATTCAAAAACACTAATAAAATCACAAAAATCCAAAAAAATCAAAAAAACAAAAAATCCAAAAATATTATTTAAATTTCGGTGCTGCCGGCCATCTAAAAATTTTCTTTTGACAAAACCGGTGCAAAATGCAACCGCAAAAACATTTTAAATTTTTGGCCACATTTTTTTGCTCAATTTTTAGCGCATTTTAAATTTTGTGATACTCATACATTCCCGCGTCGTCTTTTTGTATCGTAATATAATCTCGTATTT
This sequence comes from Romanomermis culicivorax, assembly GCA_963922205.1. NCBI lineage: Eukaryota > Metazoa > Nematoda > Enoplea > Mermithida > Mermithidae > Romanomermis > Romanomermis culicivorax. Next base: position 1,495,580 of record CAWUHX010000025.1, on the reverse strand, counting down.
TAGTTTAATTTAGAAAAAATAGAGACGCGGGAAATCGATTTGCATGCCGTAAGACCCACGACCAACGAATTGTCACAACATGCAGACCAAGCGGCCGAGCCCGAAACCGGCCACATTGGACACCGACGTCACCATCGTACTCCTTAGGGCAGGAAGTTATTCCATCAACGCCGAGGTCAAAATGGGCGTCACTTGCCAGCCATTGCGGCAAAGCCCTTGGTATTCCTTGTGTCCAACGACCAGCACAGGAGTCCGATTCGGACAGACTGTGAAATGGGAGTCTGAGTGAGACAAACTGTTTATCAGGAGTCAGCCGGAATTGTAGATTTTTTCTTTTTTGATTAATTCTTTTTAATGCCGGGGTAACCCGGCCAAAAGTTTTTTTTCTACCTCCTGTAGGTCGGTTTCGACGCGCGAGGGATGTTGGGCACCCTGTTGATGCCAATTCATGTGGGGAAATCAACATGCAAATCGACAAAGATGGACGACCAGTGGCGCAGACATTTGCATAGAATGGAGCGCCAAAGAAAGACCAAAGAGATATAGTGAAATCATTCATTCACTATTATCGTTTTTCTTTATAATATTTTTCATATAATACTGCTGGCGTCCATTAAAATATTTCCCAGCATATCGACTTTATTTGCGTATTCTCGACTGTGGTGTAGCCACATTCTTTTTAATATTTCACCGGAATTATTGTTTAATATATTCGTTTTCTATTTAGATTCTTTGTATCGGCGAAAGCGGAGGGCCAGAGGCCCAGGCGCCGGCTTACATCAGGTAAGCTTTGGGAAACCCCTTACGGGTTATACCCACGTAAGTTTATCCCTGAGGGGATTCCTTGTCTCAGCTAGGAGACTGCGGAGGTCCTTGGTAAGGCCCCTGTATTCAGAGTTAAGTTTATCTTTGTTGTTGTAGGTCGGGGGATAATCGGACTGTTGCACTATCACCGAGGCTTAGCCAAGGGATCAGTTCTAACAGGTCAGATCAGACCCAATCTTTTCTTACGCCTCTTAAGGAAAGACCTGCACAACAAACTAATGCTCAGCATTAATGACTTAATACCAAGCTCATGATGATCCTCAGCATTAGTTATTGCAACCGGCGCCAGCTGCACTAAAAATGTTAAATGAGTAATGATTCTGCACTTTCTCCTTTGTGAACTTTAGCCAAAGCCACATTAATAATGACACTAATGAGGTTTTGGACTTTCAAAATGAAAATTTGGCTTATGAGGCAATAATTTGGGCTTATCTTGAAATAAAAACAACTACACCACAACAATCCAAATCGAAATTCCCTGACTCTTCCACGTTTTCCAGGCTGCTGGACACTCTGCTAAGAGCAAAATTTTACAAACTGCCACCAAAATTCTTTGTGAAAATTTTGTACTGTTTACATACAAGAACAAAATTTTATTAAGGGCCTCTTAAAAAGACATTCTTCAAGAATACACTGAAAGATTTCTAGCAGCCCTGGGCGGCCACCCAATTTGCCCTCGACCCTAACAACGGCCCTGTAGGTAAGATTCTCAGTTCGGATAGAATAAGAAACATGCAGTTCCATGAATATAAGATCTTCCAAAAAAATATCAAATATGGCAAAAATGCAGCATTCTATGCAAAGCAAAGGCAAGACAAGCCAAAAGATGATCCAAGAATGAAGTAAACACAAATCTTAAGGCGAAAATGATTTACCTAATAAAAACTGACCACATTGCTATACAGCGACGTGTACAGAGAGTATGTACGACGTGTACGTATACAGAAAAGGGAACGGTTAATGACAGAGTCAAAGTCAAAGGACAGAGAAGTTGACCCCGTGACAGGATATTTTATAAACGACTCGTTTATCATTGTAAATTCCTAATATTTTTGATTCGCTCATAGATACCATTTCACTCATTTTGCAGGCTAGTAAATGCCGTCGGTATGAATAAAGCAAGGCAGTGACAGACAGAGGTTACTGGATGAATATTCATTTGATTTCGGTCAAACCGATTTGATACTGATTTATTGACTGCGGAATATGTAGCTCGTTCGCAAATTGAAGATAAAACTTGATAGTCTCTAAATTAGAGAGTGGAATCTTACTACAGTGGACTGCGTGAATATATAAACGTTATTTCACTCCGAGAAAAAAAATCGTTCTAAAATCCATGGCGAAACTTGTTAGGGATGTTCTTATGGTAGCAGATGTCTGATCTATGCCAAAGTTTGTTGACGGGAGGATGCCAACTTCGGAAGAAAGTTTGTTCAAGATTCACTCTTTTTTTCATACATCAATTTTATTGTGTGCGCATCCGCATCTGCTGGTCTGTCGATTGTTATGGTATTTACCCCCAATAATACGGGACACAAAAATTTTATGTACACATTTTATTATTATTTATTATCCGCCTTAGAAGTGGGAGTGAGAGCTAACATGGTCCATAGTTCTTACCTCTGAGGATTTAACCCTTCACGGGTGTCAAGTTTGATGAGTTCTTTCCAACGTAGAGCCTGCAGGAAGCAGCTTGGGGAAAGCCTGCTTTTACTAAGGAACGTAGGTTACACTGTGACCGAAAGTTGTATTTGTCCTGTGTAAGCCTCTGTGCTGTACCGACTCTTACTCATACGAAACTCTCTTGAATGATCTGTAATTATTTGTGTACAAGCAATAAGCCCAGTAGTTATATGGCTGACGTCGATTGACTTAAGCAGAAGACTAAACATAACAAACCTGGGCAATTAAATCTGCTTCTCGAAATCTACTGTTTGTACTACTATGTTCAAATTTCAGACATTTATACGAGAATTCGAGAAATTGTGTGAAGCAAATAAGTTAGAACTTTGGTTGGTATTCATTTTTCAACATAATCATTAGTCATATTAAAATACTGCTATTTTTTATCGTTTGTAGACCTACCATCGATGCTTTTGGTTTGATTGTATAGCCACTTCAAAACCATGCATTTGAACCTTCCAGATGACAATCTGCAGCAAATTCCGCATTCCCTAGATGTCAGGTCGAAAAAATTCACAGCATGATGAATGATTTGTGTTTATTATACTCCATAGTTAGTTGACATTGGTTGAAATCATAATCAATGAAAGCCGTGTTTTCACGTGAATGATTGGCCTCAAGTCTTAGTACGAATTTGAAAAACGAGATAAATGTTAGATTCTATTGGAAATAGAGAAATTTTCATTTGCCAGGTGTCTTATGTCCTCAGTTAGTCATTGTATGGATAACTTCACTGGTATTTAGATTACACGCAAACAGCAGAATTGCCAGGGAAATAAATTCTACAAACAATTTCGCATAATCATCCACAAGCTTTAACTAATTTTTTCCAAGTGAGTTCTCGTCAACCACGTTCTCTCAATGTTCAGAATGGAGCTTTCCAACACTGTTCCTATAAAACTGTTGCTGTATTAGTGGTCTATTCCCAAGTAAGCGATTCCCAAGTGAGTGATTCCCAAGTGAGCGAATTTCCAAGTGAGCGAATTCCTAATTGAGCGATTCCCAAGTCGAATTTTCGCTCACAATTCGCTCACTTTGGAATTCGCTCAATTTGGAGTCGCCCACATGGGAATCGCTCAATTGGGAATTTGCTCACTTGGGAATCGCTCACTTGGGAATCGCTCACTTGGCAATCGCTCACTTGAGAATCGCTTACTTGGGAATCACTCATTCGGGAATCGCTCACATGGGAATACCCCGTATTAGTCATCCTCAACTTCTGCTGCATTGCCTAAATATATCAAGTGGTTTCATTTTGTTTCTCAAAGGTTAACTCTAGCTAAAAGCAATCATAGCACCTAATCGGAATGTAGTACGCATCCAAATAGTAAGACTTCGACTCGCCACTGAGTGTCACCGATATTTGCTTCCATTATGTCAATGGCAGAGATACCGGTATCGTTTTCAGATAATAAATTTAGTTGTCTGTGTGTACTGTATGTGTATTTGGATTCCTTGTTTTAGAATACTTGTTACACGCCCACATGACGATCACTATGTCAATCGGGAAATAAAAAATGCCCAAGAATGAAAAGCTGTTCCATTTCGATGCCATCCATTTGAATCATAACACCAAGTGTTCTTGACTGTGTTTGAATCTTCCAGAAACGAGCACATTTTTAATGAAGTAATCTGCATTGTTATCGGTAAATAATATGTGCAAATATTTTTAGGGTTTGACTGTTATTGCGCATAGATGTGAAAGTGAAAGAAAACTCCAGCAGATCAGTGCCACACGGCCAGCACTCTATTTGAATTTCCGCACTTGTCCGTTTTTTAAAATTTAACTTACTTTTCTTTCTTTCCTACTGTAGGAATATCATCTTTTAGATATATCTTTCCTTCCCATTACATAAGAACTACTTCTCATCTTTCCATGAAAACTTCCACAAAAACTTTCTTCTTATTTTAATTTTCTCCTTTCGATTCTAATCTTCTCTTTACCGTCAGATTCCTGCATTCCAATCTCGTTCCACCTCCGACCCGTGTCTATTCCTGCACGAAAACATAATGAAAAACATGGGCAAGTTATTGGTTGTTTTACTGTAAATATTCGTGTTTTCATCGCTTTTAGTCATTTTTTTGGTCCCCGCTTTTATATTAAATTTATTGCTTATTTTTTGCCGTTTGGATCGAGAATAAAAAAAGCAAACTTTTCAATGTACGATCGAATAATATTATTTGTACTTGAGATTAAAGTAATTCCTGATTAATTTCTCAAATATTCCCTTGTCTGCATTGGAATCTACAGTAATAGATCCAGTTTTGTTCAACCCCGCTACACTATCTTCCTTTTGCCATAAACTACCAATATTAACACCACAAAAGTTGGCTTTTGACAAAATGTGATCATTAATAAGAATTTTAGCTTTGATCCAAATTTTCAGTCAGCTGGATTGGATTTCCATGATTTGTTTCGAAATTTTTTTATATGCTTGCGGTCTAGAATTATGAATCATTACTTATCTATATTCTAACAAGTTTGAGTTTTGAGCGTAACGTTATCAGACTGTTGTGTCTTTATGCGTAATATATGAGCAGAAATTTTTTTTGTTCACGTTGATGCTGTTGTTGTACTTTATCTATCCTGCTAAATTCAAACGACCTAAACTACTGTAGTGACTTGAACAAAATTGGACATTGTTGATTCTTATAGTAGCCGAAATATTGGTGAGATGAGTTGAGCACTCAGAACTGCATGCCGGTATTCAAATGTCTGCGCTGTGTCAAGACTTGGATACTACATGTCTTCAAGAGACAGTTATTGCATCTGAGGCAACGGTTCTGCTTATAAGTTCTACTTTTACCGAATGTAAATGCTTCGCGTCCACGGGAATAAAAATGTGAAGCTTACTCGAGTTTATATATCAACGTATTTCAGGCTCTATGAGATCAAGCACCATAATTTTGCGAAAAATAATCAACCGGACTGAAGAACAAGCATTGCATCGATTTTCTTTATTTACATATAATAAATTATTTTTTTTGTACTATATGGGCATCTCATTCATCTTTTTAAGTGAAGATATGAATGAATTTTCTTCTCTCGTCTTTAGCTGACTAAAGATTGGATGTGAGAGGAAACGTATTTCATCACTGAATGCCATAAGAGCTAAACCGTAGCACATTATACTGGATAACATCCCTATGGGAGAAGAGTGCGACATTATGACCTTCAGATAATCTATTATAATGTTCTTGTTGTTCTTCTATTTATAGCTGATGGTATTTCTTTTCGTTTTATGCTGAAGAAGATGTGTCAACTGATGTGAGCGAACCTTGGTGTTTTCTTCAAATGTGAGAATAAAGAGCAATTATCAAGGTTCATATGCCAGATTGTGAAGTAGCCTCCTCCATGGAGTAAACAGTAGAGTATTTGCGGACTATTTGTCACGAAAAATGTCGTTTCCTCATCACAAAGGCGTGCTGATAATCGTGGGGTAAAGCTATGCCAGACTTGTGCTGAAAATGCAGCAGATCGTTTTTTACATTTCAAAGTTGTTCAGATGTAGAGAATCAACTGTTTTCTTACTTCTTTCATGGCTTCTGTTATAATAATGGTATGACAACATATACTCTGTTTTTTAATAAAATTTTTTTAAACAGAAAAATTACAAAAATTTGTGTTGTCGTCAAAATCATTTGCACAAAGATTTTTCTGCCGAATTTTTCAAGCTAAAAAATTGTTGAATCTCAGGACTATAAGTTTGTGAGTTACAACTATGTGAACTATGGCTTAGCAGAAAATCGACATATTGTAAAATGGTACTTGCTTTTTAGTTTCATTATTTAGAAGCATTTCAAGAAAAAGAGGCTGTATGTAACCTACTTTTTCTTGGATTTTCTTTAATTTTCATAAACCTGACCTGATTTTTCGCCTTTCCGTGATGGAAGCTAGTCGAGCGAATAACAGCTCGAGCGCGGATGAATATTTAGCTCAAAGCGCCTCGATCGCATGATGAAAATCGCGTTGTGTGAGCTGCACATGTCATGTGAAAGTTCCGCATACCTATGAGCACTACTCCTAGAAGTAAAAAAGGGAGTAGAGAATAATTTATCCTATGCGGAGAAAAAAGGTGAGTGGGAAAAGCCTTGGAAAAACCTTCACGCTGCTTCTAATTAATTATTAATGGAAAAAGCATTTTTGAGAAATGAATTTGCGAGCTTCTATTTCTTCATTTGGTTGATTGATCAATGGTTAGTTATATTCCTCATAGAAGGATCTTCACTTTCACTTTTTTAGAGTGTACGCGATAAAAATATTAGCAAATCATGTAATGAGTATAGTTTTGATATTGATAATACAGGCATATACATAGGTATATGTACCTGTAGTATATTTTATCTTCAATTATCTATCGATCTACATAATATTCAAGCTTCATTAGCTAATGTGAAAGATATCTTTTTTTTTCTCGTAGAAAAATGTGAATAGCATGTGCCAAAGCATTGCTCGTTTTTCATTTCAACTTGTGCTCAAACTTATAATAGATGATGATACACTTCCCATATTGATTCCCATACACACATTAAGATCCACCTACAGGGCTCCTAGCATCCATCTAGCCCATTCGTGTAATTTTCTGTCAGACTCTTGCGAAGCATCCTCCACGATCACCACTGTCAATCGCGTAAAAAGTCTTTCAATTCTTTTATGCTCAGGATGCTTACCGTCAGTGCAGCATCGTCTATACCCATAAGCCGAAATTAATCATTCAGACCGGAGATTTTTCTCCGTAGTGCTTTTTTTGTTTTCCATCTCCTAATGTCGGCGTTCTGGGAAATTCATGTAGTTGCCAAATGTGCCACGTATGCCAGAGAGTCTGTGTCTAAACATGGAATGATTCACGGCTCGGACTCTAACTCATATCCTACAGTTTTTCTATCAAAAATGCTCTCACAAGTATTTATCAGATTCATCTGTGAGTGCCTTATTGTAATCGACGTCGTAAGTCTCGAGAAACTGTGATCAGCTTCGTAAAGCTATTCTGGAACTCTGTATTCCATCAGGTATTCGGTAACAGAGATATGGTGACCCGTGCGAAAATTGAAATAATTTTTTTTTGCGTCAAATAAGACATGCATTTCTGAAAATGTTGCCATCATACAGGCTATAGGTCCAAACGGCTTACCCATCAGACAAGATTTTTTTTCTGGCGGGAATGTTGAGCTGGGGCGGGTTTCTCAAAAAGCGTCCCAAGTTACACGCAGATAACTTTAGACGTGTCCAAGTTGAACGAACTTTAGACGCATCTAAACTTAGATAGAACTTGTAGTCGTTTAAAGTTACATGAATGAAGTAGACGATATGTGTTTCTCGCCAATAAATTAGACGCGCGGAAGTTTCAGTATGGGAAGTAGGGACCTGCATGGGTCGCCTGGTCCGGCCAGAGAGCGTGCATGGAAAAATATTCTCAGGCCGAGTCGAGCCAGAGAGTTCAGGCCCATAAAATCCCGAAATTTCAAGCAACTACGTACTTTTACAAGTGAACATCCGACAAACGTCCATTTACTGTATGTTTCATAATTTGTAATTTTCTAGAATTCACTGCTGTTATATTTCGTGTGTATTTTATAATTTAAATGTTATCATCAGTATAATTACTACTTGTTTCAGATGCAGATTTAGCTATTAGCAAAACTGTTCAGCATTGTGACGAATTTGAAGACCCTGTTACCAGCATGCATCTCCTCTGGTAAAATTTTTTGATTAGTCCATCAAAAATTGAGATAATGCATCCTATGGATTTTTTTTTGTTTCGCCATTTGGTGAAAGAGGTTAATTGTTTTAGCAGTTCTTCCCAAGTCACGTTTTTTAGACTGATTCAAATTTCAATAATTCCGACGCAGAGTGCCAGAAAAAACTTTTGGATTTTGATATTCAAGAACGCTGGAACAAGAATTTTTCAGCATGGGTAAAAAGCTTAATTTTTCAGCCATTTCAAGTGTTTTCCAGTCGGGCAAAATTCCAAAATCATATTGGAAACATGCAGCCAAAATTCAAAAATCAGTCAATCAAGGAAAAATTGGGATTCTTCAACAACTTCTCTGATAGTCTTTCGCTCGTGATGTTTTAATTATTTTCCAAGTGCAAATGCTTCGTTCCTAAAATTCAAACATTTTTAACGACTTCAGTACTGCAAGTGAATACAGTCAGTTCTGTAAAAATTAATAGCTTGATGAATTTTCATTTAGCAAATTAAATTTGATTTGGTTTGGGTTAATTTCTGCATTATCATATTTTTTCATCGTTGTGACACACTTTAAAAAAACGAGCTTTCACGGACTGGGCTCGAGCCGAGAAGGGAATCTGGCCGGGCCGGGCTGCATTCTTTGCGGCCCGTGCATGTTCTTGCTACGCACCCAGTAACATTTGGCTTAAAATGCTGTTAGCCTGACGAAATCTGACATTATCTGGAAATTTGGCATATTATTTTTTTTGTTGGTAAACAATCCGTCATTTTTGACACTATTTCGACGTTGGAGCTTTTGGATTCAACCCAAAAAATTTTACGATTCCAAAATATGGACCACGCGTTCGATAAAAATCCGAGTTGAGGTCCTATCATACTTCGCCGCGAGGTACCGCGCGGTGAAGTATGACAGGGCTTTTACAGCCAAATTCGTATCAATCACACATCGGGGACCCTGTTACCTCAATTGTGGTATTAATTCTCGAATCCTAGCAAACGTAACTTTTGAAAATCCACAACTTTCCTAGGATTCATCATCGGTCGATGAAAAAATGATCAATTGAGGAAAAGTTCGTAGCTCACTTCTAAATTGATTTACAATTGCTACAGCCGTGTATTCACATCACCGAGCACAACAATAATATAAAGAAAAAAACCTGTGAGCATTATTTGAAAAATTTTCACATTACTTAACCCAGGGTCCCACACAGTCTAAATTAACGTCTTACTTTAACCGTGTTTAGCTTGAACGTCTTTTGAGAAACATTGAATAAACATATGAAGTCATTTTAGACGCGAGTTAAAGCCCTGTCATACTTCGGCGAATTATCGCGCCTTACCGCGTAACGTCGCGCGGCGCTGCTTTTTCTATTCATACTAACAAGCGGCGCCGCTTCTTTACTTTCGAATTTTGCTCTCTGAATAAAAACTTTCACGAAAAATTTACAAGTACTGTTGTTTTTTATCGTTTTTGGGACAGCTAATTGCACTTGACTTATTGCTAAGACTATATCAGGCCGTGGAAACGTGTTTACACATACTTTGCATATAAATAATTTTCCACATTCATATCTCCATTGTAAATTTTGTAATCGCAAGAACCTATAGTCTCTTTTTCTGGAAATGCATGTGAATAAAAAAGTGAATAGCAAGTATCATTTTATATTTCTACAATTTACAGAGTCTGCTCAACTGGCCCTCACCAATTTTTATGTCAAAAATACAACAGTAAACGGTTTGCGTAAACGACTTTGAAGGCGGTCTATTTTTTGTCCATTTTCAACTTACAAACATTTTATAAAAACGAACAACGCATATTTCCAATCCTCCTGGAAATCTGAAAACGTCATTAACAATACCTTTGGGATAAAATTACTGGAAAAACTTAACTGGGAAAATTTCTGACTGCATGGCCAAAACTTGTCAATCATGAATTTATTCCGAATGCAGCATACATGCACGTGGAGGGGGTTGGGCGCTATTGACCCCCCAGCAGATCTGACAAGTTGCAATGATTGAGAAGATACCGAACGAAAAAATGATCAAGAGAGAAGAGAAAGTCATCATGAATGAAAATGATACCGTAGTTAAACGATCTCTCCTAGCGAAGCATACTTGATTCAAAGACGTAGCGTTAAAACTTTAAAAAATCTTTTCCAAGCAAATAATTTCACATATTTGGCTAGAATAGGTTGAAAAACATGCTGCTTGGATGTTAGAAACACATGCGGCTTGTACGGGCTGAGTACCCACAGAATTCATATGTTGAGCATGTATTATTAAGAGGCACGATAAAATAATACTTGAAAAGTGGCATAATTCACAATTCATGTAAAAAATATGATTGAACTGCATATACAGATGTTATAGTATGCATTAATATCTTATAGCAACAATATATTACAGCTTAATGACACATGAGTTGTTCGAAAATTTCGTTTGAGTCGAACTTTGAAAGCGGTACCGCGCGGCGCCACGCGGCGCCACAGAAGTTAGGAAAATCTATTCATACTTCCCAGGCGGCACCGGCCGGCGCCGCACGGCTCCGTGTTTTAGCATGAATAGGACAACCAGCGCCGCGCGGTACCTCGCGGCGAAGTATGACAGGGCCTTTAGACGCGTTTAATGCTGAACGCTTTTTGAGAAACCGACCCCTAGTCTTAATTTTTATTTCTAACATACAGCCTGTGCCAAAAAAAAGTTAGATATATGTTGTTTTTTGTTTCTAAGGATAAAGTGTCCAGTTTAAGTAGCTTGGTCACTAGAATGATGCGGCGAGTTTGTTGATATATTTGTATTTTTATTTGTTGTTTTTCGTTCCAATAAAGTCTAGCACAAACAGAATATAGATACATACTGACTCTCAAACATGATTGTGTCCTGTTACCTCGACTGTCCCATTACCTCGACTAATATTGTACTTAGAAACGTTAAAAATCTTATATAGTGACGTCACTAAAAATTACAAAGTCAAGTTTACAAAATGTATCATTTTCTCACGGCCCTCGAACAATTACACAATAAATATTTGGTATGAAATTCGTTTTTCTTGTGAACTGGCCGGAGGATTGTACTCGACTTATGGCCCAAATAGAAGATTATGATCACGCCACGTCCATTCATACAAAGTTCAGCAGAACTGATTTATTAAAATGCGAAAGTACGGCTCAGCCAAATCATTTCTACGTTTTCCAGAAAAATAAATCTGTTAGATTGGCTGATGGATCAACTACTGATTGCTATCAGTGTAGAAATCATAGGTGGCGCGACAGCGTCAACCTATAATATACTTGGCCCCCAAATTTCATGTCCCCCCCCTCTAGAGCCAAAACGGTAAGAGCTAGAACCTTCGGGTTTTTTGCATAATATCGGGCATAGGGGCAAACTATGGGGTGCCTTTCGTCATTTCGCCTCTATCTGCAATTGGTGCTCGGTGGGGCCCCAAAAACAGGTAAAAAACGCACTTTTTAAGGCCCCCCAGTTCCACCATGCCCAGCAATCGGTGTGTCATATCCAACCTCCATACTTCGGCCTAAGCATCTTGGGGGTGTAATCTCAAATGCGAATTTTTTGTTTTTTGAAATATGGCCTCAATTCAATTATATGGTTGTCCAAAGTCCCGAAAAACGCCAAATTCCCCAATTTTGTTATATCATACTTATGGGTTCAAAAAAATAATTTTTTGCAGCATAATGCACTACTAATTTTTTAGCAGTTTTAAATAAACCTGTAGCCTTATTGAGATATTTGGGCTTCAAGGGTTTTCGACCATTGGGAATTTGATGGACGCGGTCACTTTACACAAAAAATCATCCCGGGTGTAAACCAGCGTATTTCCGTGTTTTTTCAGTGGAGGGAGTTTTCGACTGCGGGGAATTCAATAGACGTCCTCACTTGACACAAATAAATTATCCACGGTGTAAACTAGCGTACTGCCGTAATTTTCTTGTGGTGGCTATTTTCGACCACGAGGAATTCAATGAATGTGATCACTTTACACCAAAAATTATCCCGTGTGTAAACAAACGTATTTTCGTGATTTTTTGCTGGAAGGGGTTTTCGACCACGGGGAATTTGATGAATGCGACCACTTTACACAAAAACTTATCCCGGTTGTAAACAAACGTATTTTCGTGATTTCCCGATGGATGGGGTTTTCGATCATGGAGAAATTGACGAATGCGATCATCTTACAAAAAAAACTATCGCAGGTGTAAACAAGCATATTTTCGTGATTTTTATGGAAGGGGTTTTTGACTGTGGGGAATTTAATGGATGTGTCACTTTACACAAAAAATTATTCCGGATTTAACCAACCCTGTTTTCGTGAGTTTTTTGTGGGAGAGGTTTTCGACCACTGGGAATTTAATGAAAGTGATCACTTTACACACTAATTCATATTGAATGTAAAGAAATGTATTTCTGCGATTTTTGAGGGAAGATGTTTCTGACCATGGGGAATTCAATGGACGGAGTCAGTTTACACGAAAAAAGTCATTTGTGTAAACAAAGGTATTTCTGCGATTTTTTGGGTTGAAGGATTCTAAACCATAAGGAATTCAATAGATATGGTCACCTTTCAGTATCTTTACAACGTTTTTGAAGTACTATGCGGTTTACACATCCTTTACTTTTGCCGGAAGTGAGAATTCGTTGCTTGAAGTTTTTTTATTGTTTTTTTGAAGTGCAGATGACCAAATTTAAGACTTCAATGTGCTTCTATGAAAGTTTTCGTGCATGGTTGAGGCCCACTAAAAAGAGGTGAACTAGTTTATTAGAAAATGCCCCGATCGGGCAGAAAAAAGGAGAATATACTTGCTTCGACAGTTGCCATGGTAGAAAAAGAAGTGGACTAGACTTTTGAGAACTTGGGTCAAAGTTGGAAAAAATTCACTTTCTTCATATTGAATTTTCATTCTGTCTCAAAAAAATTTTCTATGTCTGTGAAGAAGTATATTCTGCCTAATGATGATTATTCAAGTTATTTTTTTTAATTTTGAGATTATGAACTTCTAAAATGCACCAAAATGAATATTTTCTCTACCTTATCTCCTCCCTAAATGGGAAAGAGCCGTTTGTACATGTACAAATGACTACTCCAATTTCGTTTGCCCCAAAAAATTTTCATTTGCCTCCGGCAAAAAAACCCTGGGTTGCACTAACTTTTTCGAATAATTTTCTTATCTCTAAAGTGAATAAATATTAAAATGTCTGCAATTTCCAAACGCGAAATCAAATCTCAGTATTAGTTAATCCTGAAGTGTGTATTGTTTGTCGACTGGAAGAGAATAATTTGGACATTGCGATTAGCTCAACTCTGGATCAGCAATTTAGTCCCGATGTTGAGATTATCCTCATGTTGGGTTAGTGCAACCAGCCCCAGGTTTCTTTATAGTTCTGAAAATGACTATAATATGCCTGCCTCACTATTTTTCAGCTAGTGTGAGAGGCAAGAGTTTTGAATTGGTCGGGAGTTAGAAAGCTATTGGTTTACCATTTCTTTACATTTGAAATCATGTGCATATAATTTTCATATAGAAAAGTTTTGCCCTAGTTAATGCCCGGGGAAGGACAAAATGCACGATTCTGCAGAATATACTCCTTCACAGACATAGAAAATTTTTTTGAGACAGAATGAAAATCCAATATAAAGGAAGTGAATTTTTTCCAACCTTGACCAAAGTTCTCAAAAATCTAGTCCACTTCTTTTTCTACCATGGCAACTGTCGAAGCAAGTATATTCTCCTTTTTTCTGCCCGATCGGGGCATTTTCTAATAAACTAGTTGTGATATACTCGGGAACGAAAAAAGAAGAACAAAGGTAAAAAATAATCGAATAATTCGGTATCCAGAAGTTGGTCACAATCATCTTTGTGCCCCAATGAATGCTGGACTATTGAAACATCGGCATTAACCAGAAAGATGATAAAAGTTGTCGACTATTCATAATATACGGCAGTCGAGATAACGGGATGGGACAGAAAAGATTTTATTTTTCCTAAAAATTTACTCGTCGATGTAACGAGATTTTTACACATTAGTCAAGGCAACGGGACAGTCGAGGTAACAGGATGATCGAGGTAACGGGACGGTCGAGGTAACGGGGCAGTCCATCTATCGGCACACAACGTTCAGACATACGAGTATCTTAATAAATCAATGCATGATCTGTGTTAACCCACAGTCGAAATCATGAGCCCCCAAAGTCTCACCTTGACTTTTTTTGGGGTGTCCAATGAATCCGCTACAAATTTGACGTTCTACAAAATTTGTCGTCCTTATTTAAATGAAATTTTGGAATGTTTGTTTACATGGCCGCAGTTTCAGAGAAATCAATATCATAAATTACAGTAGAACAATCAACTTTTTACCGCCAGCCTCGACCCCAAGGCTGAATTGACTCAACATATTGCCACTCCTTTCTGTGGAATTTCGTCAAGTGAAAATTTAGGCTTACTAGCATTGACTAGCTGAGAAACGCAGTCGTTAACAGCGTCAGCAAATTGTCAACCGTTTGAGAAATTTGAAACAATTATAGAAATAATGAGAGAAAACAAAGGAATTTGAATTAAAAATGGTGTAACTCATGTTGAAGTACATAACTTGTGAAAGAAAACTTTCAATGGATTACTATCATACTATAAACGACTTAGAAAGACATTTTACGGGTTTACAGAATGGTATCTTTATCTGAAACCTTATCAACCCATTTTGATCCACGCATTAGTCGATAGTTAAGTCCTATGTTATTTCAATAATTTACTGTGAAAATAAAATTGTGTAACATCAGTTTTTCATGATTTATGCACTTTATTCTGTGGAATTCACTACCTGCTTGATATCTGCGACAAAATGCGTCCTTATCACATCTTGGGATTTCCAAACAAGCTCCATAGTTTCCTTCTAATCATTGTCAATTAGAGTCTCTTAGCCACCGTTAATTAGAGTCTCTTGAGCAATTGTCAATTAGCGTTGAATAGATAAGTATTCTTATGTGAACTATATAAGTTTCAATGTTTCATTGAAAACCACTGATCAGCTATTGCTTTGCGAAAGTTTTCTGAAGGAAATGAACTTTGTTTTCTAGCACAGTGGTCGTTAAGCTCGGGCACCAGACTTGTCACATTTCTTTTAAATCAACGGTCTATACACTGGTAGGAACACTGACCTCTTGTCTCAATATAAGTAGTTGTCTTAAGAGTCATACATGAGTAAATTTATCGGAAGGGTTTTCTGAGTAAGTATACACGGGTCAGTTTTTTAAAAGTTCAATCATGTATGTCATTGCCTATTGCTTACAGATGTTGCTTTCATTCCTCAATGCCTTGTTTTAATCTGGATCATTTGACAAGGAATTGACAAGAATTATTAATGATTTTCCGTCGTAACCACCGGTGTATAAATTCTAGATGTTTCCACGAACAGGATCGTAATCTTTTTTCAACATTTACTTTTCTTAATTTGATCTCCGAATTTCTCTCTTTATACGTTTCAGTACATTTGTTTAGAGCAAACCTGAGAGGCTTTATAGACATGTGGATTGGATAAGTCTTATAAAATTATAAAACGTTGGAGAGTCGAAATTATACTTAGCAGCCGATATTATGCTCATGCGTAGCTCGTTTGGAACGGCTGGATACGAAATATCACCAGAAAATCCGACTATCGCACTCCAGTAGATGAAAAGGAATAGACGAGGACACCATTCGAATAAGGTAAGTGGAGGAAAGTCTCTAATTGAAATTCAGTAGTTTGTAATTTTTTTACTCTGTAATTTTTGCTCTCACAGTCATAAGAAATTGTCTTTCTCGTACAGGTACCAGGAAGTTTTAAAATTTTACCAGATCACATAGAAACGAGTGCATTGCTCGCATATAGCCAGTAACTGGTACCAATCGCCTTCATATCGAGACATTATGACTTTTTCTCACACGTTGTTACATTCACTCACTCCCATAGTCAGAAAGCTTATCATTCCGAGCAGACCGCATTTCGACCATCTTCATTTCAATATTCGATACCAATGCCAAACTAAAGCCCATCTATACTTCATCCGAATACACTCGGAAAGAGCAAAGGGCTCAGAATGACGGGAACTGTCTTCCGAACTCATCGATATTCATAAAAAAAAGAGTTGGGTGGCCATCTTCATGAGACATTCTGTCTGACTACGAATGGCGGAAAAACTTTCTGAAAAAGGTTTCCGTTAAAGTAGGAAGGATTTCTACTTTCTTCCGATTCCGTTGCACTAAAATAGCATAAATAAAGCCATAATTGATTGAATAAATGGAAAGTCCAAAAACGGAGTATGATACGTGAAGATACCGAGTTATTTCGTCACAAAAAGCAAAATTCTTAACCCACTTTCATGACCCTTAGTTGCCAATATTCTGTAAAGAAAAACATAAAAATTCACTTTTACAAATTTAGTACTTTGATGACAACAAGTGTGAATTATTAATCGATTAAGTACAGGCGGACAAATTGACCGACAGTTACAAAAATACTAAAACAAAAGACCTCACTTGGATTAAAATCGGACTGATTTTACAAACTCCTGGTAAACACTTGAATGACCTATGGCCAGAGATAGAAATGCAAACAAACTAGATGGCATTTTTTGAAACGTGGCTCTTGAATAATGAAGTTTGATTCGTTAGAACTTCGCAGATGATCAATGCCCATTTGTGTTAAAATTTCAAATACAGAATGCACTCAATTCTGAATCCATTTTTCGCGCTTATGAGGATGCAGGCTTTCACACGTTTCTCTTATCATTTTTTCATAACATGCTTTTAGGCATTATTTACAGCAACAAATTTCTTTTTATTTTCTTTTTGTTTATTCGGACACAAGTATGAATGTCTAATCCATTTTAATTCGAAGATTTTTATCCTGGGAATAAAAGGACGATGTATGAATGTTTCATTTGGAACCCTTAGCAGCATACAGATTTTATGTGTCTCCTTCCGAACGCTAAGTCGATGAAGTACAGATGGGGCTTGAGACTGTTTTCTTCCGAACATTATTTGGATGAAGTATAGAAGGGGCCTAAGACCATCTCACCATGGCGCTCGTCAGTTTTGGCGCTATTGTTTACTAATAATCTTTCTTGAATGTTTCAATTTGGCGCCCGTCTCACTTTGGCGCCTATCTTACTTTGGCGCCCGTCATACTTTGGCGTCCCATCTGACTTTGGCGCCCCATCTGACTCTGCCATTTCAACACTCATTCAAATAATTTGTTTGGGTAAGAGGCGATTACCACCACGTTATTTCATTGTCACTAAATTTTATTCAATTCTATGATTATCCTAACAAGTACCTAACATATCGTTAGTATGGCTCAATTTCAAACAGAAGAACGGCAAAATTCTCTGCATTTTCTAAACTAGCACGACGTTGAAGAAAATCATATTTAACACGAGAAATGTTGGTCTTGGTTTAGACTTAGATTTATGCTTTAGCGGCTTAGGTCTTTCGAAGTAGTGGCCTTTGCTCTTTGCTATTTATAGCATGGAAAAATGTAGCATGGAAAGACATCATTGACAATTTCCACAAGAATCATGTTTACCTTGGCACATCGTGTATGCCCTTATGATGAAAAATAGACTGCTACACCACCGCACATTTGTCCATGTTTTGTACTTGCTTGCACAAGACAGTTATGCAATTATTGGAATATATACTGACTGACACATTGAAAAAAATAAAGACAGAGCAGCCCATGATTGGTAAAGCTTTTGTGCGATCTGACAATGCTGAATGTTTTTAAACAGGTGTGACTATCAAGAATTGGGACTCCTCTGAACCCCAATTTGGTTAAGGCCCATGTGACTGAATTGCTGCACTAACAAAGAGACAAGTTTGAGTATTTATAGATGAAAATAATCGATGTAAAACTGGTGGAGAATTCATCAGGTGTGCTATGACACGTGGAAGAGTCAAGGGAACATATTCATCACTGGCAATCCCAAAATCTCACACAAGAAGATGGACTTTAAAGCAGTTGGTATCAGGAGCTACTTCAATTTCCAGTTCACATCTACTGAAGTCAAGGCAATTAAAGCTTACAAAGTTGGTACCAGAAGCATATTCAAGACGCAAATATTGAAATTTGCACATTTACCAAAGCTTGAAACCCATCATGTGGTTCATAAAGACCAGCCAGATGTCACACTTCTTCAAACATCGAAGTTCTGGAATGTTATTGATGCAAAAATCACAATCATCTGCATTGAAGACGAATCTGAAGATCTTCCAGCTGCCACTGATGAACCATAGAAAATGGAAAATAGTGCCTTCAACTGTCCTGAAGAAGATCGTATAAGCCTTTGTACTTCATCACACTTTGTTGCAGCATCGTATTTTGGATAACCACAAGCTAATGTCACAGGGAATAGGTTTATGTGATTTGGCAATACAAAGCTATAGAAGAACACTAGAAAGTGTTCAATTGACTGGTGGCTTGCCTGGGGTTAAAGAAGCCTTTCAATTTTCTATGAAGCTGAAGCATAAGATATATCATCCCTTGACAGAAAAATATCAATATTTGCTAGAAAAATACAACAGTGACATCGTATATCATCAAAAATCAATGCTGAAGTTGTCACTGAAGACATGAAGAGAAACCTATCTTTTGCCAGACCTGACTTCCTCACATGACAGCAAACTATCAGATTCTGGCCTAAGGAAGCCAGACCTCGTCAGGAAGAACCTACTACATTCTATAGTGGCAACCTGAAAGGAGAATGTGGTGGTGAAAATGGATGAGAACCCTACAAAAATCCAGCGATGCTTGATCCTCATTTAGAATATGAAGATGAACTACTGAAAAAAGTTTGTTTTGAATAACTGTTTCAATAATTAGTATGTAGATCAGATTTTTTAAAAAATTTCATCTGGTTTAGAGCAATATTTCTGTTGGAACTAAGTGGATTTTACTTTGAGCTCTTATGACCTGAAAATGATCCAAAGAGTGTTAGTTTTTGTTAATTTAAAGAATCTTTTATCCTATAGTTGTCCAATATGACGTGACTTTTCTAGTTTGTTAATTCACAAAAAGCGTTAATATTTTGGTGCAACTTGGCGGGTGTGTAGCTACACTCTGGCTGCAATTTGTCCTCTAATAAATAATATTTCAACTAAATTGAACAGAAATTCGCACCTGAAGTTTTTTCAGCAATATCAAAATGTGTTTTACTTTGTATAATTTTCCATGTAAGAGATAGAGATATAAGGTTCAAACATTATTGTACATAGTCAAGAGGTCGGCCTACAATGCAGTTTTAGTTAGATTATTACAATTTTGAGTGAATGAGTGTATTTTTAAAATGTGTGAATTTGAGTCATTGATAACTGCTAAAAATTGGAATTTAAAGTGTAGTGTAAACCATACTTTTGATGCAACATATAATTATATGTGCCGAGAATATACAGTAAGCATTATTGCATACACTGACAAAGTTTTATTGATCAACATTGTACACCTTATTACTTAAAGGTCTTCAATGTTTGTGACCTAAAATTTCCAAAATGGCAAAAAATTTTAACCTTTGGATTGATGTTAAAATTTGAATTTTGATTTTTAGAGCAAAAAAATACTGGCAGGTTGTTCAGCGCAAAAAAATGTACAAAATATGGTTTTTTGAGGTATGATTAATTTTTTATTTACCACAACCTTGGTCGAGCCTTAAGGCCCTGTCATACTTCTCCACGAGGTACCGCGCGGTACCGCGCCGCGCCGCACAGTGCTGGTTGTCCTACTCATACTAACAAGCGGCGCCAGTCGGCGCCGCGCGGTGGCTTGCCATACTTCGCCGGGCGGTACCGCGCGGCGCCGTACTGTGCCGCTCTTTTACTTTTGGATTTTGCTCTTCTCAAAAAATGTATATTGCCTGTCTCGACAAATGCGAAATACGAAAAATTCAAAAAAGATGAAAAATACGAGAAAGATGAAAAATACGAAAAAGATGAAAAATACGAAAAAAATCGAAAAATAAAAAGCGCAAAAGAAAAATAAAAATCAATCATTACTGCACGGTGCAGATAGAAGCTTGCAGAAAAGCCTAGTCTAAAGATTTCGGGCTCTTGCTTCAATTTGCTTCTCATTCCAACGATTAATAGCACTTGAACTGCTGAGAAATATCAATTTTATATAAATTGATTTTGAAAAATTGAATATACAGAGTGAGCCAAAAAAAGGCGACCGGTGCTGACTTCCATAACTTTTGAACGGATGAAGGTTTTATAATGCGGATTGCTGCGTCAGAATGCCCTGTTTGTCTTTGTTACAAGACCCAAAATTTATGCTTCCAGCATTGATGATTACTGTACAAACAGAAATTTAGTAAAAGTGATGATTTTTCGAAAAGTAAAAGTTGTGAAATGAAAGTAAAAGTTGTCCTATTGTGAAAAAAAGTTTTGTAAAGCTGTTTACACACAACAATACTTTGAAAATCACCCAGATTTGTAAGTTACACGTAATTTAAAGTCAGCAACTTCTTGTTTCAATATGGTCAAAATTTCGCTAAAATCAAGAGCTTTTGTTATGAAATTGGAAAAAAGCAAAATTGAAGCAAAATCAACTATGTCATTGACCAGATCGATAAAACAACTAAAATTATTGGTGAAACAGAAATTAGGACACACTAAAGCGGCTCTCTTGTAGTTTCAAGCTGTTATATGGTTCTTATGATTGGATCTATTATGCTTTTCTGCCGTGAAACATGTTGATTCTGTAAATTTTTAAATATTTATTATCAAAAAGTTTTTGTTTAGTATTTTTGATTTTAGTCAGTCAAAATTCAAGAAATCTGACTGAAACTTTGCAGTCTTTATGCCAAATGTTTTTTCTATCGATGACAGGAAACCGCACTAAAAAAGCTTCACCCGTTCGGATGCTATAAAAGTCAGTACCGGTCGCCTTTTTTTTGGCTCACCCTGTACATACAAAAATTTTTAATTCAGATATGTGCTATATACAGGATTCAGATCTGATCTGGGTCCGGTCGGACCGCTGTTTAAGACCCAGATTCAAAGTGGATCCATTCTTTCCCTAGTATTCGGGAAATCGGGACGTTCAGGGAATAGGGGCTAATGCATTTTTCGGGGAAATAGGAAATTCACTCATTATTCGGGGAATCGGGACCTACGGGGAATATGAACTTTCGGACAATCGGGATATTTGCCGAAAAGGGATATTGGGGGAATAAAGACACAATCGAAATGTGTGAGTACACTTGCTGTAGGAACATGTTTACACCTACTTTGCATATTCATAATTTTTACACATTAATGTCTTCATTGCAAATTGAGTGATCAACTTCTTAGTAAATCTTCATTGAAAATTAAGTAATCAATTTCGTAAAATAATTTGACAAGTGTCAGAATTCACCATCCAAGTGAAAAATATGATTCCACTATATGTATAGATGTCACAGTATGCAACAATATGTTATAACAACAGTATGCTGCAATTTTAGAATACATGACTTGTTCGAAAATTTCGGTTCAGTTGAAACCTGATAGCGGCGCCGCGCGGCGCCGCAAAAATTACAAAAACCTGTTTATACTTCAAAGGTGGTACCGCGCGGTACCGCGCGGCGCCGCCCGGCGCCGCTTTTTAGTATGAATAGAACAACCGGCGCCGCGCAGTGAAGTATGACAGGGTCTTTAGAGAAAATGTGTCTTAAGGCCCTGTCATACTTCATCGCGCGGTACCGCGCGGCGAAGTATGACAGGGCCTTTAGTCTGGCGCCTTGTCTCACTTTGGCGCTGAAGCTGTGTCTTACTTTTGCCCTCGTCTTACTCTGGCGGCCATCTCGCTTTGGCGCCCGTCTCACTTTGGAGCCCGTCTTAGTTTTATATGTGTTTTCACCTATGCAAATTTTAAGAACATTTTTAAACTTTACATCTTGCATTACGCTAAAATATTTACTATAATTCATTGGAAAAAAATATATACTTCGCTGGAATCACTACTTTTTTGCAAACTTCTGTTTTTTGTGCTAATTATCTTTATATTAATTAAATCATAAAATCAACAGTACGTGGTGTGACAACAGTACGGAAATCTTACATTAGGGAGGCGACGTGGACAATTAAAAATCATTTTGTTGATTCTTTTCCTTTGTTTTATGTATACCTTTTCTGTTTCAGCTTCTTCCTGTCTATTCTGATGATTTTGAGTCACACAATTTTATGTTCCGCTGCTTTTCCGTTTCATTTTATCCACCGTTTCCCTTATTATCTTATATTCGTATTTCAGTTCTCATTTCTTTTTCCATTTGTCTATCCTTATATAATTTTTTCTCTTCCCATTCTCTATTCTTTCTCCTTCTACTTTTGTCTTGTTTTGTGTCATCTTTTGATTTTCTTCTACTAGCTCATTTACCGCTCTGTTACATTTCTCCAATCTTATTTGTTTCGTGTTTCCGTTCTTTGTTTCCGCTTCAGTTTTCAGTTTGTCTTTTTCTTTTTTTGTATTTCAGTTCCTGTTTTATACTTTTTTCTTTTTATATTGTTTCTTTTCTTTCTCTGTCTTTCTTCCTCTTTTCCTTTTTTCAAAAACTAGCACGTTTGGGGCCTGATCTTTTGCGTTACTGTAATATTTCCCTCATGGTCTGCTAATTTCTGAGCCATTTTCAAAGTGTTCAAATTCATTTTACATTACAAGCTATAGCAGAGACACAGCTCCTAGGGCGCCAAGTTAAGATAGATATCCAAGGAAAGTCATTTCTAAACAATGGGCGCCAAAGTAAGATGGGCGCCAAAGTAAGACACAGGTAGGGGGTCAAAGCGAGACAAGCACCAAAGAAAGACGGGCGCCAAAGTGAGATGGACGCCAAAGTGAGACGGGCACCAAAGTGATACGAGCGTCAAATTGCGATACAATCAGAAAAACAGCCAATGAGTGATTTTAGTCTAGAGTTGATTTTTTTCACCTGTTGCAAAATGTTACGACGATTTTTAATCCATAGACCTGGCATGAGATATTTCATAGCAATTCGCTTCGTTATTGGTAACTTGTGAGATCCAGTGCTCTTAGTAAAATGAACCACAAGTCACAGTCCTCACACTTGAAGAAATTAATTTCCACTTATGAGGTTGCCATTGAACATAATACCATACCCAAAAATAACCCTTTTATAATTTTTTTAACTCGAAAGTAAATTGTTAAGATAAAACTTTTATGACAACGCCCATAGCCAAGACAATCTAAAACTTATTCCTGCGAAGGCAAAAACAAACTCGTGTCTGCATGATTTTTCCAACGGGTATATTGATGTATTAAGTAACTTTCCTTATGATGATATCTATCCTTCCAGTCTTGACAGATGTTTTTCTTCCGGTGATCGACCGGGAGCTCAGTATTTTCTGAATGATGTTCGGAATGGCAAGAAGTTGTGAAATACAGAAATCATAGAAAGCCTTGTGAAAAAAAGAAGCGAGTCGTCTAAAAGCCTTGTACATTTTATCGAAAGCTGCCAGTTCAGAGTGCTTGGATTTTGCCTCATAGATTGATATCTTGTCTACAAGAATTTATACATTTGACTACGATAACTGCTAATCTATAATCATTTGCAGTAACATTACCAATACTCAAGAAACACCAATACAAAATATGCTGGCTATCTGGCCTCATTTTTACCAATATTTTTGTTAGGATCAAAATTAGTAGTGGTTTATAAAGCCAAAATTATCTACATGATTTAGATTTACTCGAAAGATTTGAGAATACCTGAAAATCAAATTGGCACTACTTTTGCGGACAAGAATGAAGTCATACTTTGTTGTTTTTTTGCTTCGCTAATAATATATTCCGATGATACAAATACAATTGGTTTTCCAACATGATTCAGATCAAGTGAAGAGTCGGCGGTTTAAAAAAAATAATATAATATCTCGCAAGTCGAAATCGTTGCAATGAAATGAAATGAAATAACTGTTTTTGCTTTTTTATTTCTAATTTGCGCCTTACATTTTGAATTGTCGAGGTTCGTTCGAAGTTAAATGGACTATGGTGTATTTTTATTCCAAAATATTTGTACTTTAGTACTATATGACGTGCAGTGTTTCCGAGAATTTAGGATCTAAAGATTTGACAATTTTTCAAGATTCCATCAAAGCTGTTCGCGAATAATCCACAGAAATTTACAATAGTCATAAGTGTGTTGCCTCCGTGATGAACTTTTGGCACCGCCCGAGTAAATTTTCATGGTTATTGATACTGGCCTGACCAGCATGTTCAATATTTTGCAGGATAATGCAGTCTTGAATTGGGACTTGTTAAAGTTTCCCATTGATTTTAGCGACTCTGTAACATCGAGATTAGTGATATTCGTCGGATATCCGAACAAATATCCGGATTTTCGGATATCCGGTATTGAAAAAATATCCGGATATCCGGACATCCGAACCTTTCATGGAAAACGTTTAACACAAATGGCGAATAAAAAAAAGGAAGTCAGAGCACTAAAAGGATTCGTTGAACAGGCGATAGTGCAATCAAATCAAACTTATTTTTAGATGACATATATAGGAAGTGATGAAATAAAAAAGTTGAGAGCTAAAACATGTTATGCTTTTATTGACAGATTTGCCGTTTTTGTCTTTGTTTTCGTTTTTGCGTCCCTTGTGGTTGACATTTTTTGCTTGTTTTTTTAGGTTTTTCGTTCTGATTTCCTTCGTCTGACCGAATGAACGGTGAAAGTTTTTTGGTGAAATAAATTACCTTGAGAATTTATTAGTAAATTTTTTAAATGTGTTTTTGCGGACTCATCCCTTTAGGAAAATAGTCTGCCATGTAGGTAATAAATTTTCAGAACATTCAGTTCAAAACGTAAATAATTTCCTACTATGTTGTCTCGTATAATTTTTGGATTGTATTTAAAATTTGTCAATAAGAAACTGAGATGAACAACAAGAAAAGATCAGTGATTTCAAATTTAGAGATCACATTATACAAATTTCATCTATAATCTATTTTGTTTCCTTCAGCAGATTTTTGCAGTGCAACTATATATATCATTTTCCTTAATCAATATTTTTTTCATCAATTTAACCAATGATGTACTTTGAAATTTATAAATTAAATTTTCTACTATCGCAAGGGCGCCAAAGTAAAATGCAAGACGCTAAGTTACGACGGGCGCCAAGTTGTGATGCAAATAAGTGAACGTACCAAACACAGGCACAATTTTTTCTTATTTATACTTGTAGCTTTTTTGAGTTCTTTAGCTTTGAGCTTTTTCACAAATGGGGAAGAAAAAGTCGGCCGTCAGGAACAAAAAGATGTCTCCTGGTCGTTTTAGAAAGTCAAAATCTTTAAATCATACAGCGCTGCGTACTGATTTTAGACATAGGAATCACAATTAATTTGAATTTGGCTCGAGCGCGGCTCTCGGGAAGTCAATTACCGTTTTTCAATCATTAACACAATCGGAATTAATAATGTTCACTAGACATTGATATTCAAAGTTTAGTTTTTGGTTCTAACTTTTCTGATGATTTTATTCTTATTTTTTCTCAATTGATGATGCTTGAAGTAAGGCGATTTGAAATAGGAAAATTTTTATATCAATGATGACATAAAAAAATAAGACGCTTAGTTTTCACAAAATTTAAAAATCTTGGACGCAAGTCGGTTTTGTCACGTATATATGACCGGATATCTGACCTCTCCAAAAACCCGGATATGCGGATTTCAAAAAATATCCTAGGAACGTCACTTATCGAGATAATGAATTTCCTTGAAAAGTTTCTTATCTCTGAAACACAAACAGAGTCGCTTAGATTAGACTTAGTTCTGTAGTCAATCTAAATGCTTGGGTTAAAACGGGTTTGCTTAATGAATGGCTTCACTGAACTCGATCAAATATGAACAATTGATAATTCGAATCAAATTTTTTCTTCAGTTTACCTCGAAATTCATCAATGCGTATTGAAGTCTGCCCTTATTCTACTCACATATCGCCAAAGTCGTTTGAAGTACTCTTCAGTGGAATCAACTTTCATTTTTCACTTTTTAAAGTAATCTCATTCAACGTGGGCTGGCCTAGCCTGTGCAATGAGTAAATGGCAACTGAATGCAACATTCGAATTAAAAGTTCAATGTTTAGACATTGGACCGTTGCATTTGAGGAAGTAGTGCCATTATAGAACGAAATTCTATGAGGACCTGCTTTGGATGCATCGCCCACAATTGTCATTTGGAATTCTTGGCATACAGGCATTACTCCTATGATTAGTTTGTCTACTGAGGACAGTTGAGAAAAAGTTAAAGATTATCTGCAGTATGCGATTATCTTGTTCAATGCGACCGACCCCTGTTCTTAAAACTTATTTAGTGCTCTGCGTGAAACAACAGTAATTCCGATTTGTCATGGTCAACACTATATTTTTTTGCTGATGCTAATTTAATCTTAACGCACTCGGGGGTTTGGGCGTTCTGATTTCATCCTCCCCCAGCTGATTTTGATCGTCCCCCAGCTGATTTTGATTGATCCTCAGCGGATTCTTGCTGATATCCATCAGATTTGATCACCCCAGCAATGATCAAGAAGATGTTGAAGAAAAATGATGAACGGATAAGAAAAGTCGTCATAAGAATGAAAATAATATTGTGGTTCAACGATCTTTTTGAAACAAAGCATATATGATTCCAAAAAGTAACATTACACTTTGAAAAAGTGCTTGTCTAGTAAATAGTTTCACATATTCCACTAAATCTAGATCATGTTGCTTAGGCGACAGAAGTCCTTTCTTTCGTCATCAAAAAATTGAGCCCATCCCTGGACCTGGCTGACCCACGGTAGAATTTATATTGCCGTGCATGCATGATCTTGACTCATTATTCATGATTGTGAGCTGGTACGACGAACTACGGGTCTGCGGACAAAATGAAATATTCTCCGACATGCTGACATTCAGCAAATTTTTTTCTTTGAATAATATTATTTTTTGCTTAAATTTTGACTTGTGTCATAAATACCAATTTATAGTTGCGCATACAGTCAAGAAATTTGATTGGTATTCTTTGAAGTTAATTTATAGAAGTTTTAATGTTCGAAATCTTCATGATAAATATTTCAATAATCTCTTCTTCTTGCTCTTCTATATAGTCGAAATTTGAGTTCAGTTATGTAACAGAACTACCTGCCGGCAGTCTAAGAAATCGACCCCTTTTTCAGTGACATTTTCGGGCTTTAGACCTGAGTTTAAGGAATCGTCCTGAAATACTATACATGAACCCGTTGACAAGCCTTATGTCTCCACAACAAAGAAAATCAATGTGTTAAATCACCCGTGAGCTCCGGCATATTTACTCTGTAGGTACAGGGCGGAAGCCATGTGGACATGAACAATGAACACACTTCGTTCATATTGATTTAGCATTATTCGCTTATTTAAGCTCATAAGGACCAAAACAGGCTGAATTATACCACTGTGATTGAAAGAAAGAGATTGCTGTCGATAAGGTACAGACAGGGTTGAGTTTATTTTCTCTGTGCATGTTCGATACTAATATATTCAGAAAAAAAATATTTCGTGAAGGATTGAGTAACAGTCAACTGTTGGCACATACAAGAATGTAAAATTTTGTTAAATTTTCAATTTGGAATTAAATTGTAACAATCAAAGCAAACTTTAGAATGAAGATTCCAAAGAGAACTCAATCATATATAAAATCTTGATGTCTTCTTTGTTTCATTTCATTCTGTTTCATTATGTTTGTGAAAAACAGCTACTTATGGTGAACGGGGTAAGGGCCATTGCTGATTGGGAAGAGTGGGCCGGACCACCTGATTGAGTTTACTCAATAGTAACTACGTTTATAGTACCTGTTCAGTTCATGATTTCTTAGGGTCAACAGTAGTTTAATAATTTTCCATACGTATCATCTGACAAATGAGGTAACGGGTGTGTAATAAATAAAGGACGTAAGATATGACTTGCTTATACTACAAAAATTTCTTATCTGCCGCGTAGTTCGAAAGGGATCAGAGATAAATGCTTGATTCTATGAGCCTTAGTGTCATGTTACTAGCGGACTGTTGATTTACAATGATTGCACCCCATGCACTCAACTGGCCACAAACCAGACTGAGATGGTCTCAAAATGTTAAACTCTCCGATAGCTCGTCACTTTTGTGAAGCATACTGCACAGTAAAGAGTTTAGTTATGTCTGATCCCGGAAATGAGGACAGATACAGGCTCATTACAGAAATTAGAAAATTGTTCTGTGGTAGCAAGAAACGTTTATCATAAAATAAAAATCTCATCTTGCACAATTTGCGGATTTTCACCCATCAAACGTCATAAAGTTTGAAGTACTAGAAATAGATATTTTCTTCGGACATTATTCTAATATCAACAATCTTCCGATTGTATGTATCGCCTTCTAATGTGCTTTACTGATTGCTGAGATCGGACATATGCTACTTATTATCACTTACGAAATTAGTGTCAACAAGATCAAGTGTGTTATCATCATCATCATCATTACTGTATCATTACTCAGATCACTAAAGCTCGTTGGATGCACTATATGATTATCGAATTTACAGCCGGAGTCTTTCGTCAGATTTCATCTTTGTTATTTAGCATTAGAAAATTGATGTGGTAAAGTGTCATGCCTTTATCGTTCGTAATTGACTAACTGTAAGCTACTTCCACGTGCTTTCTGATCCACAACATGTGCTCTTATTCTAAGAAAAGCATTTAAAATGCAAGTGCGTTGCATCTGTAATTTTCCTGGTTCTATTTTCCTGGTTTTCCTTCTGAAATAATTTGTTTTGCAACTTCTGCCGTTAATCTGTTAGAAAGAACATTATTCCAACGTAATCTCAAGTTTAAAATGCCTATACTTTCACTTGGAATGCAAAGCACATTTCTTTGATTAGCTATTCAAGAACTGAAGCTCTCCGTCTCACACCTCTCCATTTTTTCCATTCCATTTCCATGGTGCGGTCTTTTCTTGCTTGATACTAAATTTCCAAATAACTAATTAGGCGTCGGGCATTTAATCTATTGGGTTACGTTCATGCATACACGCTTCATCCCCCGTAGCGGTTAAAACGTATTTGATTACTACAGTAAAACTCGCAAACAATTTCAGATTGGTATGCGAAGTAATGCAGAAAACGGAATCAGACTAATTTGCTTATTTTATCCGCTTACATGACTTAGAATAAGCCTTTTCCTCCTCATACTATAAAGTAAATGGCGTTTGTGGAATAAAATCTTATTATTATTTTGTCTTTTGATTTTACGGGGTACAAGCGCCTTCTTTGGGCTTATATATGAATTTATTCAACTAGGAAGTTTTGATAACAATCTTATTGATTTATAAGTATATGAAGAAAGTCATTTTATTCTTTTACGTAAGGAGATTAATTACATATTTCTTTTTTACCTGCAGCTTTATCGAATGCATTCTATCAACTACTAATCATTATAATAAACTAATTTCCAGCTGTTATAATGATAATACTCGTGTTGTACGTTGTACTATTAATCTTATCATGAATTATTATTATTCAAATGGTAGAGGCAGTGGAGCATTCAACCATAGAAGAAACAAACGAGTAAGTGCGACCAATCTTTAATGAATGTTGATAGTATCACAAGGATGCATGAAAAATACAACAAAAGGTTTAAGCTACTCTTTATTCTTGATTCAGTTTCCAAGCTTCAATCTTTCATTAAGGCATCATTGTTTTCATGACGTCACATTATCAAGTTTCTCTTAAGCTCCATTCTCGGGGAATCACAATGTGACCTAATTCAAGAATTCAATGTGTATGGTACCAATTAATTTGTCAGTCACCTGAAAAGTTTAGCATTTTCTTACCTCCGTCTGTCTAAAGCTGACATCTGTGAGTCCTGAGGCACAAATTAATTTCACGTGTACTCATCCAATCTTCTAAACTTTTCGATATCAGGACGACTGCGCTCCATCTGAAGTATTCAACATCATTTGCTTGGTAATGCTGGAAGGTTATCTTGGAATTACCCATTACCCGAGTGAAATTATGTCAGAGGGTCAATTCCTCTGACCTTTGGTCCTCTAATTTCCTCATTTTCATTCTCTAAAGTTCCTTTGTTGTTAAAGTGATTTCATTTATTCTTAGGTAAACAAACCGGTAAAACGGTTTGTGTCACATACATTTTTGGTTCAAAAATACATAAATGGTGGCGCGAATGTTTTGCATGCAACTGGCAAGTCGATGTTAGACGCATTGCAGTATGTTTTTTCATTATTAATTTTACTTATTATTATCGTCTGGTCGCTTCCCTTATTGCGTCTTCGGAGAAGACTCGCGGCGACTGAGGAAGGATTGAGGACGCATTCACCGTTCGCATTATTGTGTGTTTTGATTTTCGCGTCGCGGATTCATCTTGAGGACTCCCGCGGCCTGAGGAGCTTTTCGACGTTCAATCTTGATCAAGGAGAGTAGTGAGTGCTTGTTCAGGAGTTAGGTAGACTGTGTTGTCTTTGGACAAGCTTTCAGCTTAGGTCGTGGATTAAGATACCCGGAAGTCCCTGGGGCTCTGTGCACAGGGACAAAAAGGAAGGGTCAGCGACTTAGGGAGGAAATCAGCGTCGTGTTCACACTTTGGTACTTTGTATTCCGTTTATCAATTGCTCACAGTTGTATTTACACTTTTGTCATTTCCAAAATAAATATCTTTGTTCTTCAAGTCTCCGTGACCTGCAGTAGGACTGTATCTAGGACCGGGTTAGCGTCAGGGGCCGTACCAGATTGGATCTCCTGAGAACCGCAGGTAGGCAGCCGAGGGCATACGACCACGTATACGACATTGATGACTTGTACAGCTACAAAGGTGAAGGATGAAGAAAGTATCGAAACCGAAATTAACGGTGCGGAAACAACCTGGAAGACGACCAAAGGTAACATTATTACAAACGAAGTAAATAAAGAAGATCACGCCAAACGAATGGCAAATATGGAAGCAACCATCGAGCAAGTAGCAAAGAAATTTGTGAATTTACCCGAGGATAGTGATAAAGATCAAACTATTGATGCGGAAACATATGATTATGCGGATCACCGGATACAGATGTCCTCTGATTCAGTATCATCTTTTGAGAAAATTAGTTTACCCCCCGAAACGAATGCGGTATCATTTTATAACTCAAGATATACGCTTACAATACCGAAAAGTGACGCGAAGGTCGACATTGAAGCGAAACCGAAGAACGAAATGGAAAGGATAACGAGTTGAAATATACAGGATGTGGCCACTTTAGCCATCCTGGAATCCATGCAAAGAGCCGTTGACAAATCGACTAATGCCGTTAATGTAGAAAGAACGAAGGCGGCGTTACGAGAACAAGAAATACTGGATCAACTCATGCGAGAAAGAGTGGAACGCAAGTTATGGGAAGAAAAATTTCGGGAACAGGAACAACAAAACTCAAGAAAGATAATGGAAGAAGTTGAGAAACAAATGCGGGAATTGATGAAGAAAATGGACAAAAGACCTGACGAAAGAATATCGAATCCTGGAGATATGGAAATACTTCCGTCTGAACCGGTCAAAGACCATTTAGACAGGAGTTTGGAAAGAAAATTGAATTGGTTTGAAAACCACTTGGCTCAGGCTCAGGCTCAAGGTGCCCAACATCGAATGATGGAAGAAGAGATACCAACCACGTCATGGAATCAAGGAAGAGAACAACCCATATCTGGAGGCAGTCCTCGAAATCGGCAAGAGTATGGAAGATATTGTGAAGATCCCGAAAAAAGAATGAAGATAATTCTAAGCCGAATAAAAAATAAAGAAATATCCGATAAAATGGAGGCTGCAGAAATACTCAATTTTTTCGCCTGTTTGGAAGGCACATTCAAACCTGAAGATACAGAAGACCTAAGAATTGAAGTACTCTGGCCGTGTTGCGATTTTGAAACGTCGACTTATGTAGACAAGAACGGCAGCTATGAAGAAGGAAAAGCAAGCGTAATCAGAATGATCGCCCCCAAAATGGATACTCCTGCACTTAGAAGGGAACTACATGATATGAAAAAACGAAAAGGGGAAACCACAAAAGATTTTTTGCGACGAATAAAGACTTATGTGCATTTATTGAACTACGAAAAAACAGAAAACGAAAGAAATCGAATTGTTATCGAAACATATTTTCACAAGGCTCCAGTATACGTCCAAACTCGAATGGAAGGTCGGCTCCACGAATTCAAAAATATCGCCTCTTTGGCAGAATTCGTAAATAAATTGAAAGCCGATACGACGGCCTGGAAGGAATTTAGCGAAGAACAAGAAGACGGCGAAGATGATCAGTTGAATCGAGTCTATGAAAATAGAAAATTTAATAATTTGCAAATTCGTCAGCAAGATAGTAATATAGGTCAACAACAACAAATTGCAAGGCCTCAGCAAATTTTTCCACCCCCACCAGCATTTCAAAACCCCGTATCTCATCAAGATATTATGAAGATGGTCAATGATGCAATTAGGAATCAGGGCCCTTCAGCTCTTAATCGTTAGGGAGTCAATAGTAATCCTAATAATGTTCAATACAATAATTTACCTGACCGAGTTTTGGGAAATCCATATCGTCGACCATATTGTTCATACCATAAATGGAATAGCCACTCGTCTGAAAATTGTTTTATTCTTCACCCTGAATTGATTCAACCAACGGATCAGGGAAGGTCATGGAATCGTGGTAACAATTTTTATAATCGAAATTTCAACCATCGTGGTGGCTTCGTAAATCACGGACGAGCTGGTTTCGCAAATTTCGGTCAACGGATGCCATATCATAATAATGTGGAACAGAATTCAAATGTGGCATATTATTATCGTCAAAATAATGTCCCGCAGCCACGGCCAAATATCGCACCGTCAACATCTTCGCAACCGATCAACAATCCTCTGAATAATTCCATAAATGTCATAAATTCACAAGAGGCTAAAAAACAAGATAAACCGGAGATTATAGCCTTAGATGGAGTTCTTATAGAAAATTATGAGCTAAGTCTGGCGAATGTTATCAATTCTACCTCAGAAGCAAAACCTAGACTCGCCAATCATAACGAACATCTATTTTTGGAAAATTTTCGCAAGTGTCAACCATTATTAATACCCGTCAAAATACGTGGAGAAGAATTCAAAGCTCTAATCGATACGGGAGCGCAATCTAGCTTTATGAGGACAGATACAGCGTCGAGATTACTGAATATATCAAAGACAAAATTTCCTATTTTAAATTCAGTAGTAACAGCGGTTGGAAAACGCGTAACAACATATGGTCCTACATTTATATACGTAGGAACTGGTTTTGGAAATTTTCTCGCTAGATTCGCATTGCTAGATAACCTGAACGAAGGTATTATATTGGGTCTAGATTTTCTAACCCATCCTAGTATACAGGCATCTATTGATTTTCGAAAAGGCCACATACGCCTAGCGAATGTAGAAAGACAGATAATTAGTGAAACGTTATTCGACGATGCGCAAATACCGTCGCCGTTGCCAATTCCTACAAATCCGATGGTTTTGGATTAAGTACCCATAAAGGAGGAAATTAAGGAAGAAGATTTGCCTGAATTAGAAAGTGACGATGATCAAGAACAAGTAGTGCGAATTACCGAAATGAACGAGGAAACTTTTATTTGGACAAAAAATGGGACATATATTCCCCCGAATACCACTTCTTTTGTGCAAGCTGTGGTTTGGCCACAGAAAGATTGGACAAAGGGTCCCATAGTGGTAGAAGAAACGGGGAAGAATACTTTGTTCGATGTCGATGCCTCAATTGTGGACACCAGAGATAATAATTTCCGAATTCTACTCATAAATGAAACCAACAAGGGGATAAAATTGCGTAGCAACGAGCTAATAGCAAAATCCAAAACGAAATTCGTGGGGCCAGAATTTGATGAAAAGATACATCAACTTCAGTCAGAACCTCAAATCCAACAGCAGAGTGAACCAGAATTTATCAAAATCATAACGCAGTTAGTGAAAGAATCAAGTATCGATCGACAAGGGCAACAACAGCTTATGAACGTTCTACTTAAACATAGGCACGCATTTAGTATGAAAAACAACCCTCTGATGATGACTCATGAGGCACAACATAGAATCGACACAGGAGACGTGTTGCCGGTCCAAAAGCACTACTGGAGAGCCCCTATAATGCAAAGAGATATTATCCGTGAGCATGTGAAGGATATGATGGAAAAAGGGGTCATTGAGCCCTCTAGAAGCCCTTGGGCTGCACCATTGTTTTTAGTGGGCAAGAAAAATGGCACTTGGAGACCAGTAGTTGATTACAGAGGGATTAACCAAGTAACGAAAGACGATAAATTCCCAATACCACGAATTGATGATTACTTAGATGCGTTAGGAGGTGCACGCTATTTTTCGACTTTAGATTTAAAGTCCCGGTACTGGCAGGTACCAATGCATTCAGAATCGAAGGAAAAGACAGCATTTATATGCCAAGATGGTCTTTTCCAGTTTAAAGTAATGCCATTTGGGCTTAAAAATGCTCCCGCAGAATTTCAGCGTCTCATGGAGTGAATTCTTTATCCCTATGTGTGGAAAATATGTTTAGTATATATCGACGATGTGATAATTTTCTCAAAAACGGTCGAGGAGCATTTAGAAAATATAGAGACTATTTTTCGATGTCTGACAAACGCAAATCTTACATTGAAACCTGACAAATGCTCCTTTATGCCAGCTAGCGTAAAATTTTTAGGCCACATATTGGATAAAAATGGAATGTCAGTTGATCCCCAGAAGATAGAAGCGGTCAAAAATTTTGAAGTACCCAAGTCCATCAAGCAGCTACAAAAATTTTTGGGATTAGTACAATGGTCCAAACGGTTCATACATAACTTAGCTTTCATCGCTCAGCCTTTATTCAAAGCCCTCGTAAAGAAGAATAGGAAGGAGAAGTTCGAACTTTCGGAAGAACAGTTAACGGCGTTTAAGGATGTAAAAAATGCCCTAATGATGGCACCCTTCCTTTGGTACCCAATATTTGATGGATCGGCGAAATATGTGATTCAAACTGATGCCTCGGGGACAGTGATAAGTGCGATTTTGTACCAGGAAACACAAAATGATCGCTGGACAATAGCCTATTCGAATAGAGTTCTAAACGATGCCGAAACAAGATATTCCACAACAGAGAGAGAGTGTCTAGCCGTGGTCTACGGGTTCAAGCAATACCGACACTACGTTATGGGGTTTAGGGTCACAATTAGAACAGATCATAAACCACTTACGTGGCTCTCAGCGGAAAAACAACAAAATCAAAGGTTGTTGAAATGGGCTTTATATCTTGGACAGTTCAATTATACATTCGAATATGTAGCCGGACGCGAAAATGCCTTTGTAGATTTCTTATCAAGATCGAAAGAGAAAGAGAAGATCCGAAACAAGAGGCGAGAAAGTAATGAAGAAATTGAGGACAAAAATGTGAAGATAGAATCAGAATGCATGGCAGTAATGAGAGCCATGACGAGACAAATGCTTGAGCCCGAGACACAAGAAACATTTATCGACCCTCCACCACCAACCCAAAAAGAAATAGACCAAACGCCAGAGGAAGCAAAAAAGGAGGCCGACTTATTCTCTCTGGAATTGATCAAGAAACAACAGCGACTAGATTCGAAGTTGGTGGATATTTTCCGGAATATCGGTGAAAACAGCACAAAAAAATACTTCAACAGTTTTCACTTGGAAAACGAAGTATTATACCGAGAAAATATCCATGGAAGAAATCAGTTAGTAATTCCCTCCAAGCTTAGGCACCTTGTTTTGCATCAATACCATGGCGATACATTAATGGGCCATCAAGGGATAGATAGAATTATTGCCGCAATTGGGAATAAATTTTGGTGGTCAAATATGGAAGACGACATTATTAAGTGGATAAAATCCTGCGTCGTATGCCAATTATGTCGCCCAATAGCAAACCCAATTCAACCACTCAACCCCATACCTGTTTCCTACTCTTGGGAAATAGTAGCTACCAATGTGGTTAGTATTTCGCCCTTACGAGAAAAGAGACCATATGTTATCGTATTTATGGATTATTTCACGAAATGGGTGGAGGCCAAATGTATTCCCGACCAAAAAGCCGATACTATAGTAAAGGCGTTCATGGAAAAAGTAATTTATACCCACGAGATGCCAAAACACTTGCTGAGCGACCAGGGCTCAGCGTATATGTCTGAACTAATGCGCGACGTGTGCGACCTCCTGAAAATAAAGAAAATAAATACGACACCATACCACCGGCAATGTAATGGTATGGTGGAAAGATTCAATAGGACCCTAATTGAGCAAATTAGGAGAGTGGCAATTACTGACCGGGATGACAGGCCCCACTATCTGGAGCAGATTTTATTTGCGTATCGGATTACGCCACACAAAACTACAAAAAGCTCCCCCCATAGTCTATTGTATGGACACGAGGCAAGGTTTCAGATAGATAATGATATCGCAAGGCCAATAATTGTCCAAAACAATTACGAGACGTATAAATACATGTTAACGGAACACCTCCTTAAGACATACAAAATTATAAACGAAAATCATAAAAAAGCGGCGGCCGAAAGAAAATTACAGTATGATAGGAAGGCTGGCGAAAAGACGTTCCAAACGGGTGAACTTGTCCTCTATCAGAAAGGAATTATAAAAGGGAAAGCCGACACTACAAATGACGGTCCCTATGAAGTAATTGAAACACAGAATTTAGATAAAAATGTCATAAAAATACGCCGTGCTGGGAAACCAGATTCGCGCGTACAAATAGTTTCCATAAATCGCGTAATGCCTTTTGTTACGCGGACACCCGATTTTTACTGTAGTTTATAATTCATTTTATCGTTTTATTTGTGCGTTGTGTTCAAATTTTGTTTTATGTGTCCTTTTTTAATGTTCCCTGTATTATACCTTTCCCATTTTTTCCCTTTTTCTCCCTTCGGATTTTTATCGTTCTAACTTATTTTTGGCAATTTTATGGCAGTTTTAGGCAGTTATCAAAAAACTACGACGCCGGAAAATTTTTTAATGGGCAAAATTATATTTTTTCACGCGCTCGGTGTGAAGAAATCAAAATGTTTATAAGTCCCGAGAAAACCCTCCCCGAGTTATAGATCCCATAAAGTCGAAGGCGTTATGGAGCTATTTTTTAGATTTAATTTGCAAAATATTACTATATTAATTATTTTTGTCGAGTGGAGGATTTTTGAAGTCCAAATTCGAACGCCTTATGGCCACGTCCAATTTCGTCGAAGTAGACAATAGTTTCGGGCAGCCGCAAGACCGCCAAGACAATACCAATTTTCAAATCAGTAGTAAGTGTGAAAGGGTAAAATATGTGGTAGAAATTTTTATTCGGAATGGGACTCTAAATTGACCGCGTGGCAATTTATATGCCGAGGATTTTGGGTATTTGAGAGACTGATCAACTCGCCTATGTCCAAATTTATTCTTGAGCATTTGAGTCATTTTGTTTCGAAGTTATTTTCAAAAGAATAGGTAAAAAGTTGTGTGAAAATTTTAAGATTATAATGTGCGAAGATTGGTGCGGTCAACAGACATTTTTAATTACTTCACGTCATTATTCGGTGGGCCTCACACGGCCATCGAAGAACCTATGTTCCTCGCGCCCGAAAATATTAAAGCGTTTAATAAGGCGATAAACCAATCCAAATTCAGAGGACGAATAGTCATCGCGTTAGATACCGAAAGTGGGAGGAAACCCAAAACGCCGGGTTCGAAACCCAGCGACGCGTTGAGACTCCTAACAATTTCGACTATGTGTGGGAAGAACTTCATAGTAGATTTAAAGTTTTGGGACAAGGAACATTTTCATAAGATATACAGCACAATTTTTCGCCAGGAGAATATCATCGTTGGCTTTCACATTCGCGAAGACATCATGCTAGTCTTGACTAGATTCGGATATTTAGATCAGGAAAGAGAGCTAGCCCGAAAAAAGCGTGACAATATCGATTATATCTTATCGTGCTGTGTTTACGATCTGGAAATCTTATTGGCCAAAATGAAGGATAAAGCAAAGACAAGAATGATAGGAATTAGTCCGGAAGCCCTGAACTTAAAGGCCCTTATGACGGAAATTTTATTTCTGTGGGCTGATGCCTTTAAAATTTCGTGGGGCCAATTGAGCTCTTTAGAATTTCGGCAGCTAATGGAAGCGGACAAACTCAACATAGAAGTTTTGCGATACGCGACGCTCGACGCGCGCGGATCCCTTCTATGTTTCTTGGCTTTGCTACGGTATGGATTCGCCATTGATGTGCAAAACTGTTTCAAGTTATACCCTCAGGATACGATGGAACCAGAGTTGGTTGCCGATTTAGCTCGAAGTGGTGAGTGCAGTGGAGAGGTGCATACGGAGTAGAGGAAATGACGGGTAATATCAATGCGTTATATTTCATGATGCGTGGGGAAGCAATCGCAACTTTTAAATTATCGGAAGAGCAAGCATCTGGAAATTTCTATTGCCCTCCGCATTTCTCGAATAGTGACATCGACCCGCAACCAGTACCCCGCGGTTGGTACCCGTGGGTAGAAAGAAAGGTAAAAGCATCACGGAAAAGGAAAGATATGGAAGAATCGGAAGAAGGGTTCACCAACGATTGGGATTTAGAAGATATACTAGCTGCGCGGCAATTCGGACGACCAATAGAGCCAAGAGAGATGAAAATGAAGCAAGGAAAGTGGCCTAGCAAAGTGATTCACTTTACGAATAATATATGGGAACAGGTATCGTTGCTTAGGGACTATTACCATCCAAAAATCAATCGATCGATTGTCCCTGTAGTCAAGGAGTCATATTGACCTAAACGTTAAAAAATCTTTTTTCAATGTAGGCGTGGCCTAACAGAAATTTTTCCATGACTCCGTGGCCACGCCTTTATAGACAAGAATGATTGGCTATTATAGAAATAATGTTCGCCATGCATGAAGTCGATAACATGTTTTTCCTTGCAGGATTCCCTGCCGTTCTCCATTTCTATTTATAGATAATCATGTGGAGATTGGTTGGGCCAAAAAATAGAAAAAGAGAGATTGAGATTGGAACAGAAAGAATGGGAGAAAATTGCAGTGCATAAACAAAACAATAATTGTAAACCTGACATCCCTAATTAGATTTTTTGATTTAAAACAGAAAAATTTTTCCAAGAATAGCGAATGTAAAGTATAAAAACCTTTTACATTGATATTAATTCTTTTGTGGGCAGTGATGCTGGAATATTTTGAACGTTCACTTAACAAATAAGCCTTTTTCAATCAGAACAGAAGTGACGTAAATAATTACGATGACGACCTAAATTGTTCAACAAGGACTAATAAGAAAAATTTGAAAACTCACAACAGAATTAATAATTCTGAGTTTGAGATCAATATAAATTCAAGCAAGTGCATGTACAAGAAGTCGCTTTTCCCTCAAGAGTGCTTTAAATCAAACATTGATTTTCGTTTTTCCCCTGTGGGAATTCCCCTGTATTCCCCAAAATTTTCAAATTCCATTTCCCCGAAAATAGACAAAGGTTGTTTAAATTGCATTTTGTAAATTGCTAATTTTTCTTAAAAACGTTGTAAATTGTAAGGTTCAAAAAAATTTTTCCACAAAAGTTCGCACAAAATTCGCACCATAATAGAAATTATAGTCTGTTTTTTATAAAATGCTTCCAATTAGAAAAGTGACACAAATCAGTATCACTGTCAAAATCGTTAAGACAGAGCTCCTACTATAAAATTTTTCACTCTTGTTCATCAGAAAATCTTAAATACTACTTGCTTTCCACTTTCATTATTTAGAAGCATTTTAAGATAAACAGACTATAGTCGAGTCGTTAAAGTTTGAATAATTGTCAAACAACAAATTACCAAGATCTTTTTGTTAAATATGTCACTCGATGAAAACCTATTGTCAAGCGACATTTTTTTATTCTTGTGAAGAATTGGAAATCGCAATTACTGGAATATGAATGTAAGGGGAATCCCACTTTTTTATCGTAATAGAATTTTCCTATTGTGATGAAAAAGGTGCCATTGATATTGCTCCCACGCTTCCTTCACTTATTTAATACAATCATTTTTGGACTGAAAATCCGAACCGAAATTATTGAAAATGTATGTTCATTTGAAACAGGAAAACATCTTGGTGCAGAATTTCTCCAGTGATTCCTGTTCAATAATTAATAACCTTTGAAATGCTAAGAAATATAAATTCATACACCTTGATTTTGAAAAATCAAACAACACGGTTATTCTTTCCAATACTTTATACTGGATCTGGATTCTACATGGATTCAGTCGGATCTGCTGTTTAGGATCCGACTCGAATGATTGCAGTTTCCTGGATTCAGATATTCCTAGTACTCGGGGAATCGGGACGTTCGGGAAATAGGGACACAATCATAAGGGACGCATCTTTTTTTAGTTGCGATTGGGGGTTATATAATAGAGGAATATTTTTAAGACTTTTTGTGTCTGCTATGGAACAATTTTTCCTATAGCCGGCTGGCAGATTTTCTTTCGCCATCCCAAGTTTTTCTGTTGCCGTAATGTTCGTTATAAACACTGAATCAATCGTGTGTGCGAGTGCACGCATAACAATGAAGTCTGAAAATAGTTACAAAAATGGTGGCGTCACGATAGATGATGAAAAATTTCGCCTTAGATGCATTTAAGCAGTTATAAAAGTTTTGGTAAATTTCATTGGACCCTAGGAAAAACAAGAAAATCCAAAATGAAAATTTTATTTTTTTCAGGAATACTGTCAACACTATTGTAAAAGTAGCTGAAAACCGAGCATAGCATCGATTAAAGAATCCAATAGTCTTCAAAATTTTTGAAAAATTCAATGGTAAAAGAATGCACTACTTTCAGTAATACAGTACAAACTTTTGGATGCAGTGCTTATTTTAGTGTTTTCTAATTTATGAGCATTCTGTGAAAAGCAGTCTCAATGGAATCGCTAATTGCAGTTCAAAAATTTCAAGTTTTTGCATCAAAAACAAAACGCAACATTGTGAATACAACAAATGTCATTACTATGAAACTGTTTACCTCTTTCTTTAATATCTATATTTTTTCGTTTCTTTAAGTTGCAGGACTTTTTGCTCACTTTACATTTGAATTTTAATGTGTTTTTTCCTTTTAATTTGTTTTGATCCCTCATTTTCGTGAACTGCTGATGGAGCACAATGAGTTATGGCCGTATTGCCAGGAAATGTTTAAAAAATTCAATGACGTCACCACTATCAAATATCACCGCTGCACAAATAAAAATAAACTGGTTGTCCCTAATTATTACAGGGACATTTACGATGTAGATTGCTCAATGCCAAAATTAAAGAAAATGTAATTGACGATTCATGTACTTGATAATTTGCTTTTTAATTTTGCCTCAAAATTATGCTGCACACTTTATTCTTGTTTGCCCTTATGCTGCACACTTTTTTCATCATCGATTAAATGCCGGGTACTTTTTCATTATTGTTGTGCCATCCAGTTTTCATTATTGATTAGATTCACTAACACAGAGCACAATGAAGTCGTCATCATATTTTCAAACAGCACACTTCTGGGCAAAATATGCCTCTTACACGTATACACAAGCCACACATACACACACAGGCTGGGCTTTTCCATACCTTGAGATTTTGCCTTTATTTTTCCCGGCATTCTTTCCCTTAAAGGGGCGGAGTTGACAGGAAAAAATCTGATTTTCAACTTTGAGCCAGAAAAGACAATATAAAAATTTCATCCAATCAAATAGCAGATGATATCAGTCGATTCGTCAGATCCTCCTCTTTCTAATGGTGTAGCGGAAATTAAATTTGCTCCATCCAATCATGATGGAGACCAGTTTTCCTATGACCACCTCCAAACTTTTTCAAAATTTGTGCAGTAAATTTTCTAAAGTAAGGCCGACAAAACTGCAAAATGACAATATAAAAATTTCAAAAAAGTTGAACAAACATTATATATTCTTAATGCTGAATAATTGAGCTATTCAAATCTGCTGCGGAAAATTTTCTAGCATGCATGTATAAAAAGTTTTGCCTGAAAACATGGGAAAAAACGTCAATTTTTCATGTTTTTTCGTAATTGGGAAAAAGTGCCACTGGAACGTTTAGTTCAATATGTGTATGAGAAGAACGTAAATCCCCTCATTTATTTCTTGTGGCCTCATTCGGCGCAAGAATGGAGATCTTGGGTGCCAGGATTTACGTCGGGTATGTGGTCCTCCGTATGGAGAAACGAGCAAGAGCGAATTGAATTTATGAAATGGATGGGCCAAGATCTTGTGAATAACAGAATGACCGAACAAGCAGAACAAATGATGGAACGATATCCGAAGGTACGCACGCAGAAGTCGGTCCAAAATATTTTCTGCGTACTACCTATAAAATGGATACCGCGTTCCTTAAAGGAACCAGAAGAAGAAATAGAAAAATTCTATTTATTTTTTGAATCATAACTTTTATAATGTGTTTCATTATTTGCATGTTCACGCGGCTAGCAAAAATCTCATTTATTGGAATGTTTCTGCGTCTATATTCGAGGCTAAGGACCTATGGGTCCCCAGCACTTCTGCAACTTTCAAATCTGTAACTAAGTGGGACGACTCGGATCTGTTTCCTCAAGTAGAAGTTGTGGTCCCGGCTAGCCAGGGTCCTACGGAAAGAACTTCCAAGGAACAGACAGAAATTGTACCCTCTAAAATCGATAATTTGAATGTTTCAGGTACCGAAATGGAACAGGAAAAGCCCGTAGAAGTGATCATCGCGGATCCCCCTATTGCCAATATACCCGCTAATGATAGTAAAAGTGTCGTAGAGGAAGAAAAACTGATGGAAATAGTCAAGCCCGAAAGCGAAATACAACCCGATGTGGAAAAGCTGGCCGAGCAGATAAAAGAGATGAAAGAAAAGATAGAAACGTTAGAAAAAGAGAAATATGGAAAGGCTGCGATTGAGCTAGCAAAGCAATTGGAAAACGTTAACGCCGAAGAAGAAGAGACAAGCGAAGAACCATATGTGGAAGTCGTTTCCGAAATCGGGAGTGAGGACGAAACTCCCGAAACTAATGTTTTGCCTGCACCGCCGGTATATGCCAAGGCTGGTGGGCAGAATGTAGAAAATATAACCAACCCCGTGAAATTTGCGAGAGTAATGCACAACAAAAGGCAAGAAAAAGAGAAACGAATAGCGCAAGAAGAGAATAAAGCCGAATTAGACAAAGTGAAAAGCAGAAAGTTCCAACAACCAGCAGGAAATCCAAATGACAAAATCAAGTATCGACGAGGCCTCGGAAAACGCGGGCAAGTCCTGAAAAAAGCCTTGAAGGAAGGAAAATACGTCGTAGATTTCCAATATGGTAGAGTATCTCTGTCAAATCCGTGTGTTCAGAAATATCTCGCGCACATGGATCCCGCGTTGGATGAAGAAGTAGCTCTTATGACGACGGACTTGATAAATCGTATCTACGATGAAGCGGGAGTCGAAATAGAAACAATACGCTTTTATGAATTGCAATTCCACGTGTTACAGGCGAATCTACCTGAAAAATTGTGGAACATTTTCGAACTTCAATTGGCCGAATGGACTACAACTCGGCCTCCATGGAAAGCGTACGAAGCCGCGGTATGGGCCTGCACCTGTTTATTCATGAAATTGTCGCGGTTGAGCAGAATTCCACAGAATTTCGCCGGATTCCATTATCAGGCTCACGCTTACGTTACTATGAAACTACCCCGTGAATTTAATGCCAGACAAGAAGGAGCCGGTAGTAATTTTCATACGTTATATGCCTCTTGCCAGTCTAAGGCAGCGGGACTAGCGTATACGATTGCTAAGGCTGTCCTGCAGGATAAGAAGGACCCAAAACCGAAATACGCGAATATTCAGGTTTGGAAGAAAGAAACTGATAATACTGATCCCCGCATACGTTTTTGGGAAGTGATCGATAGAAAAAAGGCTCATGACCTTGTAGAAGTCGGAAAAAGCTTAAAAAAGAAAATCGGATACCGAGTCAAGCATCCCTACAGTAGGCCTGCGGCAGGTAAGGTATCCAAAGATTGGACCAGAAAGGATGATGCTGAATGGAAAAGAGGAAAATCGGCGACGCCAGAAAAGGAAAGAAAAAGGAGATACGAAAGTCGACACTGGGACGAAAGCCGCCATGAAAAATCGATGTCGAAAGAAAAAAGACGAAGAGAAAATGAAGAGGAAAGTTGGCGCAAGGAAATTGAAGAGTATGAAGAAAAGTTCGAACGAAAGGAAAAAGAGAAAAGAGAATTGGAAGAACGGAAGGGATACCGAAAGTCTCGAAGCCGAAAAAGGACACCGGGATATTATCAACATTATGATCGATTGGATGTGTCCTATTCCAGTCCAACGGCTTCAC
Organism: Romanomermis culicivorax; assembly: GCA_963922205.1. Lineage (NCBI taxonomy): Eukaryota > Metazoa > Nematoda > Enoplea > Mermithida > Mermithidae > Romanomermis > Romanomermis culicivorax. The sequence goes on along the minus strand of CAWUHX010000025.1, from coordinate 1,450,917 downwards.
TGGATAGGCCTAGAGCCAATGAATCAAGCCAACAGGGAGTATCGATGGCCGACCCGAATGCAATGATGAAAGCGCAGCAGCAGCAATTACCGTATATGCCGCCGAACTATCCGGGATTGCCCATGGTAGGAGTTGACTGTATGAATCGCCCTCTCTTTTCAGGCCAAGTATTGCCCAATACAATGATACCTCCGCCACAGCAATTTCAAGTATCACAATTTCCGGTTTTGCAATTCCAGCCGGGGCAACCGCAATATTATCATCAATTCTTGGTTCCGCCCGGCCTTCAAATGCCACAGCCCACGATGATTCCGCCGATACGTAATATACAAAGTGAAGAAAGAATGGAAATTCCGGGGACTTCGACGGGTACGCAACCGCCCCAAAGACCGCCGTCGACGGGAAACCCCGATTACGTATCGCTGTTGAAGAGAGAACACGGTATCGGTCAGCCTGGGCGGGACCACAGTGGCAATAGACAAAAGTAAATTTTTTGTTAAAAATGACCCCGCTCTTTGTGAGGTCACCATAAAAGTAATTATTTCATTCTGTAAATTTTTCCGATATTTCAAAGGTCACTTATTTTTTCTTTTCCGAGCGTTAGCATTACAAAATGAAAAACCGGTTGTGCCACTTTAAAATTTGCCTTAAAATTGCCTCTCGTACTAATCTCAGTAGTTTGTTTCGTTTATTTTTTCGTCTGTGTTTTGTTTTATTCGAATCTGCACGAAGATATTTTGTACCTCTTTTTTCGGTGAATTTGTAAATTATAATCCAATTTTTGTATTTTCGTAAATTTTCACCATTCTTTTCCTTCCAAAGCAGTCACCAACTAGCATCGTGCAGGGTGTAGGCAGCTTTCACGCAACCATTTTTATATTTTTCTTTACCCTTTTTTCCAAAACATATTCTCACTTCAAATTCTTTTTTTTTTGTGGCACAGACCGTGTTATTGGTTTAAGTTTACCTTTTAATAAGGGAGATTCACTTTAACAACAAATACCATAAATATTTTTGGTTCAAAATCTAGACAGCCAAAGGGCCAGAGGATTTGGTTTTCGGGCATCCTTTCTCCCTGGGGGCAGATAATACCAAAGGCGTTGGGGGGGCCAGTGTCCGGCCAAGGGGCCAGAGGAGCAACGGCGGCGGAAATTTCGAAAGTCTTGCGGGCTCTCCACATTTAACAACCCCCCCTCCGGAGAGGACGGAGACGAAGGCCACAATCGGTGATGGAGGAGCCACCGATACTAAACACATCGACGGCAGTGGGGAGCGGCCCACAATCTAACTTGGGCACCGCGGGGGTCGCCGCCAGTTAAATGATTTTATTTTTATTTTTGGTCAAATTCGGCCCGAGTGCCGCGAACGCTATTCGTTCAAACATTTTATTCTTTTTATTTGGGTAAATGCGCCCACGGGGCATTCTTATTAGTGAACTTTTAGCGTCGGGGGTAGCATCCGGCGCCATCGGCCCCATAGTTGGAAAGATACCGTTCGACACGGGCGTTTTAATTTTATTGGTTTTATTGCGTCAGCGGCGCGTAGCGTCATTTTTGAACATTTTGGAGTCATCGGCATCGGGAGTCTGGGGCCCGTGGGGGACCTCCTGACTTTTCCCTTCGCTGGTGGGAAAAGTCTTGCCTTTGGGGGGGAGGGATGTCAGAGGGTCAATTCCTCTGACCTTTGGTCCTCTAATTTCCTCATTTTCATTCTCTAAAGTTCCTTTGTTGTTAAAGTGATTTCATTTATTCTTAGGTAAACAAACCAGTAAAACGGTTTGTGTCACATACATTTTTGGTTCAAAAATACATAAATGGTGGCGCGAATGTTTTGCATGCAACTGGCAAGTCGATGTTAGACGCGTTGCAGTATGTTTTTTCATTATTAATTTTACTTATTATTATCGTCTGGTCGCTTCCCTTATTGCGTCTTCGGAGAAGACTCGCGGCGACTGAGGAAGGATTGAGGACGCATTCACCGTTCGCATTATTGTGTGTTTTGATTTTCGCGTCGCGGATTCATCTTGAGGACTCCCGCGGCCTGAGGAGCTTTTCGACGTTCAATCTTGATCAAGGAGAGTAGTGAGTGGTTGTTCAGGAGTTAGGTAGACTGTGTTGTCTTTGGACAAGCTTTCAGCTTAGGTCGTGGATTAAGATACCCGGAAGTCCCTGGGGCTCTGTGCACAGGGACAAAAAGGAAGGGTCAGCGACTTAGGGAGGAAATCAGCGTCGTGTTCACACTTTGGTACTTTGTATTCCGTTTATCAATTGCTCACAGTTGTATTTACACTTTTGTCATTTCCAAAATAAATATCTTTGTTCTTCAAGTCTCCGTGACCTGCAGTAGGACTGTATCTAGGACCGGGTTAGCGTCAGGGGCCGTACCAGATTGGATCTCCCGAGAACCGCAGGTAGGCAGCCGAGGGCATACGACCACGTATACGACAATTATTTGTTACCCTACATACCCAGTATTCATATCAGGCCGTAATTAAAACGTATAAAGTCACCAAAACAACATGATGAGGTTACGGTAATCTGATGATCTCAAAAAGGAATGCAAATAGGAATCGTTTTTCAGTGTCACTGAAAAGATTTGATTATCGGCCGATAATTTTGTTTTGCTACAGTCCAGAGTGTATGAAAAATAAGGATACATGCATAATATGAAATAAAAAATAACTAGAGACACAAAATTGAAAAAATATATATGAAATATGGGAAATGTTGCAGATTTCATATTCTCTAGCTGATGCAATACAGGGATTGATATAAACCCATTTGACTTTTGACATCAACAGGGAAGGCAGAAATATCTTTGGCTTGCGTTACGTACAATCACATTATAATGTTTCATCAGATCACATTCACAAATATTCCCTCGTTCTTTAAACCTTTTGCTGCAGAAACGAATTTCATAGACATCATGTCATTTTCAACCTTCATTCATTAAGGATGCGTCAAGGAGAGAATATTTTGTCGAGTTAATTCCCTTTTGAAATATTTCGTGGTGCTGTTGAGCGAATTGAATTGGCTTATAATAGTTTTTCCTCCAATGAAATAATCGACATTACTATGAGTGCTGAGGAGACCTAAAAATCGTTCCACATTTTCTTTATCAGTAAATTAAGTGAAGATGCCCAAATCCTACAGTGTAATCGTTGTAAGATTGAATATACGCTTTGAAATTCCTAATTGGCGGTATCGGACATACATGGAACTAGCATGTCACCGTCTATATGCACATTCAACAGTAAATAATAAAACTGTGGAAGTATCAATGTGTGTAAATTTTATTTGTCTGTTGATCTCACGAGAATGTTCATTTGACAACCCGTAACCCAATTATTCGACTCAGCTCATTGATTTTTGAGCGAACTTTACTCAGCCTTTCGAATTGCAATAAGCAATGACCGTCTTATCGCGATTGCAGTTCAAGTTTGTTGAGTGCACGGGCATAAAATTATGTGGCTTACTAATTTATGAATAACTGAAAACTGGTTCACAGTGCTAACATTCGATAAAAGTACTCAACATTGGGTGTCCTGTGTACGTTATCACACGTTTATTAATTTCTAGTCCTGATAGATGCATGATTAAACACCGCACTTGAAAAAATGTCCGTCTCTTAAAAGCAGTATCTTTGCACGGTTGCTTCGGCGTGATTTTTTCTTAAAAAACTCCATTACCATCCCTTTGACGATGATGTAATCGGATCTCAGAGGCAAAAGACTGGCTAATAGATGGGGAGGAAAAACATTTGCGTTTGTGCTTGAGCAGTGAACCAGGCTTGGATACTGCATTGCTAAAGTATACAATCATCATGACTCAAATGGCCCTTTGAAATCATGCGCAATTTTCAAAAACTCAAAAAACGGCTGGTGAAGATCTTCACGGAAACTCCATACGAAGTCTCTCCTCCAGACTAAAAGCCATGCTGATCTTATTTATGATACATCAAACTCATTCATATCTCAAAATTTGCCATTTCGGGTAGTTTCATACACCGAGTGTCATGGCTGAATTCAATTTGTATGAAAGGCAAAATTTAGCAAAGCTACAGTATCCTTAATTTTAATTTTCCTCTTATTCGACGTTTACTTAAGTGCACACTAGACTTAAAATATCTTAGTCAAGGAACAACATAAATGTGTCAGAATTCGTTTAGGGTAGTAGGCTTTAATTTGGCATGAGAAATTATTTCTACATTGAGCTTTACATATTTTTACACAATTTTAATGCCTCAAAAAAATGGAGAAAAAATGGAAAAAGTCATTTGAGGCTTTCTCACTTTCTCAAACGATGCTGCAGTTTTTTTCTTCTTTTTTCTGCATTTCTGTTTTGAATTAATTGGGACTGTTGGTTTCTGTGCGATGCAACTTCATGCAAATACGTTTTTAAATCTGAATAAAGAAGAGAAAATCATGTTGAAGTTGCACTGATCTTGCTTCGATGGTTGTTCGATGAGATGCCGCTCACTATTTTGAAAATTCCATTAGATTTCAGAAATCGAAGGATTTCTTCATGTCTACGAGTATCTGCAGGAGAACCGCAAGAGATATTCCAATGCCCCTGGATTTGAAAAGTGATTGTGCCCCAACATTGCCACCATCCCAACATTGCCACCGTCCCAAAATTGCCACCGTCTCAACATTGCCACCAAAAAATCCCAACATTGCCGCCATCCCAACATTGCCACCGTCCCAACATTGCCACCATTTGATATGAAGGCATAACATGCTGACATGATTTTGTGAAGCAAACTGGGTGTTTCCATTTTCTGACTAATTTCCTGTTTTACAAATAACTCATTTCCTCAATTTTACTGAATCAAACAAAAACTTCAACCAAGCCATACCTGTGATTGGGCGGGGGTCGGGGGACCCCCCCCCAACTTGGTAAACTCTATACTCAACCCTCCAAACTCGGAAAAATTGGGAAAAATGTTTTATTTGGCCTTTTTTGGGGAAAGTTTCGAAATTTTTTCGACTTTTTGGGGGTTTTTCAACCCCCCCCCCCCAAAGTTCGGAAATTTCGGGACCCCCACACCAAAATTTTGGGTTTATCCCACCTCTTACAGGTATGAACCAAGCAGGTACACTAAGTGCTCCAAATATTGACGAACTCTAGCACGAAAATCATCATCTTGTAAACCTACAAAAGCGTTTTTTGCGCGCATGAAATTTTCGTTCACTTGTACTTAGCGCGAGGCTAATATCAGGAAAGACGTTACCGCCTACCTGAAGAAAGTGCATGCAGAACGCCGTGGTTGTGCAAATGTCCACCGAAAAGAGCAACCCCAACTAACCATCACAAGTCAATCATTTCCAAAAAATAATGCATAATTAATTCATGTGTTTCATGAATTTAAAGGCACCCTGTTTGCTTCACAAGGTTATATCTCATTATGTTACACCAAATTTTTATCCATGACGCCACTTTAAAAAATCGTGGAAGTGTTGGGACAGTGGCAATGTTGGGATGGTGGCAGTGTTGAGACGGTGGCAATGTTGGGAATTTTCGGTGGCAATGTTGGGAATTTTTGGTGGCAATGTTGAGATGGTGGCAATGTTGGGATGGTGGCAATGTTGGGACTACACCTTGAAAAGTACTGTGACCTACTACTATCATTTATGTATGTTTATGTAGCTAATATCACTTGGAGCAACATAGGGTGCCAAAGTTCATTTATTTTTAAAAATGATCCGCGGATGCTAAGTAATCCGTTGAAATTCGTGAACGAATAATAAACCTTCATCGTAGCAGACTCATTGGTGATCACTATATTCAACCCTAGGATTATTTAAATTTATTTCCTGATCTCTGGTAAGGCTGCGTTTAACGAAACTCCGACCGCTACATCGATCATTTCAAAATGAATGGAGTATCGCATAGGACGTATGCAAACAACGGTCTAATAGCTTAGGAAAACTCACAGCTTCGATTTTTTTCAATCATCTTACTGAAGAGAGAAACTTTCCACCATCTCCTTCGAGACACCCTGTTATGCAGCCATTGGAAATAGATCAATTAAATCATAACCAGTGCTTTGACTCTCATTTTTTGCTTATATTCATCTAGTTTAAACGCATTCAATATTCCTATAGTCTATTTTTCCCAAATGCACCTTGGCGCACAGAAAAATGGTATGCAAATTATAAACAACCTGCGTATACAGACATTCCATTTTTCAGGTTGACTGCAGTGGTTTTGCGAAATATTTGAGGAGAAAAGATTTTGGCCTGCAATGCAGGTTGATTGTCTACTCACGGACTATTATTTTTTGTATTATTTTGTTTTTCGAGGCTCATTTCAAAATGAATAGATTGAAGCATCTCGTTGATGACAGATTTAGTGGCATTTATCAGTAGTTGTTTATCAACGTGCAGTATTTGCAAACACTATAGGAATCGAAATAGTACGCAAATCTAATGGAAACTTACATACAATATGTTTGTTTTCCGTGGCCTATGCAGAAAAAAGATACACAGAAAAAATTCTGCCGCATTCTATATGCGAGTTCCCAAAAGCGACCTCGAATGACTTCCCGGATTTTTCCCATGTATTTTTTGAAACGTTAAAGCTGTTTAAAAAGTGAAAAATACAACATTGGTAAAAGCTTTTCATACCAAATTATAAAACGTTGTCTTCTATAAATAACAATGTTTTGCGGAAATAGCCTGAATCTTATGTAAAAGCTAAAAAGGCAACACTCATGCTAAATAAAGAGTACTACAATAACCCTAATGTAAAAATACTAGAGATAACCGATTTTCAGATATTGTCAATTCTCAACTCAATATAATTCAGGGTCAAATCTCCTAGAAGGTGCGTCACTTATGGCTTAAATGTGTCAAACTTGAAATTCTAGTTTAAATACTGCGATTAGACCGAAAATGGACTAAATAACTGCAACTTGCTCTTGGGCCCATGTACGAATTTTGCATGTGTAATTTTGAGCACCTTGTAACATAAGTACTACTGCAATCCTCAAGAAATAGCTCCGGACGTGTGGTTGATGAGATGTTATGCACCAATATTATATGTTTTTTAATTAGTTGCGACATATATCCATGAGAAGCTCCTCCGAACTCACACATGGCAACAAAAAAGACCGCTACGCAGTAATGTTTTTTCCACCAACATTTTTCAGCAAAAACAAAGTGTTATCTTTCAACAACTTTCCTTTCTCTTCCTTACCTTCCCCATAACTTACTTTCTTGGAAACGAGGGCAGAAGAGTGCAGTTATTTTTCCATCGATATAGAAAATGACTTTTTTCTTTTTTTGTCGTTATTTTCTTTGATATTGTCTTTGGGGTTGTTTCTGATCGGAATTACAATCGCTCTTCTGGGAGACTGATTCAATTATCGTTATCAAGCAGAATCTATCCGGTTACGATTTTTGCGAATCTAGGGCTTCTTCTATGACCCTTGGCCAATATGACAGAAAATGCAGTAAGCTAATCAGTGTTTTTATCTTTAGTTCAGATACCTGGCTTATTTTTCCATTCACGAGAATAAAAAATGAGAAATTAGCACGAATACAGTGCATACCCTAGAAACTATCGTACGAGTAAGAAATAAGATCATGTATTCGACGTGTTTATATCTCTTTGACTAATATGGCTCAGGTCTATTGCGATGAAAAAAGTATATTTAAACTAGCGAGGATTTAACATCTTGTTGCGCTCATAGATGATAAGTCTTCCGGGTGGCATGTGAGATAGATTCGGGTCATTCTGATAAACACTACATTTACATTCAGTTCGTGAAAAAGGGCGAATAATTTGCACATTTTAAAATTAGTTATGCTGAGTTATGTGATTTATAACGTATCAAAGACTAACAAATGATCTGTTGAGTGGTCCATAGCACAAATCAAAAAATTTTTGAGCCATTGAAAGTTTGAACGCCGCTACTCCTGCCATTTTATCTTTCACCGAAAACTTGACTTCTGTTGTTTCAATTACATTGGAAACGCTAATTTTTGTTATTTTTGGATCATACTGAAGTTTTGAACTTAAATTTCAAAAACATATAAACTGAAAATATTGCAGATATAAAAATTTTTATTCCTATTTATCCACGAATGTCCCATCAATAAATTACGGCAGCGTACACAATTATATACAATTTTCATCTGAGGCAGAAAGCTTTCATGTGGGTTTCTAGGATTTTCCGAATTGTGATAGAAAAAATGTTATTATAGTACATCGATCCATTGGCCTAAACATACAGCAGCCAAAATTTGCGGAGCACCAGTGGTTCTACTTTTGTTAATTCTTTCCCAATACTTGAAAAGTCGTTGAGCAGAGCAGTAAGAAAAAAGATTTGAATGAAGTAAGAAACTTCATTCAAATCTTCAAGGAAAGACATTGAGCATGCATAGATCAGTCCAATTTAGTTCGGTTTACAATAGCCCATTCATGTTTACAATAGCCCATTCATGGTTTACAATAGCCCATTCATGAGTTCCTGAAAATAGATGAATGGTTGGATAACTCAGCAATGCACGTGGACATATTTTTCTCTCAAGTTCGGATATTTGCTACAGTTAGTTTGTGAAAAAGGTATCCGCGAATAGTCTAAGCTTCTTTTTCTGAGTAAATACTTTTTGCAATCCAAATCTCAAGTGGAAAAAAGGAATATAACAGGCAGAAGAGTGTGGTACGTTTCTACAGGGTTGCCACGACTGGCAAGGCATAAAGAGAATATAGCCAATAAAGTTTTTGAACAATATTCGAATATTCTAACTTCATGGAGAAAAATAGAAAGCTAGCCTAATCTGATAAATTTGGAGCTCTACTGTAGATGCATATCTGCTGGGTCAACCAAGATTCTGATGACGATCAGTAGTTCATCTCCCCGGAGTCGAACTCCCAATTCCCAGAAGTAAATGTAATGTCCACATTCCATAACACTTCCAAGGGATCTTATCACATATGAAAATAGTCATCGAAGCTGTGTTTTTCTATTGTAGATCTTTTCTGAGGACCATGATGAAACGATGTTGTCATTCCACATGTATCATTGAATTTACCAAATTTTAGAATAATGAAACGGATATGTTGGACAAGTAGAAACTGCGCGTGCGCTCATATCGAACGATAGATGTTCAATATATTATTATTCTGTCGTTTGTAGAGGTTCAAGATTTTTCCTTAATTTTACATTTCTAGGATGAAAACATTATTTGATAAGTATTGGATTTCATTACAATTTTTACAATGATCATTTCAACTCGCATAATATTTTTTTGCAAAAATTACGTTTTCAGTATAAATCTTCGTTTTTTCAGGCATTATATTAAAAATATTTATATGAAGCTTGCATTTCTCAAGCAAGAGCTCTTGTGGAGGAAAGTCTTCTTCACTCGTTGCACCACTGAAACTTTGTATAAACAACCCCGAGAGCTGTACTCGCTTTTGTCATTCTTCAATTTATAAGCATTTTATAACAAACTATAGTACAAATACTGCTTTCCTGAAAACTGCGTCTGAAAATTTAGTATACTATTCTGGATTTCTAGTCTTCCACTCCCCGTTTGTAAAATATTTGAATTCTCAATAACACTTAATTTTGAATATTTTCTTTTCGCCTCCAAGGGCCATTTTCGTCCACATGCCAACACGTTCTTTCAAGTTGTAGTAATTTCAGTTTAATTTAAAGCACTTAAGCTCCAGCTAAGCTGCAGCTTAAGCTGCTTAAATTGGATTAAACTCCATTCAAGCTACATCTTAAGCAGCCGAAGCTACAGCTTATCTCCGTGTGTTATACTATTTTCGAGCTGCAGCCGTTAAGGTGGACCCACATCGTGAAAAAATCGATAACAAAACAAATATTCATTGGGGGTAAAATCCACACAGAACGCCATGGAGGCTTTATCCCCCAGCTTATTTCTATGGATATATTTCGTGTCTGAGTTGAGCTCCAGCTAAACTGTACCATAGCGGCAATGGTATAACGTATAGTGTTAAGCTATAGCTCAGCTTTAGCTTAAGTCTCTAATGAAACCGAGCGCTAATTGGTACAGTCACTATGATAATAAAAATCGGCTGCGTACGCAGGTGGTTTTTACTACGTGCATGAGGTCTGTGCGTTCCAAGGCTGATTTGGGAAATGGACCATATCAATATCTCACGAGAGCTTCCACTTTATTGATTGTGCGTCCTCCGAACAAGGTCTTAACAGCTTAGTAAGTCCCTCTAGTGTGAATGAACCTTATCATGAACATTCCCCACGACAACACAAAGATCGTTTGAATTGAGCTTCGTTAAATCATTAGGTATTCGAACTAAATTTTCTACATGAAATAATATACTTCATGGTTTAGGAGTCATGATGTCATTTTGCATTCGTGCACGAATGTTTTGTGTGCCACTAGATCGACTGTCGAACATCCCAGTAAGTCGACTGTTCCAGTAAGTCGACCATCCAAGTAGTTACACTGTTCCAGAAGGTCGACGGCACTGCAATCTAGCATGCCTTTTTTTACATAAGTCTAACCCTAAGCTTGAGCCATGAAAGCAATCTGATCTCCTAAATTTGGATCATTAAACTGCCATGGACTGTGGACTAGTCCGATCTCGATTTTATCAGTATAGATGATTTCGTGTGACAGTCGACTAACTGGTACGCTCGACTTACTGGGAATTTATATGTCCGAAAAATGATGCTTGTATCGGTCGACCTACTGGGATGGTCGACATACAGGGAAGGTCGACCTACTGGGACGGTCGACTCTGGGGTGGTCGACATACTATGGTGATACCAATGCTTTCTGCGTGATGTATGCTGTCTTTGATGTTTTTCACTCATAAGAAATCAGGATAAAAATTCCAATTTTGATTGATCTAACAATATCAAATGTCCAATGAAAAAAATCTCGAAGCGGAATAATCAAGTTTCTCTTTTTTTTAAACATTGTACATTTTTTCACTCTTGATATTTTTCCTTTTCAGTTTTCTTCGAAATTCTAGAAAAGGTTGATAGATTATCTATTTTCGTTCAAAAGATAAGCTTCATTTATCGTAGATATACACACATAATCAACCAACTCTGAATCTCCAAATTGAAACCTCTGTAAAATTTTGACATTTACAGTTAGCTTATACAATTCAGGAACCGGTTTCTGGAAGTCGGGAAATTACTCCAACATCAAGTACATGAGGTTGTTCTCAAGATGCATAATGCAAATTAGAATCTTAAAATTTTGATTCGGAAATACTTTTTGTGCTGGAGAATTGAATATTTCCAGAATTTTACATAATTTAGAATGTTATTATTTTTTTGGATTTTTTGGAATGCTCCCGGGAGTCAAGATTTATCAAAGATGTGCCCAAGAATTTCCGGACTCGGAATTTTGCTGTTCGTTCTTACTTGGGATTTAGACAGAATTCATATGAAAAGCATGCACTCATCGAAAGCCTTTTTTCCACTCTCATCACTGGTCTTTCTCTTTTTCGTGATAATTTCGACTTATTCTTTGTTCAAACTTTTATCCTGTTCATCAAACTGTGAGAGTCTGGTTGGTTTTCTTTTCGCGCTAGTCTTGTCATATCTGACATTTCGGTAACCCTGACAACGATACATACGCTCAAATACTGCATTGAATCTTATGCAATAGTACATGTTCAGCCGACGAAATGATACATATAATACTGCACCATGTGTATATTCGGTAATTAAAATTGAAAGGATTACATCGTTAGTCGATACTTCAACTAATGTAGACCGCTAATAGGAGATGACTTGGTTCTCCCCACGTGATTATACTCATTAAGGCTTGATCTTTCTGCGACAGGTTAACATTGAGAAGCCTGATGGTAGAATTCCTATGCACCAATTGTTCCTTACACGTTTTGTGAAAGTTACCTGTAGCAGATTCGTAGTCTTGATGAAATTTCTCATATTATGTCTATGGTAAAGGAAAACCTTTAGATAGATGTAATGTTTGCTATATAAAACGTTCCATAATAAGGGTGGTCCAAGAAACGTCGGTCTAGGACACTTCGGCGTCGCCGTTTTGGCGCCAATCAGTTCGGCGCTGGGCCATTTCGGCACCAGCCAATTCGGCGTCTGTTCTTTTGGCACTGGCCATTTCGACGCCAGCTAATTCGGCTCCAGTCATTTCAGCAAAAAAACATAAGAACATAAACATAAACGTAAGCAAGACACAGAAAACGGCAGCAAAAAATACAAAGAAAAATATATGATTAAGAACGATAAGATGGAAAAAGCATAGTAAAGAAAACGGAAGGAAAAATTAAACGAAAGAAAAACAGTTTGGCGTCGAAATGACTGGCGCCGTAATGGCTGGCTCCGAAATTGCGGCGCCGAACAGTCCTAGACCGACTCTTTTATACTCGCTGGTATTGATTTGATATTTGAAAATAAAGATTTTTATAACCACACCAACTTTCCAGAGTAGTTAAGAGAAACTTTTGCTTCTCGACCGAATAATTTTACCGTCAAACATTAATGTCAGGGTTCCACTCCGTAGTACATCATCATGTGATAATTGATCACTTGGACAAACAGGATTGGCCATCAAACATTTCAGCATTGGAAAGCATTGGGCATTTCACAATCTATAGCACTGTAAATTTATTTTTGTGCTGGAAATCATTCAGCTTTCGAAACGCTATAATTTGTGCTGTATAAATCAATAAAATGTAAGAAAATTATTGATTAATGCTGAAAAAATTATAGCACTGCGCCGTGGTGCGAAAAATATGATTAGGCCCTAACGCACAATTACTTAAAATCCTGAGGATAAAGTCATTAATTTTTGTTCCATAGTGGTTCATGGATACATTATTGATTATGACTGACGGCCACTCAGGCTTCATAGCCCTTGCGTTCCATTGTTCGGAATCAAAGGGGGGGGGGTGAATTTCCGCCCTGAAAATATGTTTTGATAGTGCTCACCATAGACATATCGGGTAGCATATTCTAAAAATATCGGGTCCGGGTCCAGTCCGAGTCCAGGTCCAACATTTTAAGAATATCAGGTTCGGGTTCAGGTCTGGGTCCGGGTCCGAAATTTCAAAAAAATCTGATTCGGGTCCAGATCCGTCCAAAAAAAGGTCGGGTAATTTAGGATCTTGCTTCGGGTCCGGAAACATCTCTAGGATCGGGTAGCATATCGGGTATAGATCCGGGTCAAAAATTTCGGGTCCGAGTACCCGATACATCTCTAGTGCTCACAGGTACCCTTAAAGTTGCTCTGGTATTTTGCAACTTCATTTTCAACAGGTAAGAACTGAATTGGCTTTGTTACCAGAACTCACGATCCAAAAGCAACGAGGCATAATTTCACAATTTCATGTCGTTAATGAGCGTGATTGATACGATATTCTATCCAGTATTTCACGAATCTAAAGTTTCCAATTCTCACATTCAGGCGTTGATATTTTCGAATACATACTATCGAAGATGTCTTGGGTTTTATTTAAGGCAAGCTTCGATTATTATGGGTACTGAGTTTGAAAATTCAGATTGTCAGACTCAGCTTTCAGTTTGGCCCATTTCATCGCAATGTATAAATTATCTTGATGAATCTACAGCTTTGAAGAATCCAAAATTTAGTCCTGTAATCTTATTAAGTTTCACAAGTGATCCTGAAGCAAAATACGTACAAAATGACATTGTCTTTTTTTGTAGAAATGTCACTGCTCCGATGAAAATGCAATTAAGAATATAATATTTTTTAATGGAATGTTATATTGCACATGGATAATAAAGTACCTGCATCAGTATCTTTCGCTCTAGTTTATCAGTATTTAGTTTATCATTTTTCTAAATATGAGATTATATTTATTATTTTTGAGGAATTTGCTGAAACGATGATGTATAAAATAATATGTTTCAGCTCTTAGCGAATACGCATACGTTTAATTCTTTGTATCATCACAAACCGACCATATTTCTTTTTGTTTTACAGCTTTACCCATATCTGTCAGCCACAATGCTCAATGATTTAATTAGAACACTATCGTTTTTACAACCAAGAGCCGACGATGATTTCGTTGACAGGGTCAATTACTACTACACCACTACGTTATTAATCATTATGGCTTTGTTAGTCAGCTTCAAAATGTTCGGCGGCCGGCCTGTCGAATGCTGGCTGCCGGCCGAGTACACGCAATCCTGGGAACAATATGCAGGTGATAAATCAGCTATGGCGCTTTGTAAATGCCAACGTCATATATGATTTTGAATAGTAATTTCCATACATGCACAGCATAGTAATTCTGCTGGGGATCAGCCAGGACAGGGGGTGGAATACAGAATTTGTTTTTGTTCTTGATAACGAAATGAAGATCTTAGGTGGGTCTTCTAACATCCAAGCAGCATATTCTTCATTTTATATTAGTCAGATACATGACATTATTTGCCTGGACTGCACTTTTTAAAGCCTTAATGTTACTTTTTGGGACTTCAAGTATGCATTGTTTAGAAAAACTGTTGAAATACAGCATCATTCCCAGTTTTTTGACGACTTTCTCGTCTTTCTTGCAAATTTTCCTTCGTCATCTTCTCGATCATTGCTGGGGTAGTCAAGTCTGCTGGGGGTCAGCAAGAATCTGCTGGGGGTCAATCAAAGTCTGCTGGGGTCAAACCCCCCCCCGAACTCCCCACGTGCATGTGTGGTAATTTCCTATATTAGATCATTGAAAAAATCAATCATGTACTCGTACCTGACACGAGAATGTGACACGTCTGATGTATCCTCATGCTCATCATATCCTCATGCTGTGGACGCGACGCTTGTGTCTATTCCTGCTGCAGTGCATTCGATTGCACACTCGAAGTTTCATAAGTTTTCATAGTTTTCATATTTTCACTTGAACACAGTGAGAAATAATGTTGGACTATTTTTGGTCATATGTGATCAAAAATAATTCATTTTACATTGTTTCCACTTATGGTTAATAACGCAGTAATTAGCCGTCCAAAGTCATCTTTAGTTGTGAGTCGACTCACGATGGAATCATCCCACTGTACATGACAGCATCGTCAATCACGTTAGCTATTGTAAAAACTGACACAATATGGTGGATATTGAAAAATAAAAACATGTGAAAAATAGATGAAGAATCAAAACTAGGGAAATTAGCAAAATCAAAAGAAACATAAAAAATATGGTACAAGAGCGCAAACTAAAAAAGATAACTAAAACGAAGTATATATACCTAAAAATCGAATAGATATGGAAGGAAATATGAAAATCAAAAGAAACGAATTGAAACGTAGCATAATGAAGAAAGAATTATAAGAATGAAACAAAACACAAATAAAAGTAAAGAAATGACAGAAATACAAAATATTCCTTCGATGAAAGTCCTTGATCAAAGCAGTAAGTAAGATCCATCCAGAGCTTGACTTTTCACGAGTTCTTAGAGTATAAAATGATAACAAATCTTTCAACCAGCATCTGTAATCTGCACCATCATATCACTTCTTTCGTTCTAAAGAAAATATTTAACTGGCGCGTACACGACCGGCGCCGAAACGCTGGCAACCAACGATGTGGCGATCATACATGCACGTAGAGGAGGGTTGGAGGGATTTTGACACCCAGTAGATTTTTATTGACCTCCAGCAGATTCTTGCTGACTCCCAGCAGATTTGACTTACCCCAGCAATGATTTAGAAGTTGACGTAGGAATATGAACAAGAGATAAGAGAAAGTCGTCATAAAAGTGGGAATGATGCTGTAGTTTAACAATTCTTCCAAACGAAGCATAGTTGATTCCACGTTCGAAAGTGCTGTCTTAGCAAAGTATTTAACATATCTGACTGATATAGGTGTCAGAATATGCTGTTTGGATGTTAGTAGACCTTTCTAAGAAACTTTTCTTCATTATTAAGAAAGAAAAAAAATTGTATTCCACCCCCTGTCCTAACTGATCCCCAGCAGAATTTCTATGCTGTGCATGTATGGTGGCGATGCTGAAATAGCCGGCACCGAAACGGCAGTGCTGAAATAGTTGGTGCTAAAACAGCGATGCTGGAATATCTGGGAACGAAACGGCCAGTTCCATTCTGAAACAACTGGAGCTTCGCCAATACCTAACCTCAGGAAATACGTTGAATCCAGACATGTGAGAAATGAGAACGTGCTATTTGATCCTGCTTTGCTTTCGAATTGCATGTTATGTTTTAAAAATAAATGGATCTCTTGGTGTGCTCTGACCAGTTTCTTGCCTCCTTGATCCGTGGGGTCAGAGGAAGAAGGGTAAAATCGGCAAATTGTTATGCAGGAGAGATAGCCACGGATCGACTTTAATGCCAGTGCTTCCCTGCGCCTGCCCTGCCCTAAACCTTGGTATGACTCCTCACTCGGGGCGAGAAGTCCAGTACAAGAGATTTTACCTTCCCAAGAAATGCCTGAATAAACTAGTCAGACAAGGTAACACACTTTTAGACACAAATAAAATGCTTTTCTAACTAAACATTTATTTATAAAAGCTTACCTCTAAATCGCTCCTTCCAAAAACGTGACGTCTTACAAATATAAAAACCAGGCTAATAAGATACATGCGAAATCATAATTAAAATATAAGAGACGAGACGTGCGAGAATAATCAATAAAAATTCACTGCTTAATTCACAAATTCATCTTCTACAGTAACTGTCGCACTGGGCCAGGTTGGGCATGGTCGATGTTTTGTGCTTGCAGGCATTTTTACAAAATCGACAAAACCATTAGGAAATCCTGAAAATCGACAGAAACACACTACAACACCCCTCCCCCCTTGTGCTAGATTGCCCTAAGCGATTGTCTCATGGATAAACAAAACTGGCAAGTGGAGGGACTCCGCCTTGATTGGCCATCACCAGGGAAGCTGAATATGAGTTCAGCAGCACACAGTGGGGCCGATGGAGTCATTGTAGTGTTTTGAGCTTATTTGGTGATGTGTAGGGTGAGACCTCCTGACTTGGTCCGCAATTAGCGAGGCTGAGATACATTGGCAACACCGCAGCCTGATTCGTCACTCTGTCTGCACCATATACTGGAGCACACCAGCATACGAGTCCATGCAGATGGGAGGGTGAGGCCGGCCACTACCTTTGGGCGAAATCCCGGGAAAACAAATGATGGTGAAAAACGTTATATGGCAGGTGAAAAACGACAAACTATCGACAGCAGCCTGGGGTAGAACACTCATAAGTAGACGAGGAAGTTGTAGTGGAAGATCTGGCTGGTGGCAAAAACCAAGCGGCAGTGCCAGTGGGAATTAAACATCCGTGGCAGAGCCAGCTGAGTTAAACATCATTGTTGCATGATGTGATTGGGCTGGCATCCATCAAAAATGGTTGCCGTTGAAGAAGATGATTGATACAAAACAAATGAGCAAATGAAAGATATATACAAGAAAACAGTGAAAAATACGAATATACCATACAGTAAACAGATGAACAATTTTTTGGGGCGATTTAAAGGCTATATGTATATAATGAATTTTGACTAAGAATGTGGATAGATTTTGAAATGAGAAGTAAATTTTTGGGAAAACTAAACTGTGATTGGTTCCATGTTGCAGATCTCTTCTTTGGTATGGGCATTGAGTCAAATTTCGGATTCTGAGTGGCGGTCAACTTCACAAAGTGGTGTTTAAGCAGCGGTAGATGCACGGCAAATCAAGTTGATGACATGGATGTAGGTAGCAGGTGACCGAGACAGAAACCAACTAAGCTTCTCAGAGAATGATCAATCGGTCACAAAGAATTGTGCCCCATAAACTGCAGTGGGTCAAATCAATGGTTGGAGTTTGAACTGTTGTAGGTGAAAAGTGGTGGGAACAGTCAGCAAATAAGCTGAAAGCTCGAGCCAGCTCTGTAGTTATACCAAAAATAGAGTGCATTTGAAAAATTAGAATAGTGGTGTGACATCATAGAAGGAGACTATGGGGCGGACTTCGCACACACTAACAGAATGAAATGTGGATTTTTTGATTTGAGAATGAAAAGGAAACTTTTTGAAGGAAATAGATTGAAAAATTGCAAAAAATAATATTCTCACTCAGGCGGTGGCAACATGGGGCATAAAATTCACTAAGACTGGGGCCATTGTCCACTGATCTTCCTGTTTGCAGCTGTGGCAAGGATGAGTCGCGTGGGAACCCAAGGTTACAGGGCAAGTGATAACATGCACATATAAAGAAAGGGAAAAACGAAAATATGCATGCAAAAAATAGTTAAAATAAAAATCGTCCATCCTAGGCTTCAACGTTATGGCAGTTGGGATGGAAAACGATTTATGTGGCATTGTAGAATAGGACAGAATAAAGAAAAATGAAAGGGAAAAGAAGAAAAAATCCAGAGGGTCATCCCAACCCAAAATTTGCACTCAGAAGTTAATGTTGCAGGGCAGCATCGATTTGTTGGCATTGTGATCTGCTGGCTTCAGTGATGAAAGCATCTCTAACCTGGCATGGAATAAAGGGCTTCAATCGGGAAATGGCGACGAGCTGCAGTCTGCCAGGCAAATCCAAAGCATCAATCATAACCATATTGTTATCAATATTACTGACATCAGTGATGATGAATGGGCCTATAAAATCTGGTTGAATTTTGTTACGTTTTTTATTGTTGACCAAAAGGACTAGGTTTTTGATGCTAATTTCTCTTTTGCGGGCTTTCTGGTCATAGTATTTCTTGCTGGCATCGGCGGCCTTATCGAGGTTCAGTTTGATCTATTTGTACATTTTGAGCTGTGCTTGCATCAAGATGTGCTGGTAGGCATCATAGTTAAGGGGTACCATAAGACTGCAAGCACAATTGTAGTTGAACGTACTTTGAGGCTCGTAACCACCTAATAATTTGAATGGCCAATGGCACATTGCTGTATGTGGCATTGAATTGTAGGCAAAGACAGCGTATGGTAGATAGCGCTCCCACTTGTCCAGGTCATGGGTGGTATATTTCTTTAGTTGAGTGATAAGCATTTGATTGAAACCATTCTGTTGCATTGCAGGTGGTAGGCTGTCCTTTTGACTTTTCAGATCTTGAGGAGCTCACAATTTTCTTGCATCCATTTTGAGGTAAAACATCCACCTTGATCAGAAAGGAGGATGAGCAGACTGCCATGATTTAGAACATTGTTCATGAAGCATTTGACAATTGTGGACATCTTTTGATCGGGAATCAAATGCGCAGAGACCCATTTTGTGAAATAATCCTGGAAAACTATAACATAGGGTCGTTTTTCACCTACCGGAGAGATATTGACAATATCTGTGGTGATGATTTCGAAGGGGTGGGTTGGCTGTATCGGTAATAAGGGCGGTGGTCGCAGCGTTTGTGGTGATGTCAATTGACAAATTTTGCATGATTTAATCCACTCAGGGTGGCTTCTTCCAAATGGGGCTACCAAAAATGATTTTTGATGGACAATAATATCATCGATATAAATGAGGCAAATTTTCCAAATATACGGGTGGAGAATTCTTTCCATTAAATGTTGGAATTCAGTGGGCGCATTCTTCAAACTGAATGGCAAAACTTTAAATTGAAACAAACCTTCTTGGCAGATGAAGGTTGTTTTATCAGGGGAATCGTTGTTGAGAGGTACCTGCCAGTACACAGCCTTTAAGTCCAGCATGGTGAAGAATTTGGCTTGTCCCATCACATCCAGGTAGTGGTCAATGCACGGGATCGGGAATTGGACACTGGGTGTTACTTCATTTATGCCACCTTAATCTATGACAGGGCCCCATGAACCATCTTCTTTCTTTATGAGGAATAGCAGCGCAGCGCAGGGCGAGTGGGACAGTTTGATAAAATCATTGTCAAACATCTCTTGGATATGGCGGCATATGATGGGTCTTTGTTCCATCGCGGCGCGGTAATAATGGTGGGATACTGGCTTTGCTGTGCCAGTGTCGATGCTGATGGTCAATCCATTTGTAAAGGTAGGGTTATCGCCAGGGAGGCTAAAGACATTGCAGTTTTGCTGAAGCATACTGAGGACCTTCGCTTTTTGAGTGGCAGTAATGCAGGTTTTTTCAGTCACCTTGTTCAAAGCAAAGTCCAATTTTTGTTTGTCCATATGAAGTGGTAGCGATTTGTCAAATGCAGCCGGTTCATGGTCAGTCAAATCACGGTCAGATGCGGCAACTGAAACTCGGATATCATCATCTTGGATCAGGATAGCAACAGACTCCAACGTGTGTTTGGCCACAGCAATGATTTGGTTTGGTCAAAGTTTGATGCGATTTGGCGTATTGTTGACAAAGAAAAGTTTTCAGATTCCATTGGTTTTGTTGATGATTGAAGTTTCAACAGGAAATTCATTGTTGGATTTGGTTTCTTTAGCAGGTTGCACAATCAGATCAGGAATAGAAGCATTGGTTGCCTGGGAAACCTGAGTGATGATCCACTGTTGACAATTTGGTTGGATCATTAGTGATGCTTTTGCAATGAAAAGAATCAGTTCAGCCAGCTCTGTGACTTCCAGACTACTAGACATAGTATGGTGGGGACCAGTCTGAAGCAGCCGATCCGATCCTTCAGCTTCAATTTCTTCAACTTGACTATCGGTTTCTGAAAAATTATCACAAATACTCACTTGTTCCTCTAGAGGAATTTCTTCCAAAATATTGTTGCAGGATGTCGATAGAAATGGTCATGGTTCTGGAATTGGTTTGAGCAAAGCAACTACTTTGAGCAACATCTTGATTTTTTGGATTTCGAGAAATTTTTCTTTGAAGTTGAGAATGGCATTGATTTCAGGATGAGTGAGGAAGTCAGTGCCAATAATAAATTGATCTTGAGCATCATCATCGAGAATGACACATTTGACCAAATGTTTGCCAAATGGGGATCCCATCGTGATGATAATGGGACCATGAGCAATGATGGTGGCACCATCGGCGACCTTTATTTTTCCGCAGAGGGGCAAGCAGAGCATTTGTTTGTCGAAAGCAGGTTTGACGAGGCTGGAGGAAAGGATGGAACATTGAGCACCGGTGTCGATTAAAGCATTTGTTCTGATGTTGCCTATTTGGACTCCTATCATGAAGGCACTTATTGTGGCATATTTTTGGATGAATTTTGTATTGGATAGCATGGGGTTGTTGACTTGACAAATGGCAGATTGAATGATCCAGGGTGGATGGGCAAGTTGAGCAGAAGCATCCCAGCTGATGATTCCGGGGCTAGTCATCATCATGGTGTTGCTCCATTTGGAAAGAGTTGCGGTTGCTGAAGGCTGAGCCAGGATGCCACAGCATCTGACACTTTGGCCGTGTTAGCGGCTGCATTAGTCAGAGGGGCCGGCAAGGCTGGCATTGAAGTTAGAGGCACCAGCATATTATAGTAAATATGCTCTTTGAACCAAGGGTTGCATGTTTGTCAGTTTCACCATATCCAAAGCTCTAATATTGTTGCAGTAGCAGTGATGGTTGGCATTGAGATATTGACTGTTGTAGGGCATCGTGCAGTGATCGGGGTTTAGATGATACATCTTTAAAGTGTTGACTTGTTTGAGCCAGAGACAATCTTGGGTATTGTGAGTGCGCAAATTATGGGCATCGCACCAGAGACCAGAAAATGGGGTCGGCAAAAACCAGTTCCAATGGTAGGTAGCAGATCGGTGATTTCGAGTTTGATACCTGTCGTGGCTATGCGATTTGTAGCAGTTTTGTCGTTCGAAGAAGTCGTTCTCATTGGTTGAAGTTGCTCTTGATTTGCAGCTTTCTATGTCTGTGTACCAGGCAATTTGTTGTTGAAACAGGACATTTGTCTCTTCTAATGGAGAGCCATCACTGATATGACTCCAACCAGAAGTGGCAGGCATCGCAGCTTGTGGGCAGTCCATTGAATGATCATGGCTACAGCGGCGGTCTAAACATTTGTTCAAAGGTGGAGATGTTGGTGATTTCAGTGTCATGGCTTCCGGAACAGCCTGATGGACAACAATCGGCTGATCATCAGTGCCAATCTCTGATTTATGGCGTTTAGTTTGCTATGAACTCTAGCGACTGCATTGGCTAACTGATGTACACTAGTGAACTTTTCTGCTTCTTCATCAATAGAAAGATGATAAAAAATAGGCATTTTAGTTAAAAAAGTTTGAATAATTGTTTGGTGCTGAAAAATTTTATCTTTATCATGGTAAAGAAGCTGTACATAGGTCATTACCCTACCCAGAAAGACCGCTGGTTCTTCTGCAGTTTTGGGTGTAATCGCATCATTTTGTTGCAATCTGGTGCATGTTGAAACATGAGCATATTCTTGGCTTCATCCTATTGGGTTATGTCTTGAATCCTATGGCTGGGCATATAGCATGTTAAGCAGCGGAGCATACTCATTTTGATATAGTTGGATTCATCGTGGCAGAATTCATTTTTGAGATGTATGAACACAGAAGTTGTTTGTCTTTGATGGAAGGGTCAATGTGAAGCAGTTGCATACTTTTCATGATGACTTTTATTCGACTGTCCTCCTCTTGAGACATCGGGCATCAGTTATCCATTGTGCAAAAGTTTTTGGGTGCTAAGTCGGGGAAATCATGTTGTCTAGCAGATGCAAGCAGTTGGGGAAAATCACCACACGCTAACGCATCAGCATGACAGTGATTTGATGTGATTTAATGATTTTTCGGAGGCTGGTTGGATGCAGCAAGTGGCAGTGGCAGACAATTATCCAGAATGGGCTCAGCAAGCAGTGGTGGTCAAGCAGTCATTAGGACATCACATGATGGCGATTTCGATTTGTCAGTGGCAGTTTTTTCCTTTTTCTCTAGCAATGCATTCATGATGATTATTTGTCATTGTTCTATTTGTTCGAGCTGGTGGGCATATTTTTCCTCAAGCACCAAAAACCTTGCCTTGACAACAGGATCAGATGGGTTGGATCAGTCTCTGTTGTTGTCCAAAACGCTTACCTGTGAACTAGGAGGGGCGCCACTGCTGGAAATACTTGCCTAGCTGACACGCTCAGACTCTTAGCTGCAGGCAGAGTTGTCGGCAGAGCTTGCACCAAAGATTCATTTAAAACATTACCAAAAGACTGAGAAGAGGGCGCCAGAGAAGAATTTGAATTTAAAAAGGGTGTTATCAGAGAATTTGAGTTAAGAAAGGGCCCCACAGTCGAAAAAACACTCACTGGCTGCACTCACACATAGTATTTGGCTAATAAAAAACACTCACACAAAGTATTCGGCTGATAAGCGTTGGTTGCTGACATCACGGCCCCTTGTGGAACAGTGATTTGATGGTCGGCGCACCTTCCTGACGTCACAGCGCCTTGTGGAAAAGCATATAGATCATTGCTGTCCCTTGCAGACGTCACAGCGCCTTGTAGAAAAGCATTTGGATAGTTGCCACCCCTTGCAGACGTCAGGGCGCCTTGTAGAAAAGCATTTTGATAGTCACCGCCCCTTGCTGATGTCACTGCGCCTCTTACAAAAGCATTTTGGTGGTCATCACCTCTTGCTGACGTCAATAGGCCCTGGGGAAAATCGTTTTGATGGCAAACCATTGCTGATGTCAATGCGCCTTGGGAAAAAATGTTTTGGTGATGGCTGCCCATTGCTGAAGTCGAGGCACCTTGATAGGGAGTTGTTTGGAGATGAGCGCCACTTGCTGACATTAACCCCCCTTGTTGAAGAACGTTTTGGTGATAAGTGCTGAGTGCTGACATCAATGTGTGTTGCGGGAAATCATTTCCATGATGAGCGCCCATTTCTGACATCATCCCGCCTCTTTGAGAAGTGTCCAGATGGGGGGTGTCACTTGCTGATGTCATGGAGTGGGCCGCACAGGTGCGTGCCTGCATAGAAAGTTGGGGGGCATCTGAAAAAGCATTAAAAACTGGCTGCACCAGGTTCTGGTAAAAATAATAAGGATTATTTGAGGTAGTCATTCTGGGCGTCGAGAATATTGACGTTGCTGACGTCGGCGTCATCGCGGCATTGATTATAGGTGATAGCGCCATTATTGGTGAAGGCGCTGGCAAAAACCGCTTGGAAAAATCTTGAAAATTGGCCGAGAGATCAAGAAAAAATGGGCGAAAATTGGCGAAAAATGGACGAAAAACAGGCAAAAAAGGGACGAAAATCGGTGGAAAAATCGGGCTGCGCGTTCTAGGGTTGCAACAGGCGAGCCAGATGGCTCACCAGTGTCATATTTTAAAAATAAATGAATCTCTTGGTGTGCTCTGACCGGTTTCTTGCCTCCTTGATCCATGGGGTCAGAGAAAGAAGGGTAAAATTGGCAAGGGGCATTGTTATGCAGGAGAGATAGCCAGGGATCGACCTTAACCCCAGTGCATCCCTGCACCCGCCCTAAACCTTGGAATGATCCCTCACTCAGGGGCGTAAAGTCCAGTACAAGAGATCTTACCTTCCCAAGAAATGCCTGAATAAAACTATTCAGACAAGGTAACACACTTTTGGGCACAAATAATACGCTTTTCTAACTAAACATTTATTTATAAAAGCTTACCTCTAAATCGTCCCTTCCAAAAACGTAACGTCTTACAAATGTAAAAACCAGGCTAATAAGATACATGGGAAATAATAATTAAAATATAAGAGAGGAGACACACGA
Organism: Romanomermis culicivorax; assembly: GCA_963922205.1. Classification (NCBI taxonomy): domain Eukaryota; kingdom Metazoa; phylum Nematoda; class Enoplea; order Mermithida; family Mermithidae; genus Romanomermis; species Romanomermis culicivorax. Next base: position 1,426,354 of record CAWUHX010000025.1, on the reverse strand, counting down.
GAATAATCAATAAAAATTCACTGCTTAATTCATAAATTCGTCTTCTACAGTAACCATTGCGCTGGGCTGGGTCGGGCATGGTGGACGTGTTGTGCTTGCAGGCATTTTTACAAAATCGACAAAACTATTAGGAAATCCTGAAAATCGGCGGAAACACACTACAACATACGTGGTCTGAAGCATGCAGGGTTTTCAATCCAAAAAGTACTCAAGATATCATCAAAATAGTTTGCACAATGCTTTTTTGCTCAAAAATTTTGTTGTGAACTTGACAAATTTTTACTCAAAAAAATGTTAAGGTTAGTTGCACAGGCTCCCAAGTTCCAATTCCTACATGATGTATGATACCAGAAGGTTGGCAGAATATCACATAATTGCTTCTTGGTTTCCAGTTTTACTGTTCAGTTAGTTCTGAGAGTTGGACCACTATTTAGTCTCAGATTTAATGGACCACTATTTAGCTGCATACTTTGCCCACCAATGGCGGGTATATTCGCATCACAATTTGCCTCAGAATGCACCCCCCCATTTGCCCCACGATATAGCCAGTCATTTTCCCTTCTATTTATCTCGCTATCAAGTCGAGCAATGGATCACTGTTTAGCCCAAGAATCGTCTCACCACCATATGGCAGAAAGTGGGGGCAGGGCAGTCGGCTTTTCCAGCAAAATATATGCACATGTACTGGTTAAAGTCTTTTTCAATGTCTGGGGAATGTACATGGTGTGAACAGCAGTAGTTATATGAGCCTGTACAGGAGGTACACAAAAGATACCCCTGTACAGAACATATACATCAAAGTTTATCAGCTTGACTATGAAGAATAATACAGGGGGTGTAGAAAGTATAGTGGATGATCGAAATTCATATAATATGCTGGGCGATATGGAGGGGGAGATGCGGAAAGTACACTAGAAGCTTTAATGTGGGAAATTCGACTTTGATGTAGGAAGTACACCTGAAGCTTCAATGGGTAAAATTCGACTTCCATGTAGAAGGTATACCCGAATCTTTAGCACATAAGATTTGACTTCAATGTGCCTCCGCTGACTCGAATGTTGGCATTGATGATGCAATGTCTCCCCAAAAAATTTTAATGCAACTCTTATGAATCTGTGGATCTAATGGTTTTACTCATTTTTTAAAATAATTTTACAGAAAAATTTGTTTGGGACATAATTTTTACATGTTCAGGACATGTTTTTCAATGATTCCCTATGCTTAAGCATTGTTTTTGAGACAAGTTTTTACTGTTTCAGGACACAATTTTCCATGTATAGTGTTCAAAAAATTTGTCCCAAATAAGTGGAAATTCTGTCACAAAAACAATGCTTAAGCATAGGGAATTAGTGAAAAATGTGTCCCATTCATGTAAAAATTGTGTCCCAAAAAAAATTTTTTGTAGAAATTTTGTAAAAAAATGAGTTTAACTGTTAGATCGTTAGATCCCATGACCCTCTGATGCTTTTATAGTTTTTCAATGATGCATGGGACAAACCACCCATTCCACAGACTGTAGTCAACACCTTACGCACTATACAGATGCAATTTTTACAAAAAAATTTATATCTTTCAGTAAAATCTAATGGTTTTACAAAATTTTTACACAATTTTAATGAGTAAAACAATTAGATTGTTAGATCCTATGCTTGAGACCCTTGAAATCTAATGGTTTCACTCATTTTTCCAGTGAGTAAAAAGCCATTAGATCATTAGATCCTACTGTTAAGATTTAATGGTTTTACTTTTTTTTACAAAATTTAAATGTTAGACCTGCGTTTCAAGAATGATACAGGACAATTTGATTTGACAAAGTTCATATGATCAAAAACAATGTCAAAATATTCTTTTGGATTTTTCAGAATAACAGTTTTCAAACAACTATTGCACTGACCAAGCTGTAAAAATACAACATTTTCTAAGTACAAATGGTGACAGTAAAAATTTTTACCTTTCCCCAAAATGAGTTCAACATTAACCTGGCTAAAGCTCATTTACCAGAATTTTTACAAATCTTGGATCCATCAAGCATAATACATTCTCATTTTTTACTTTGTTGATGTATTTACTTTTTTGTTTTATTGTTTCAATGCCTGAAGGGTATCCTTCACTCTCCTGTGAAATTGTGCAATGTTGAGAGCTTGAAGAATTTTTTAGATGAAAAATATTTTTACCCACTTCATTTTCATAAATGTATTCACACATTGGCTGAAAAGCCCTCCATTAGGATTTGTTATTGCATCCTATTGTTTAATATCCTTGTAATACCAAATTTCAAAAATTTTTAGAGTCTGCAAAACAAAAAACCAAAAAACAAAAAGTTGTAAATCATATATAATTTTACTTTATATTTGTCTTCCAAGGTCTTGTATAGCTCTAGTGTCACCCATGTACCATTCATAGCTCTTTCTTGCTCGGTATGTTGACATTTTTGCTTCTGTCTTTTGTCAACACAAGTTTTGTAAAGAGGAAATGTCATATATGTAATGTAGAAAATGATGCATGCAGAACACTGAAGGACAGAACACTCCGAGGGTTCAAATGGAAATTATGCAATGATAATTAAACACAAGAGAATGACAAGCTTGTCAAAAGTGCTGTGTCATTAATCCATGGAACTTCCCTTAATCATTCAAGGTCTTTGGATGCCCAAACTCTCAATGACTTACCCTTCGAAGAATGGAACCCCATTACTCAAACTATTTTCCAAATAGTTTGCGACAAACTATTTTCCAAATAGTTTGACTCAAACTAGATCACACATTTGGATTTTGTTTTACTAATGAATAAAAACTAGGCACCGCTCCCTTTCACAAAGTACACAACATGCAGAGCCTTACAAAAAAAACCAACAGCCCAGGAAGAAAACACAAAACAACAATGAAAACTTTTATCACTTCTTCGGCTACAGTAGCCAAACCCCTTTTCTTCTTCTCAATGTGATCTTCTTCATCTTTTGATACAAACTTGCTGATCTTTCTTGACAAAGGACAAATGTTTTACATTCGCCCTGAATCACTCCATTACAGAAACAGCAGTTTTCCTCCATGATGGTATGGCAAAAACTGCCTATTTTTCACATCAGGAGGATTAAATGAAAATTCAACTTGAGCACAATCATCAATATTTTCAGATACTTTATCAATAATCCGTTAAAAAATTGTAATCAATTGACTGTTCAAATCATCCATATGATCAAAATTTCAGAAGCATAACAGATATATGTGACCTTGTGTAAGAAAACATTGAACATTAATAATGTTAGGATCATCCATTTCAAAAAATTTATCAGGATTAAAGGAGCCATAACCTTCATGATTTGATTCAGTAACATATTGTTTAATAAAAACAATGGTTTGAGATCATAAATTTCATTTTCATCATGAGAATTTTTATATAGTGCAACATTTTTTTCTTCTTCATCTGAAGTGATATTTTCCAAGATTAGGTCAACATTAACATCATTGGATGAATCCAAATTGATGTTTTCAATTTCTTTGTCTGAACTTATATCTTCCTATATAGGATGATGCATAGTTGAAAAACATGCTGCTTCTCTATTTCAAAAAAATCATAACAAAACCTGTATATATAATGCTGTAAGTATCAAATTACATTCATATGTTTTTATTTTGGTTTCATATTACATAACAGTATCTCAATATGATAAAGTCAAATTGTAAATAGAATATTCAATTACATATAGACCAAAACTTGGACAAAACTTTCAAGTTCATTCTCTCTCTTTTTCGGAAGCCGGAAAGTCAGAAAATATTCTGCTAAAGTTTTTTGCTCTACTATAATGGTTTTGCACTTGGAAATTATACATTCTCATCATTATGGAACAACAAAACTTATCATCACAGTCAGCAATGCACCTGGTGCAGACAATGAGAGTGATACCATTGATGATACAATAGTGTCAGTTGAGTGAGAGTAAAGTTTTATGGATTATTATTGAGGGGAAATTTATAAACATGGTCTTTGCATCTAGAACAGATGATACTAGGATTGCACCTGAGTTCGAAATGATTCTACCATGGTACTTTGGGCAATGATGCATTGAGAATTCAAAGATCGATAATTGGCAATGTACAATACAGCACCAGTTTGGGCTACAAAATGATATTCAAAAGTAATTGTCAAGGCTTGAAACTGATCAATGTGTACAAAAGAAGACATTGTCAATCAGCTAAACAGGTACACTATTCTAATAAACTAATGAACTGATGAAAAACACCTTTTTCTATTTAGGAAGTTTGGAAATGGATAAATTATAAAGACAAAATTTTGATATATATCAGTAAAGAATATGATACTTTACATAATTCTTTAACATGTCCACTTCTTGACGCTCCTTTATCTATTGAGAAAAAAGTCGTTCTTGCTCTCCTTGTTCATTTATTGATTATGCTGATCCTGATTACAATGATTCTACTTTTATTGAACACATAGTTAACATGAAATTTTCCAGATGTGTCAAAAATTCTTGGTTTACCAATTGTAACATCATTAGAGCTGAAAAGTTATATATAATAATATGCAGTGAAGTTGCTTTACAAAGCATTCAAGTGGTATCAAATTTGACTGCTATTGCTACAAAAATCAAAAGCTAAAGCATTCCCAGTACACAGTCAAGTCAGCCATTTATGGTGATGAATCACTCCAATACAAAACATATAAAAAACACATTTTGAGAAGTTCCATGAAAACTGCCAGTAGGATTTTCGAATAACATATAACATTGGATAGCTCTGAAAAAATTCTACAAATGTAACAGAACACTTTTCCTGAATTTCCACCTGAAAATTTTTGAGAGGCAAAAAGAGAATATTGTGCAGAAAAGATAGGCAAATCGCCCATTTTCTCATTAAATTTTAATCAAGTTGTAATTACACTGGATCAAATTTTTTGCAGATTTTCGAAGCATTAATTATTCTCTATCAATTGACACCAATTTCATTTTCATAGCTCAATTTTTCAATTTATGATAGGTAAGTACTATTCTCAGAAATGGATTATTAATTTTTCCTACTGTATGATAATCACCAATAAATGGCAGCTTGAATGGAGCATCAATGATTATCATTACAAACACAAAAATGATGAAAATATGATTCAAAGAATTCACACATTTGTTTATCAATATTGATCCTTTTATTGGTTTTATTATAGTGCAATAGTTTTCTGTGTATGTGTGTGTGTGTGCTTGCCTCTTTCAATAAAATGAGGGTGAAAAACTAATTGTAGAATGTGCATAGTTTAATTTTGAGTATTCTTTTTACTTGCATCATAATACATTCTCTGGTAAAACTACAATAATACATTAAAATAAAGTTTGTATTTTTGTTTTTCAGTTTATGATACAAATTTTCTGCAGATTTGTCACTTGTAGGCAATTGCCTGGTCTACAAAAAATGTCAGCATTGGTTGAACAGCTATTACAGTTACTATAAAACAATATAAAAGGTGCAAACATTTTACAATTTCAATTTTTTATAGTACTGTAAAATTATTTGTAGGTCACCATTTAACGCCTGACCGAAAAATGCATATTAGCAATTTTTTGGAGTCACTTTTTACCTGAAAGACTTATAAACAAATAGCAAATTCGTGTGACGATTTGGGAAGACAAATAGGCCTACCTATGGGTTGGAAGAAGACAACACTTTTTGGCTGTTTTATGCATATTTTGATGGCAGAACTTGAAGAAGCATGTGAAATACATACAAATTTCCTTGAGGGTTTGTAGTGGATTAAGTACATTGGGAATATTTTGTAAAAATAAATAATTTTAGCTGTATTTATACACAAGTGTGTTTAATACAGCTTATTCAACAGGAAACAAACTTATGATATAGCTTTTTTGTATTTTGTTTGATGGAATTTTTAATGTATCTCATCATTTTTGTTCAGATTTTAAAGGTTCCAAGTTACCTGCATTTATTATCAACAAAAAGTTTCAAGATACAATGTCTTTTGATGTCAGAAATTAATTTTACTTGACTGACTTTACTGGAATACTAGAAAAATCAGTGTATTATCCAATTACCTTATTGTGACATCTATCACTTTATCAAAGAATGCATCAAGTTACATATGAAAATGCTCAAAACATGACATACAGTCATACTTCAAAACATAATATATCATTCTAAAAGATAAATGGGAAAAAACATCCTGCACCTGTCAAAATCCCAAAATGAGGTATATGATTTTGTATACATTTGATAATTTCAACAGGTATAGAGTTTTTTTTCTATCTTTTCTGCTTTTACCCTGTTTTTAGCAAAAAAACTCGCAATACATAATAAATTGCTGGAAAAAAACAAAATGTAAATATTTTTAAAAAACTCACAAAATAGAAGGCAATGCAAAACACATATGCTCGAATATTTGTAGACAAATCCCATGCAGCTTTACTCATTTCAGACATAGTCATCCACATATCGCCACTCAACTCTGAGTCAGAAATAATTATGTCATCTATAAAAATATAAAAGCATAGCGTAAAATAAATAAAAACATGAAAACTAAGCAGATAAATGAGTTCTTTACACTCATTTACACCCTGTTTAGAACAAGATGTCACAAGCATAGGGAATAACAGAAAAACGTGCCCTGAATATGTAAAAATTGTGTCACGGACAATTTTTTTGTAAATATTTTGTAAAAAAATGAGTAAAGCTGTCAGATCATTAGATTCTAGGAGTTGCATTAAAATGTTTCGGGGGGAGACCTTTCATCATCAATTTTAAGATTGGAGGCGACCAACGTACATTGAGGTCGAATTTTATCCGTTGAAGCTTCAGGTGTACCTTTTACATGGAAGTCGAATTTTATCCATGGAAGCTTCAGGTGTACTTTCTACATGGAAGTCAAATTTTACCCTTTGAAGCCCCGGGCTTACTTTCTACATCAAAGTCGGATTTTACACATTAAACTTCTGGCATATTTTCTACACCCCCTGTATCACCCCGCATGTTTACCAAAGTTGGGATTATATTACATCATCGACCATACTTTCTACATTCTATGTATCGCCCCACACGGATCGTCGGCTATACTTTCCACACCACATATATCACCCCATACAGTTGAAGGGGTAAACTTTAATGTCTATGTTTGGTACAGGGATCTCTTTTGTGTACCCCCTGTATGGGTCGCAGCCAGCTATCTTTTGTTCTTCCTGCCGTTTAGTCTCACCTTGTCTGCCCTTAGGTTTATCCCGCCATTCAGCCCCTGTTTTGACCTGTTTTTTGGCCCACGATTTATCCCGACTTTAGCTCCGCATTTGACCTGAGATTTACCCAGTGATTTGCTCACACTTTAGCTCACGATTTTTTCCGTCGTTTTTATACACATCAGCACATTTTATACACATTTATACACATTTTATACACATTAGCCTTTCATTTTACATTAGCCCTCTTTTCGTCATTAGACCCTTAGTGATCTGGATGCTTCGTCAACCTATTCGATCCTTTAATTCAAAATCTTTTGAAGATTCAAGACACCATTTCTGATAGGATCGACCATCACATTGGGAGGTCAAAAATAAAGTGGTCCTCAAAACCAGCATTTCGGGGTAATTTTATGTGCTGATAACAACCGTGATATGCATTTGCATTGAAACGAAAATTCATTGTGCTACAGTATCGCCAATTTGCAATTTTTATCATATTTTATCAACTCTGTGCTGAGTAAACATCAATTGAGCTACCTTGACTTAGAATTTGGCTTCTAGTAGTATTTTGACTGCTCTTTTATCTAATGTATCCACTAACACTTAAACCTGTATGGTTGATGTTTTATGCGCCGTGAAAGTTGAGTTTTGTCGATTGCTTGTGAAGACTAAACTTGCGGATTTCTTTGAGCTGCAGCTCAATATGTGGCGAACCGTGCCTGAAACTTCTCTTACACGTAGATCTCACTGGGCTTTCATCCCGTATAAGTTTACCATGGAACGTTTCGTAAGGAAACATACCACAGACATAAATGTGATGGTACACATTTGAGGCACCCTGTGTGCAATGCACATTTATGAGACAGGTTTATCTGTTAACATAAATATTAGAGATAATAATCGAATTTCGTTTCTTATTGTTATTGCCCTTTCTCTTATGTATAAATGGACGTATAAACGCGTACAATGAACGTTTTATTTGCTTTCAAACCAAACTTTTTCAGTTAGCAGCCAAACAAAAATTGCTCATTTTTCAATTAGTGCCCCCAATAATCGTGGGCGAGTCCTCAGTCTTGTCACATACGCAGTGAGTTTAAAGAGCTGTGTGTCAGAAAATACATGTCTACAGACAAGCTGAGGTATCCTCCAAATCCTATAATTTTTATTTAAACTTCACAAATGGCTTTTATCACAAAAACAAATGTTTTTTTGACTTTTTTGTACTCTTTCTGGGTTCGTTAGCAGTGTGGAAAAACGTGGCCGTTTTTTAAAATTTGAGTTAACATTGCCGAATTTGATTATGTAATGTCCTGCATCGGAGGAAAGACCATAATTCACTCAACTCTCAGGTGTCATCATAAGTTAAAGGCGTTTTTCTATGAAATAACTCAATAACGGTCAATGATAATAATACAATTGCATAAGAATAACTTTTTTGCCCTAAGGAGGATTGTATAATCAAGCTTTGTGAATGTGTTTTTTGGCTCTATTGTTGCTGAGTTGCTATTTATCTGGCAGTTATGTTGGCACATACATAAGTCATGCAAGATCATTGAACAACAGACATTTGACGTATATTCCATTAATGTCTGTCGTTTTTTGTATTGCTCATGATTCTAGATCATGTTTATGAAGGACACCAGTCCTTTAAACTGACTGTATATGCGGCACAACTGAGGACTTCCCCACTATTAGTTGAGCACCAGATAAAAGAGTGCAATTTTTACTATGCTGCAAAATGAAAAAAGTTTGATTTAGAAGCATTTTGAACGTTAATTGTACGCTTTAAGCATCAATTTATTCAAAGAAAGGGCAATAAAAGTACAATAAGAAACGAAATTCAATTATTTTCACTATTATTTATGTTAACATAATTAACATGTTAACATACAGAATGCCTTAATAGTGTACCATCACATTAATGTTTATGTATATTGTAGTGCAAAAATTTCCAGGGTAAACTAGTACGGAATGAAAGCCATAGCGAGTGTTGTGTGTAAGGGAGGTTTTAGGCGCGACTGGCTACACTTTGAACTAGAGCTGATACAAAATTGAGGGTGTCTCTATGACACGAATCGAGAAAACTAAACTCTCACGGTGCATAAAACATCAACCGTACGGGTTTAAGTGTTAATGAGGTGAAAGAAAAATCGAAGTACTACTAAAAGCCAAATTCTAAAGGCCCTGTCATACTTCACCGCGCGGTACCGCGCGGCACGGCGCGGCGCCGCGCGGTGAAGTATGACAGGGCCTTAAGACGATAGATCGATTGATGTTTCCCAGCACAGAGTTGACAGAATATGATAAAAATTGCAACTGTCGTACTGTATCACAATGAATTTCCGTTTTCAGCCCGAATGCATATCACAGCTGTTATCAACGCATAAAATTACTTCGCATAGCAAATTGTGAGGATCACTTTGTTTTTTACTCCCCGGGCACTCTATTGACCCAAGGTAAAATCTATCAGACATTGTGTCTCAATTTAATTAAAAAGAGCATATTATACTAACCGAGTTTCTTCTGACGATTCGCAGAAAGTCGGAAACTTACCACTGCGCCTAATCAATGATCTTCGCATTTCAACAGGTCGAAAAGTTTTCACACGCAGCTGGAGTCCTCTAACATTTATGTGATAGGCGCTTGTGTATCGCTCAGCCATCACAGCGGCGTGCCATGCTCACTTGGGAATTAAAATAGTGAATCCTGATAGAGTCAGTCTAACTCGTTCACAATAGTTCACTCATGGGACGAATGATTCTTCTAATCCATGGATTTCCGTAACTGAACTTTTTTGTGGACTCTTTGGCATATCGAATACATACATGCACAGTATAGAAATCCTGCTGGAGGTCAAGAAGGACAAGGCGTGGGACAGAATTTTTTTTGTTTCTGTAAGACGAGAAGAAAAAATCTTCCAACATCCAAGCAGCATATTCTTCAATCACATGAGTCAAATATGTGAGACTATTTGCTAGGTCAGCACTTTTTGAAATTTTGATGTTACTTTTCTATGGAATCGAGTATACTTTGTTTAGAAAAATCATGAAACTGCAGCATTATTTTCATTCTTATGACCACTTTCTCTTCTTTCTCGCTCATTTCCCTTCATCATCGTTCGGATCTATGCCTGGGGGTCGAATTTGCTGGAGGTTACCCAGAATCCGGTGAGTGTAAATCAAAATCCGCTGGGGATTAATACCCATGCCCTAAATCACCCAGGTGTACGTATCATCGAGTACCGTACTTATTATTTGTCCAAGTCACAAAACCATCTAGATTGTTGGATCTTAAAATTCTTAGAATGCTTAAAATATCTGAATAGTAAGATAGCGTCTGTCATTTTCAGAAATGTATTGCTGGGCTCAAAGTACTTACTGGGTGCCATTTGACAAAGAAATTCCATCGGAAGTAGACGAACGTGAGCATCGATACGTTTCCTACTATCAATGGGTGCCATTTTTTCTTCTTATCGTTGCTCTTTTCTTCTATTTGCCTTGCTTATTTTGGCGGCTATTCAACGACAAATCAGGTAATTCACAGTTTTGGTGCATTCCACAATTCTTGTGAATTTTATTTAACACCCGTATATGACGACCAGGGAAATTCTGATATTCTGTGTCAATTTGAACCATTGAAATACACAAGAAAACTCATTATTGTAGAAATATGGTGCCCGATTGCGTGAGCTTCTTAACATTATCGAAAAAAATATGCTACGTTCAAAACCACATTTTTCCAAATTGTTAATTACAGTGTTCTCGAATGTTTACTTGGATGACTCGGACGAATTTTTTAACTTTGCTTTGTTTCAAGTTTCGAACGCTTTTACAGGCGTTCGAATGCAAAAAATCATCGGCATAGCCCGCGACGTGGAAAACATCCATCCGGAAACCCGTCACCGCAATATTCAAGCATTAGCTTTACATTTGGACAGCGTTTTTAGGCATCAATTTAAAATATCGACAGAGCATTCGGCCTTGCATCGATTTTTCAAATGTCTAAATTTGCGATATTACGAAGCTTACTTGAGCGTTTTGTATATTATCATCAAAACGTCATTTTTAGCCAATGTCATAGGTCAGAAATTTTATGTCGTAATGTCTGCCACACATTTACTACTGTACAAGTAAAAAGTACTGATTTCGGTAAATTTTCATTTTAGATTTGAATGAAACCGCAAAGCAAGTACCGTTTTATATTCTCCTGCTGCTACATTTGTTGAAAATTTGTGAGCATCCACAACGTTCAAAAATTTTCTTGTGAAAAACTTTTAGTTTTGCGTGAACAGTTTTGACGACAGAACACAACTACATTTTGTCATTTGTCTATAGTCTATTCATTTTCAAATGAGCCTCGGAAACCAAAATCGGTGCGCAGACAATAAACTGGCATCGTAGGCCGAAATTTTTTGTTCTGAATTCGTTCGCCTAACTGCTACAGTCAACTAAAGTGTCCGTCAGATTGTTTATTATTTGCGTGAACATCTTTCTGGGCGTCGAGGCTCATTTGGAAAAAATAGACTATAAAAGCATTTCATGAAAAAACCGAATATAGTTATTTTTTGCGGAAGCCACGTAATATGAAACTGAATATTTATGAGACGACACAACTGACTTGCAAGAACTAAAGTCAGTGGTTTCAAGTTGAAAATCGCCTATCGTCAATCTATCTGCAAGGGAACTTCGAACAAAGTCTGTTTATATGGTAGATGAAGTTGTTAGAAAGAAGCAGCGTCTTCAATTTTTTACTGCAGAAATTTTCACTGTAATTTCTCCAACGGGGAGACAGCTAAATTCACATATTTTTAGGTTTACGTATTATCTGTAGGACATGTAATTTTGAAATCGAATGCAAGATCAGATCTGATCTAGTTATTGTAATACAGAAATTTTAATTGGTCATTTCTCACTACCCTATCATGACTTTTCTACAAATTTCCCTTCTCGACTACTTGAATCATATGGAATTCATCACTCATAGGTGCCATTTTCGTGGATTAACTTTTCATAATTTTTTGTTTTTTCAAATTTTAAATCTTGACTTTGTCGTTTCTAGTTTGTCAATTTTCCGCTCTGCAGGTCAGCTATTTCTCATAAATCGTTTCTTACAAACTGACGACTACAATATTTATGGTTTTGGCGTTCTATCCGATCTTCTGAGCGGGCGACCGTGGGAAAGTTCAGGCAACTTCCCCCGAGTTACACTGTGCGATTTACTGGTCCGTCGTTTGGGCAACGTACACCGCTACACAGTACAATGCGTATTGGTCATCAACATTTTCACGGAAAAAATTTTCATCTTACTATGGCTCTGGTACAGTATATTGATCGTGATAACGGGAGTCAATTTGGTCTATTGGACTGTGATTACTTTCACGCCCAGGGAAAGGATTCGATTCGTCTCCAGGCATTTGGAATTGGCTGACAGGTTAGATTAATTAGTCGCTTGTTTATGAATTGAGGAGTATAATGAAGTATTCAGAAAAAATACCCGAAAAGCTAAAAAGCTTACGCTTTCGGAAAAATATTGAATGAGCAAGGGCAGTAAACAGGATGTTGAAAAAGTGGAGTGAGAATATATGGAGCCCGAGTTTTCTCCTTATCCATTAGCATTGATTGCTTTCAGGCAATGGAGAAAGAGCAGCGATGTTTCTAGTGATTTCTAGTTATGTATTTTTAACTTTTTTACATTTTTTTACCAACCTTTTTTAGGTTGTACAAAATTTTGACTTATTGGAGTTTTAACTGTAGCCTTCTTTCGTATAACGCTCGCAAACCTAAAAAAATGAATAGAGAAGTAATGTCATCGATATCGTATGGAGAAAGCTTCTACTATAGAATTTTTTACGCGAAAATTATCTAGGTTAGTTGGGTTGCCTCGCAAATTTTCAGTTTTGCATGAAAAATATGCAATGAGAATTGTTTAATATGAATTAATATTGCATATTAACATGAAATAAGGATTAAAACACCGACTATAAAGCTAGATAACTTCCTCAATAGGCATGGAGGGCGGCTATAATTCCATTTGATGTCCAAATCTGCAGACTGATCGAGTTCCCTCAAATATAAGTTACTTACTTTCACGATTCTCATTGAATAATTTTTCGACAGGTTTTAATCAGTAATGGAATACCGTTGAAAAACTCATTTAATAATTAAATGCTAGGTTCCTGAAGGCTAGCAACGTTTCAAAAATTTCGTATCCTATGTGACCAGGGCCGTGCGCAGGATTTTTTCATGGGGGGGCGGACTAGATTTTTTCACTGAATAGCCCCAGAACATGTTGATCTTACGCGGATATACTGTGTGCATCACCGTTTTTTTTCCTCGAAGATTTTTTCCACATGAGAACCGGAACCAAAATTTTTTTCCTCATTTTCCCAAAATTTTCCACATTTTTAAAAACGCCTATAATGTGGCTACGGATGCTTTTTTATACATTTTAGGAGCATACTCAAGCATTTTGTTGTATTTGTAGTCAGAAACCTGCAAAAATGAGGAAAAAAATTGAGAAAATTCTGGTTATGTTAGTCAAAATTAGCTCATGAAGAATATATTGGTGTTCTATAGAATGGTCCGGCGCGGAGCGCCGGAAAAATTTTTTGATTTTCACCTTCTAAAACGCTGGAAAATGAACCTCCATAACGTTGGGAAATAAATTAAAATCAGACTGATGAAGCGTAATTTGCCTCCCATTCCGGCGCGTAGCGCCGGAAAAATTTTCGGGTTTTTGTATTCTAAAACGCTGAAAAATAAATCTCTCCAACAGATAATTACAAATGTTTTGGTATCGCGTTCTAGGATAATGTCTTCAATTTCCACCTTCAATAAACGCAAAAGTTCAGATTGCAAACGTTTAAAAAATTCCAATCATCGAAGGAAAAAATTGAGAGACTTGATGAAAAATCTCTATTTTCGGCGACATAATTGACTGTAAACGGTTAGAAAATAAAACGAGCTAACTTGATTGGTAGAAACTGTTGAGCATTAATTAGTAAGTCGAAGTAGATATGCTAACGGCCGCGCCTGATAGAATATAGTTATAATTATACATTTATACCCATGACCGGCGCGAAGCGCCGGAAAATTTTGAGATTTTGACCTTCTAAAGTCCACCAAAACGCATCTTTTCGGTTTAGAGTTACTGCCTCAATGGGGGGGGGGGGGGGGCGGCCGCCCCCCGCCCCCCCCCTTGTGCACGGCCCTGTATGTGACCAATGGTTTGGTAGGAAATGGTAGGACTTGGGTTACGCTTCTTTGGACAACCGTAGATTAATTGTAAATACTCTTTATTTAGACGTCAGCTAACAACAATATGTGCATCACTAATTCCTTGCGATACATAGAAAATTAAAATTATCTGGACAGATTAAAACTTACACGCACGTCTGAGCACTTAAAATTTTGATCGGCTTCAAGTTGAAGGTTATATCGGATAACACTGACGATGATAAAGTCCTAATCACCACTTGTGTGTAAAACCTACTGCAGTCTTTTCTCAATTTCTAACTCAGTCCCTTCCTATACCCAGAATAATCGCCTCGGCCGATCGGGACGAACAAATCAGAGAATTCACGTTAGATTTTATCAAAATGGACGGCATCTTCGTCCTTAGGATGCTAAATCTGCACGCGGGCCTTATGTTCACGTCCGATTTGGTCGATGCTCTTTGGGAACTTTTCGACAAATCAGAAGAAAACATAGAAGTAGCCGAACAAGAATCCGCTTCTCTATGCAGATTGGCCGAAAACGAAGAACTAATGCCTACCGGTGCAGGTTCATCAGAATCGGCGAGGTAAATTTGTTTCAATTATCAAAGAGGTATGACCTCGAGAGTAAGATTTCATAAGAATACTAGTGAATTCAATATTTAAGTCAACTAGCGATGAACTGACACTTACATTAGTTCATATTCACTTATGTTATGGTGCACAATTATAGTCTATTTTGAAATGACAGATTCAGCGAAAGTTCTGTTCAAAATAGCGAGGCACTAACTCCTGCGATTAGTATTTGAGAAAAAAATCAAGTATCAGAAAATCTGTGTTATATGCGATTACTGATTTTTGTCATTTTTCAAGTTACATTCTATAAAAATCAGACTCCGGTTAAATCGACCACAGTCAATTTTTATGAAGTGCTAGTAAATCATAAAATGACGAAAATTAGTAGTGTCATCGAAATCGTTGACACTCTACATCAAAAATTAATAAAAGTCAGTTAGCAAGCTCACGAAATTTCTGTCTTGAAAATCTTAAGAATTATACTTGCTGTCCATTATTATTTACCAGCATTTAAATAACAGACTATAGCAACACTAAACTTGGTCCTGGTGTAAGTTCTGCAATCATGCATTATGAAATACGATAAGGGCCACTTGAAAAAGTTTGTTACCACTTGAAAAAAATCGTTACCTTCTAACATGATACGCAACATTTTTTCAAGATGCATCGCAAAAAATCAAGATGTAAGAGTTTTTCGATGTTCGACTTTTTTCAAGTGCATTTTTTTCCAGTGCATTGCATTTTTTTGAAGATGATATTGAAAAAAATCAATATAGAATTTTGAATAAATAAAGATTCCATTTTGAAAAAAATCAAAATCCTATCTTGAAAAAGTCAAGAGAATATCTTGTAAAAAATCAAGATGAGCGTCACATCAAAGGATAAAAATTCCTGAAACTGGCCGATCAAAGGCGTTGCTCCGCCTCCTATGTTTATATACACAGGAACCCTTCAAAGTAGATTTCTGAGGTCATGGTTTGCTTGCGGAGAGCGTCTTTGGTTTTTAAGGTTGCCGGCAGAGGGGGGGGAGATTATTTTGTACGGGGGTGGAAATATAGGGTTTTCATAAAAAATTTTATTTTTCGAGATTTTTCAGAAAAATGTCGAAAATGCTCGTTTTCCACCCAAAATGCATTAATTCTGAAAATTAATTAAAATTTTGTATTTCATCGACTGTTTTATTATTGTCATTCTCTCTCTGCTCAGGAATCCGATAAATAAAATAAAATATGGATTATTATACGAAATTATTGCATTTTGGGTGAAAAACAAACAATTTTGAGTTTTTCTAAGAAATCTGGAAAAAGTTTTTATGAAAAACCAAACGTCCATCAGATTCCCCATTCAAAATAACTACTCCCGTAAGAACCAAGGGCGCCCTCCGCCAGCAAATCGTGACCTCAGAAAGTCACTTTGAAGGGTTCTCGTTAATTTTAACGTGGGATGCGGAGCAACGCCTCTGATTGTCTAGTTTCAGAAATATTTATCCTTTGATGTGGGGCATTTTGATTTTTTTCAAGATTTTATCTCGATTCTATAAGATAGCATAGATGAGATGATTTTTTCAGGATGGGATCTTGATGTTTTTGTGACATCTTGATTTTTTTAAAGATGCAATCTTTATCTTTTTCAAGATTATCTTGAAAAGAATGCGATGCACTTGAAAAAATTAAGATACACTTGAAAAGAAAGTCGAACGTAGAAAGCTTACATCTTGATTTTTTTGCGATGCATCTTGAAATTTTTGCGAAGAATCGTGAAATTTTTTTTATGCGTCCTGAAAAAATGTTGTGCATCATGTTCGAACGTAACGCCTTTTTTTCAAGTGGCCCTCTTCGTATTCCGTAATGCGCGCTATCGTGCATTTGATATTTTGCTTCAGCCCGATTAATGTTACCAACCAATTCCCCTTTAAGACTTATTTACAATAAAATTTTCATAGTTATTGGATATTGGGATGTTGGTTTATACACGTCGTCTCAACAATCAGTAATGTGTCGAAAATGTGTAAATACTAAAAAAATTTATGTACCACCAGGCGGCGGATGGACCGGGGCTCAACCTCGTCCGCCAGTATCCGTAACTTGGGCCGAACGGGTAGTGGACAACGGCTAGGGGCGTCGAAGGACAAGAAGCCCTTACATCGGATGAACAGTGTCCTTATACCATTGATGGTGCCGCGAAAGGGCAAACGGACGAATGTGTCTCGCAGCGTTAGTATAAAAAAGCCTCGGAGGCGATTTTTTAAGGACTTTTGAAGGAACTATGAGATGAAGAATATTCGGCTGGTTGATAAAATTTCGTTGTGATATTACAATGTTCAGGTTGTTACATGGAAAATCCAGTCTCGTTCCAAGGTTTCACAGTCACTTTAGTTTATTGTAGCCGGGATATTTTGGAGGAGGGCGATTTTGGAGGTAAAACCCGATATTGTCCGCTAAGAGAGTATCCACTTTGGGGTACTGCTTGGGACTTAATCATCAATAAAAACATGAGAAACGTAGTCGGCGAACAGTAGTAAGAACTGTGAAACGTCCATCTGGATAGTCTTAAAGTTAATTAACGTTCGCAATTTAAATTCGGACTACGTCTTGGATTTTTCACCCCGTTGTTGCTGTTCTGCATGTACGATAATTTATGCAAAATTGATGAATCTCACGCTGTATAGATTGTGTAACGTTCTGTAGAATATGCAGCAGAATAATAATAAATTTCAATAGTAAATACTTCACCGTGGTCGAATGTGACGTTTTTGAATCACCGTGTTTTATGAACGTATTCTGAGGATTCGTATTTGGAAGCATGCACGCACAGCACGTGGGGCTCTGCTGGTCGGGATATCTAAAAATCGGATCCCAGAGAGATTCGTATTTTCAAAGAAAAACTCGGGAAATTTCTCCAATTTACTTCCAAGGTTCCAGAATTTGTTCATATTAATGTATACGTGTTGGCCAGATCTGAAGATTGTGTCCGAACTTGGCGTCAGTCCTAACTTGACGTATTAGTCCCATGTGGGCGTCCGTTTTATGTCCTAAGTTGGCGTATATCCTAACTCGGCGTCCGTCCTAACTTGGAGTCAGTCCAGAATTGGCGTCCATCTTGACTTGGCGTATTATATGATTTTTGGGTCAAGTTTTTGATCAAATTTACTTTTCATTCACCGTTGAAAAGTATTTATTTGTGAGTAATACACATACATCATTATAGTTGTCGGAGTTATTCAACATGCGTAAATTTTACTCATATTTTTCTAAATATAGAAACCGTTTTCCAATGAGCATACGTTCCCAGAATTTCGCGAACTGAGTAAATCATCTAAACTCTCGTAATCTACCAGACCTTGCGTAAAAATTTCCATATGAATATGGGCGATTTTGGAGAAGCAAATTCTACGTAATTGTCCTTACAAGGTCAAATGTCGCTACTTGTGTGTGAAAACAGGGTCACTCCCGATTATTTCTCTTTGTATAAGAAAGATAAAATTAAAAGTTGATGTATTAAATTCAAGTACACAAATTATAGATAGGGACCTACATCAAGTTTGTCAAAGGAGAAAACGAAAGATGGAACGTAATAAAATTAAGGGCAAAGAAAAAATAAAGGTAAACTCAGGCATCAAAAGAATGAAAGAATCAATTTAACTTTGATTTTATAATGCATTAACGCCAAGTTAGGATTGAATGCTAAGTGAGGATCTTTTTTTCAACACTGGACGCCAATTAAAAACGTTGCTCATCCTCCTACGTTTATACAGGGTGAGCCAAAAAAAGGCGACCGGTACTGACTTTCATAGCTTTCAAACGAATGAAGCTATTTTAATGCGGTTTCCTGCCGTCGATAGGTAAAACATCTGGCATAACGACTGCAAAGTTTCAGCTAGATTTCTCGAATATTGACTGACTAAAATTAAAAATACTAAATGTCAATTTTTTGCAAATAAATATTTTAAAAATGGACAAAAATTGACAAAATCAACATGCTTTACTGCAGGAAACTACAATAGATCCAATCATAAGAACCATATAACAGCTGGAAACTGCAAGACATCCATTTTAGTGTGTCCTACTTTCTGTTTCACGAATAATTTTAATCGTTTTTCTGTCTGGTCAATGACAGAATTGATTTTGCTTTAATTTTGCTTTTTTCCAATTCCAAAACAAAAGCTATTGATTTTGGCGAAATTTTGATCATATTGAAACAAGAAGTTTCTGACTTTAAATTACGTGTAACTTACAAATCTGGGTGATTTTCAAAGTATTGTTGTGTGTAAACAGCTTTACAAAACTTTTTTTCACAATAGGACAACTTTTACTTCTATTTCACAACTTTTACTTTTTGAAAAATGACTACTTTTACTAAATTTCTGTTTGTACAGTAACCATGAATACATTTGGCCCTTATAACAAAGATAAACTGGGTCTAATGCAGCAATCCACATTATAAAAGCTTAATCGGTTCGAAAGTTATGAAAGTCAGCATCGGTCGCCTTTTGTTGGCTCACCCTGTATATACCAGAACCCTTCAAATTGGATTTATGTGGTCACGGCTTGCTGGCGGAGGGTACCCTTCGTTTTTATGGGGGTTGGCAGAGGGAGAAGAATTATTTCGCACGGAGAAAAATTTTAGTTTTCAAGATTTTTCAGGGAAACTTCAAAAATACTCGTTTTTCATCCAAAATGCAGTAATTTCGGAAAATAATCACAATTTAGGGTTCGTCCGCTGTTCTGAGGCCATTCCCTACATGCTCAAGAACCCGACAAAGAAAGAAAAATTCGGATCCTTATCGAAATTGCTGCATTTCGATCAAAAACAAGCAATTTTGACGTTTTTCTAATAACTCTCGAAAAATAAATTTTTTTATGAAAAACCAATTTGTCCATCGGATTCCCCGTGCACCATCCATAAAAGCGAAGGGCACCCTCCGCCAGCATGCCGTGACTTCAGAAATCTACTTTGAAGGGTTCTCGTATATATAAACGTAGGAGGCGGGGCAAATCTTTTTATTGGCCAGTATCAGAAATTTTCATCCTCTGATGTGCCTTCCATCTTGATTTTTTTTCAAGACGTGATTTTGATTTTTTTCAAGATGCTAGCTTGATGTTTTTCAAGATGGGATCTTAATTTTTTTGTGATGCAACTTGAAATTTTTGCTAAGCATCTTGAAAAAATATTGCGCATCATGTTCGAAGATAACGATTTTTTTCAAGTGGCCCTTCTCGAATTCGGATTCATGATTAGACAGCGTCATAAGTGAGCTTTATAAAACATATCGCTTGAAATGGCAACAGTGGTGCAGTGGCAATGCAGTCAATTAAGAACCCTAAAGTTCTTCTTTTATGTCTCGTTTTATGACAGTATTTTTTAAGCAGTTCTTGCTCATATCAACAACTGTGGGATTTTACTTTGAACCGCAGGTCTTCTATGTACATGACCTGTAAAGTTCAGAAATTCGAATTCAAATTTATTTCCATCGTTGTGAGCCACTTGGTATGTAGGGAAATTCGGTCAATTTTGAGCACATGAAAAAGAGTTTTCAAGCACTCAGTATTATTCCTAAAGATAATCCTTTTATGTAACACCTATACTATTTTTTTGGTACTTGGTACTTCACTCGTGTAATAATATTTAACACGAGTTTAACGCAAGCTCGCCTATGTGCATAGAGTTAAAGTTGAGCTTTGTTAAGGACTAGACACGAGTCCACTAACACCTATTAGCGACTCAACACGTCTTAAAGTTAGCAAACATTATTTATGCAGCCACTTTGATCGCACAGAACTGTAGCCGTTTGCGCTTTCACTGGTGCTATTTTGTACCATAGTTCCCGAAAATTCATTTTGAAATGATCGATGCAGCGAGGTCGCAGCCAAACTTTTATCTAAAATTATGGAAGGCTCGTTAACTTTATTCAAGGAGTTTTTCCTTCGTGATACAGACTCCTTGAAGAACACTCTTTTCAACCATTTCAAGGTTATCGAAATTGTATAACTAATCTCTAGTATGGCTGCGTTTGCCGAAGACCGATGCATCGATCATTTTAAAATGAATGAAATGTAGTACGACTTGCGCTATAAAGCGCTGTAAATTTGGCAGATTTAGAGACAGTTCACTATTCTCAAAAAAACACACTGATATGCATTTTCATGCTACTGATGTGCATTTTCGCATTTGAACTTGATCTGAATTGAATTAAAAATGATGTATGGCCCCTACAGTTTTAATAAAAACACAGCAGGATGAAAAAACAATTTTTCCGGCGGAAATTGAAAGTAATTGAATAATTTAATACATATGTATCCTCTATATGTTTACACTCAGCTGTTCTTTTCTATAAGCTACAAGCTCCAGTCATTTTCATATTTGTCTTCTTGCCGCACTGTCGTGTTTTGTCGTAGCTCCCTTCGCTACAAACACCGTGTAATTCTGAGATATCGTCGTCGTACACTCGTTTGCCTGTCGCCCGCATTCCTCTTCATCCGTTGAGTATCCAAAACAGCGATCCGTTGCCATGTCGATGCGAAGCTCAACCGCGCCTGGCGATTTGTTGAGCGAACCGCGCGACCGCGTTTGGTTCAACGCCCCGTTCATCGACAAATGGACCGTTACGATACGCATCGTCAACGACGGCACGAAGCAAGTCAGTTTCTGGGATACTCTGTATGGTGTATCTGTAAGGCGAAAAGTGTGCAGAAAAAATCCCACCGAAACTACAAGTTGATTTTGTAGTGAATTGTTCCACAACGTATTGATTTGCTTTCTGGCTTTAGATATGGCAAGACGAGTTGAGTTGATCTATGAGTCGCATGGATAGCTACAGTAGGTCGCCTAACTTCGCACCAAATTTTGCAGTTACACTCGGCAATATTTTGGAACTTACTCAATTTATATTTGAATTTCGCAGTCGGTGAAATGAGAGAGTTAAAGTCGACCTTAGAATAGTCGGGATTGCTACGGTCAGCAATCGAGTCTTTGAGAAAAATTTCAAGTTTGATGCTCATGAAATTTTTACACTCTCGTATATCACCATGATAAACCCTTCTACGTGACTATTCTAGAACTATATTGACCTTCTTCTTTGTGATTGTGTGAAAATAACTGCGCTTTTTCAACTCCTGCTTTTTACAGATTGGCTGGGCTTTGAAGACGAACGCGCCGGCCCGCATCAGCGCCAATCCGGCCATGGGCGTTCTAAACTCGAAAGAAACTCAATTGTTGGTGATCACGTGCGAACCCTTCAACAATCAGACGGTCGACGTTTCGGCTGATCGGATCACGTTCGAATGGTGTTTGACGCCGTCGTCCAATACAGCCAAAATCTTTCGCAAGGAGTGGTTCCAAGAAGACGTGATCATCAGGCGCAAAAATATGGCCATCAGCTACAACAATTGAACACGATCGGCGGCCCTTTTTTCAGAAGGATGGAACGAATTCGTTTGATATGTATCCGAGCTATATTCTGTTTCATTTTTACTAATTTTTTTGTTATCATACTAACTTGTTGATTTTCGAGTAAAATATCTGTACATTTCATCTTGAGGTTCGCTGCCAAGTTCAAGTTCCGGTGGAGATCGTATATCCGTAATTGTATAGAACACCGGAAATTTTCACATTTGTAGGCTATTTATCGGGGCCAAATTTTAGTAGCAATTTTCGTAGGTGGCGCGATAGTGTCAACCTATAATGTACTAGAACCCTTAAGTTCATATCCCCCTCTAGACTCAAAACAGTGAGCGCTAGATTCTTGGCGTTTTTTTCACAATTTCGGGCATAGAAGCAAACTACTGGGTGCCAGTTGTCATTTGCCTCTATCTGCAAGTAGGGCTCGGGGGGAGCGCCCGAAAGTACACAAAAAGCGCCCTTTTCAAGGACACCCAGTTCCACCATACCTCACGATGGGGGTGCATATCCAAGCTCCATATTTCGGCCTAAGCATCTTGGAGGTGCAATCTCAAATAGGGTTTTTTCATTTTTTAAAACTATTGCCTCAATTCAATTATACAGTGGTTCAAAGTCCAGGGAACCGCAAAATGCGGCAATTTCGGTACATGGCTCCAAAAAAATAATTTTTTGTAGTATACTGCACTACGATGCCAGAATTTTTTGCAGTTTCAATTGACCCAGTAGTGTTATAAGGATTTTCGGGGTGCAAAGGTTTTCAATCATGGGGAATTCAATGGACGCCGTCACTTTACACAAAAAATTATCCTGAGTAATAACAAACGAATTTCCGTGATTTTTTAGTGGAGCGGGTTTTCGACCGCAGAAAATTCAATGGACCCGATCGCTTTACGCAAAAAGTTATCCCAAGTGTAAACAAGTGTATTTCTGCGATTTTTTGGTGGAAGATGTTTTCGAATCCAATAGACACGATCACTTCACACAAAAAATTGCCCAGGGAGTAATCAAAGGTATTTCTGGGATTTTTTGGGTTGAAAGACGATGGGGAATTCAATGGATATGGTTACTTTACACTCTGTTTACAACGTGTTTCAAGTACCAGGCAGTTTAAGAATCTTTCACTTTTGCCGAAAGTGAGAATTCTTAGCTTTAAGACTGTTTCTTATTGTTGTTTATGGCCAAATTTAAAAATTCAATGTGCTTCTATGAAGTTTTTCATGCATGGTTGAGGCCCGCTAAAAAGAGGTTGACTATAGTCTGTTTTTCGTGAAATGCTTCTAAATAATGAAAGTGGAAAGCAAGTAGTATTTCGGATTTTCACGCTTTGCTAATAAACAATATATCATATAGGACTGGAAATATTCGAGCATACTGACCTAACATTTATCAACTTCTCGAGAAAACGATTTTGACGACAGTACTGATTTGTGTCACTTTTCTGTTTGGAAGCATTTTATAAAAAACAGACTATAGCTTATTAGAAAATGAAAACTATACTTGCTTGGATAGTTGCCAGGTTAGAAAAAGAAGTGGGCTAGATCTTTGAAAACTTGGGTTAAAGTTAAAGTTTGAAAACTCCACTTCTGTAATATTGAATTTTCATTCTTCCTCATTAAAAAATTTTTCATATCTGTGGAAAAGTATATTCTACGACTGAATGCATCAGCAACCATTGATGCACATAGCGTGGGGGAGTAAACCCTCCCATTGAGACTCTGGATATCCCTACCTGGCCTCTGGAAAGAGTCGATTGTCACTCCCTGGTTTGCCCATCACAAACAGAGATAGGGATGAGTAATTAGCGAAAAGTGTTTCATATGTGAGTACCTAATACAATTTTGTTCCGTGTAAAATCAAACATGCATCCATTTAGAGACATAAGTTTGGCAATGATAATTGTGTCAAGCAAAAACTTTTTAAAGGCATCATAGGTGGCGCGACAGCGTCAACCTATAATATACTTGGCCCCCAAATTTCATGTCCCCCCCCCCTCTAGAGCCAAAACGGTAAGAGCTAGAACCCTCGGGTTTTTTGCCTAATATCGGGCTTAAGGGCAAACTATGGGGTGCCTTTTGTCATTTCGCCTCTATCTGCAAGTGGCGCTCGGTGGGGCCCCAAAAACAGGTAAAAAACGCACTTTTTAAGGCACCCCAGTTCCACCATGCCCAGCAATAGGTGTGCCATATCCAACCTCCATACTTCGGCCTAAGCATCTTGGGGGTGTAATCTCAACTGCGAATTTTTTTTTGTTTGAAATATGGCCTCAATTCAATTATATGGTTGTCCGAAGTCCCGGAAAACGCCGAATTCCCCAATTTTGTTATATAATACTTATGGGTCCAAAAAAAATTTTTTTTGCAGCTTTGCACTACCAATTTTTTTGCAGTTTCAAATATACCTGTAGCCTTATTGGGATTTTTGGGCTGCGAGGGTTTTCGACTATTGGGAATTTGATGGACACGGTCACTTTACACGAAAAATTATCCCGGGTGTAAACAAGCGTATTTCCGTGATTTTTCAGCGGAGGGAGTTTTCGACCGCAGGGAATTAAATAGACGTCCTCACTTTACACAAAAAATTATCCACAGTGTAAACAAGCGTACTGCCGTAATTTTCTTGTGGAGGGGATTTTCGACCACGAGGAATTCAATGAATGTGATCACTTTACACCAAAAATTATCCCGTGTGTAAACAAACGTATTTTCGTGATTTTTTGCTGGAAATTGTTTTCGACCACGGGGACTTTGATGAATGTGATCACTTTACACAAAAACTTATTCCGGTTGTAAACAAACGTATTTTCGTTATTTCCCGGTGGGCGGGGTTTTCGATCACGGAGAATTTGATGAATGCGATCATCTTACAAAAAAAAAACTATCGCGGGTGTAAACAATCGTATTTTCGTGATTTTTATGGAAGGGGTTTTGACTGCGGGGAATTCGATGGATGTGTCACTTTACACAAAAAAATTATTTCGGATTTAATCAAGCCTGTTTTCGTGAGTTTTTTGTGGGAGGGGTTTTCGACCACTGGGAATTTGATGAAAGTGATCACTTTACACACTAATTCATATTGAGTGTAAACAAATGTATTTCTGCGATTTTTGAGGGAAGATGTTTCTGACCATGGGAAATTCAATGAATGGAGTCAGTTTACATGAAAAAAATCATTTGTGTAAACAAAGGTATTTCTGCGATTTTTTGGGTTGAAGGATTCTAAACCATGAGGAATTCAATAGATATGGTCACCTTTCAGTATTTTTACAACGTTTTTTAAGTACTATGTGGTTTACACATCCTTTACTTTTGCCGGAGGTGAGAATTCGTTGTTTGAAGTTTTTTTTATTGTTTTTTTGAAGTTCAGATGACCAAATTTAAGACTTCAATGTGCTTCTATGAAAGTTTTCGTGCATGGTTGAGGCCCACTAAAAAGAGGTGAACTAGTTTATTAGAAAATGCCCCGATGGGGCAGAAAAAAGGAGAATATACTTGCTTCGACAGTTGCCATGGTAGAAAAAAAAGTGGACCAGATTTTTGAGAACTTGGGTCAAAGTGGGAAAAAATTCACTTCCTTTATATTGGATTTTCATTCTTTCTCAAAAAAATTGTCTATGTCTGTGGAAAAGTATATTCTGCAGCTGAGTGCATCAAAACACTTTCCAACCAATGTGCATCTCTGAAAATTTTAGGAGGGTACAGGCGTGGACCTTGGTGTTTTAGCATTTTGTGAGACAAAAAATTAAAAAAAAGTTGACCAAAAATTTTTTTGCATAACAAATTTTCCAGTTTCAAAACCCTTGTGGAAGTTTATACCCCCATGTCCCCTCTCACACATGTTTGCTTCCAACTGTGTTAAACATTTTTACTGAATTTGGTGTCAACAAAAGGAATCAACTGAGGGAAAGTGGCACATAAAATCCCATTCAGCTTTTTTGGAAAATAGAGATACAGCACAAAGTCTTCTAAGAACTAAATCGATTGTGCAAGATACGTTTCATTCACTCTTTTTATATAACATATCATATAGAATTCACTCCGTAAGTTCTACTGATTACAAGCTACAAACAAATTTATTCTCTTCTATTTAACTATTGAACAAAATAGCATCATTCACAGTTTTTGGATTTAAACGGAAATTTACAGAAAGACCGCTTTTTGCGGGATTGCAAATGGGAAGCAATTCCACCCATCTTTGTCACTCCGATTAGAGTCGGGGAGAACCGGATACGGGATTTGGCGCAGACCCCTAATATACGCATGGCTGAATCCCATTTACAGATCGGTGCCCAATCACTGTAACCAAATCCCAGTTGCACTAAAGGGGTCTGAGCTCAAGCTCTAGGTAATCTCCAACAAAAAGGCCACTCGGTTTGATTTCAAGTTCGGTATAATTTGAATGTCATCCGGATCATAACAAGCTCAATGTCGAGATTATCCCCAGCTCGAGCTGTCGGGTTGCACTAAAATTTTCGCATAATTTTCTTATCTCTAAAGCAAATCAATATAAAAATTTCTGCAATTCCCAAACCCGAACTTAAACCTCAGTTTTAGTTAATCCTGAAGTGAGTATGATTTGTGCATTGGAAGAAAATAATTTGGACATTGTGAATAGCTTAAACTCAGGATCATCAATTTAATCCCGATGTTGAGATTGTCCTCATGTTGGGTTAGTGCAACGAACCTCAGGTTACTTTATAGTTCTGAAAATGACTATAATATGCCCCCTCACTATTTTTCAGCTAGTGTGAAAGGCAGGAGTTTTGAATTGGTCGGGAGTTAGAATCCTATCGGTCTACCATTTCTTTACACTTGAAGTCAGGTGCATATAATTTTCATATAGAAAAATTTTACTGTAGTTGATGCCAGTTGAAGTACAAAATGCACGATGCTGCAGAATATACTTTTTCACAGACATAGACAATTTTTTTGAGAAAGAATGAAAATCCAATATAAAGGAAGTGAATTTTTTCCAACTTTGACCCAAGTTCTCAAAAATCTGGTCCACTTTTTTTTCTACCATGGCAACTGTCGAAGCAAGTATATTCTCCTTTTTTCTGCCCCATCGGGGCATTTTCTAATAAACTAGTTTTTATATGCTTTATCCTGTTGCCCTGTTGGCAGGTAGTGCGCAATGACTGTAACCAGGGCCTATATCTAAGGTTTAACCACGAGCTCAAAGATTATCGGGAACAAAAAATCAACCACCTCAGTTTTAGCAGTTGCACTAACATGTCAATGATATCAAGTGCTATAACCTTGATGTCATCAGGATTATCTCCATCTCGAGCTGTTGGGTTACACTATTTTCTCAAATTTTTTTATTTTTAAACTGTAATTCCTGAACCTTAGCTTTAACCTTTGTATTAGCTAATCCTAAGTCTGATGTGAGGATTTTTAGTTCTGCAAGAAAATAATCTTGACATTGTGATTAACTGAGACTGAAGTTAACATTTTGAAAATCTTATGATCTGGGTACCCAGTCTTCACAAGAGTCATGTTACCCAGGTATTTTGCATAGCCAAAAATACTTGAAGATTGGAGTATTTATGCGTTTTATCCATACGATATCTTGTTAGAAATTTGGGTAAACATGTCATCTGAATACCTAGATAGCACACATGTTTCATCTTTGAAATTGACCTGAATAGGTATACTCAGGTACCCAAAATACCTGGGTATACCTATATGAAGCACGACTTAGGATCAACAATTTAATCCAGACATTCAAATTATTCTCAGATTGGGTTAGTGCAATCAACTTCAGGTTTTTTTGCCTAATGATGCGCTATCATCACAGGCATAAGTTGAAAAAACAAAATGACTGCATGGTCAGTGAATGCCAATTTTATTACTTGTAAAATGCATATTGTTGATGCTCTGAAATCTTTTTCAAAACATGAGACTTTTCAGTTTGACCGCATATCTTGTTCCGTACTTCAGGAAGCTACAAGTGGTTTGCGAAATATATATTTACATCCAAAAGTAATTCTGCAATCAATGTCGTCTTTAGGTTCCCAACACTTTCATGAGAACACCAGAGGTGGATGATTTCAGAGTCCAGTTTAATCATGCTGTGCGAAAAAACCTCTGCCATTGTCTCACGTTGATTCAGAATGTGCACCTTCACATAGTAATCAAAGCTAGCATAAGGTTACGATGAGTTTCAATGAATTTAGTGTGGATCTAGATGAACTTTTGTCTTACCTGCATGAGTTATCATACAAAAACAGAAAACACGGAAAAGCATTTAACTCTGTTTCAAACTTTTTAACTCTGTTTCTGATTTAAAGTTAGATTGGAATTTCCTATGTAATCTTCAAACAAGTAAAATTAAAAAAAGTGTGCTTCAAGTTTGAACCAGTATGGAAAACTGGAAATTATGTAGCCCCTCCAAAACTCTTTTGTGGTTCAACTAGAAGATTTAGGATGATGAAGGTTGAACCGACCATTAACGGTCTTGGTCGAGATTTGGTTAACCGTTACCTCATGGAACCTACACGAGGTTGATGTTATTGGGAAGGAAAACAAAGCTTTACGTCAACCGATAGTCATCAAGCATATGAGACACAATTTCTTTTAGAATCGATCGGGGCCTGTAGCTAAGTGTGATAAGTCAAAAATTAATCATACCTCAAAAATACACATTTTGTACAGTTTTTTGCGCTGAACAACACATCAGTATTCGTTTGATTTATAGTATGTTTTTTTGAAATGCCTTTAAATAATTGACTGGAAAGCAAGTACTATTTCGAACTTTTATAGTTTGTTTTTATAAAATCCTTCTAAATAGAAAAGTGACACAAATCAGCACTGTCGTCAAAAGCGTTTACATTGAGCTCTAACCGAAAAATTTTTCACTCGAAAAATTGATAAGATGAGGAGAGTAAATTTCCAGTCCTATATGATAAATTGTTTTTCAGAGAATCGTGAAAATCTGAAATACTTCTTGCTTTCCACTTTCATTATTTAGAACCACTTCAAGGAAAACAGACTCTAGAATGTCCAGCTAAACTGTATAAAATGTATGTATGAAACCACTGCGCATACTCAACTAACCATCAATTATTTTTTGAACAGAAACTTTTATAGTCAAAGGTTTACGCGAACGATTTAATAGACAGTGCTAATTTTTATAAACTTTCACTTTACAAACACAATAAAAACAAGATTGTAAAAATTGAAATTCGCATTGCAACATCAATCCAAAGGTTGATTTTTTTGCAATTTTCAGAATTTTCGGTAACAGTCAGCCTGTAAGTAATGAGGTATGCAATGAAGATCAATAATATTTTGCCAGTATAAGTAACAATATTTAGTTTAAATAATGCACGACACGTATTATTATGTAACATCAAAACTGTGGTTTACACTGCACTTCAAATTGCAATTTTCAGCAGTTGTTAATAATCCAAATTTACACATTTTTTTATCCCATCAAGTGAAAATAATGAGTGTCATTGATCCAATTCTACTGTGTTATGGCCCGATCTATTGGCCACATAACCCATAAAGTTTCATCAAAATTTGAGAATACATGAGTGTGCTACATTGAAAAGGTGATAGTCATTTTCAATTAATTTACAGAAATTCTTGTTAAAAATTGCACCCATTGTTTGAAAATGCAATAATTTTACTAAAAACTTCACGCTTAGCAGCCCGACCACCTGACATACACCTATAAAATTTGGTTAGAATATGGTCATCCCATACATGGAAAATTATACCAAGTGAAGTACATTTTCGATGCTAATGAAAAAACTGGGCATGCAAATTTGTGTGCCGTTGCAGCCAGAATATTGGCCACTAAGTTTCATCATAATATCGTAATTGACTTTTTATATATAAAACTATAACCGAGCCATGTACTCAACCAGCAATTATGGATTAAAACTGAGACTTGAATTCGGTGCCTGCACTGGAAGAACTACCTACCCCTCATTAAATTTATTTATTCAGTTTTTCCAATTACACATTATAAAATTTTATTTACCTATAGAACTATTTTGCACATAAAATTATAATATAAATGTATTATATCCATGAAATCAGCATTGAAAGATGCAAGCTACCCATCACCAAATGGACTTCCTCAAGCTAGTAAATTCATATAATAAAAATTTACACGGGTCATCAGTGAAAACGTCCTGCAAGATTAAATTCTACTGGTTTGAATACCCCATATGTTATTGTAGTATATCATTTTTGCTGCAAAATCATCAACATAAAAGTTTTTCCCATTTTTCAAAGAGATTTGTGGGAAAAGTGGAAACTCCCAAAATTTGTATAGAATTGTAGTATATTATGACGGAAAATATTCAAATAAAAACTTTTGTTGTAATCAGACAAAGAGGCAATCCATTATTGGAATACAGCTTGTTTTGAGGAGGTATCGTATGTCAAAACAGAAATCAATAAAGCACACTTTTTCAAAAATTGAATGAAATGTGTTTAGGAAATAAAAGTATTTTCTCTAGAGTCCAATTCAGAAGTGAAATCGCCAACCGTCGCCGATTCCTATGATTTAATCGGCGACTATCGGTGACAGCCGCTTATTAATAAAATTTTATTAATCATTCGTGGAATCGAGAATATTATTTTATTCAGTATTGGGGGAATATGGATGTTAGGGCAAAGTGAAATCGCCAACTTTCGTCGATTCCAAGGATTATTGTCGACAGTTGGCGACAGTCGCCGATTGTAAGGAATGAATCGACAATCGACGGAATCGCCGGCTGTCGCCGATCGCTAGGATTCAATTGGTGACAATCGGCGACAGTCGCCGATCTACAAAATGTTATTAATCATTCAGAAAATCGAAAATTCAATTTTATTCATTATTCGGGGAATCGGGAACTTTGGGGCGGGCAATAAAGACAGTCACAATTTGGAAAAAACGAGTGTAGACATTTCCCTCACAAAAAACAAAATAAGGTTGCATCTGAAAATAGCCAAACCAAATTTTATTCCCACAAATGTGAATTGTATACACATGCACACTTTATGTTTTTGGGATTTTACATTGTTTAGGCAAAGCTAAAATAGCTTTGTGATGCCTTGAACATACGAGCTTCCTATGCTCAGCATGTAAAAAATCGGCAACAGCCCTGAAAAATAGAAATAATGTTCTATTTCCCGGATTTTATCCCCGATTCCTAGGATATAGGATCAAAATCGGCGACAATCGGTAATATTCGGGGATTTTTTCACTTCTGAATTAGTGAAATCAGGAACAGAAGTCATTAGAAGATTAGGAGGAACAACGTCCAACATACCAAATGTTGCCTAATTATCAGCCAATGCAAGGATTGGACAAAGAATACTCAGAAACCGAATATTCAGACGGAATCGGAACAGGGATGCTCAGAATATGAATATTCAAAATATATTTTATGTTTGTAATGTAAATTTTATCGATTAAGTAAAGCAGGTATCATTTGTACAGTGCTAAATCATCGTGAAAATCTTTCCAAGAAAATCGGGTAATGTTTACCTGAACGGACTAGTAAGTGGCCAACTATACTTCGTCGTACGGCGCCATACGGTGCCGCACGGCACCACAATGAGCTGCTATACTTTGCTGCACCCGCCGTACGGTGCCGTACAGCGCCTGATGAGTGGCTGCTATACTCACGCCGTACGGTGGTAAATGATAATAAGTAAATGAAAATGATAGGTAGCTGCTATACTTACGTGCCGTACGGTGCCGTGCAATGCCGCTCTGCGCCGTACGGCGCATGATAAGTAACTGCTATACTTACGTGCCGTACGGCACTGTACAGCGCCGTGGTGCCGTACGGCGAAGTATAGTTGGCCCCTAAGGGCTAACAACATTTCAGTGGGAGAATGTGAATGTTATTGTTGTAGAACCGAGATACCTGATAAATATCAACAATGATGACAAAAAAATTATCTGAAAAGGATTCAAAAAGTTTATGCTGTTTATTTATTAGCTAATTCACACAAATTATTGTCCTAGTCTACCACTAGAATGTTTGTAGTACTTCCGTATATAATGAATATCAATCTTTTTATGAAAATTAGGGTAGGTAGAGAAGTCGTTTTTGGTTTGAATTATTGATATTTTCATCGAATGGCACACAAATTTGCATGTGGAGTTTTTTCAACATCGACAAGGTACTTCACTTTGTACGATTTCTCATGTATGGGATGATCATATGCTAACCAAACTTTATGGGTACATAGTCGGACGGTTAGCTTGCAAAGCTTAGAAGTTTTAGTTGAATTATTACAGTTTTGAGAGGGTGGATGCAATTGTAAACCCGATTTTTTATAATCATTGTAGCACGCTCAAGTATTCTCAAATTTTGATAAAACTTTATGGGTTATGTGGCCAACAGATCGGGCCATAACATAGTGGAATTGAATCAATGACACTCATATTTTGACTTGATGGCATAGAAAAATGTATAAATTTGGGTTATAAATACCTGCTGAAAATTTGAATGTGAAGTCCAGTGTAAACCAGTTTTGATGCCACATACTGATATGTGTTGTCGTGCATATACACTGACAAAATATTATTAGTCATCATTGCATACCTCATTGCTACAGGCCTTAAATGACTATTATCTGTAAGACTTGGTATATTTATAGGTTATGAGGTTGGTTGGAGTTACTGTAGCATGAACTTCTGATAGTGTGGTTTACTGTATGTTTTTGTTTCTTCCATCCACGGAATTCAAGATTCGACCAAAGATCAAACTGAACGGCGTCAAGAAAGGAGAGAGAGTCAGGTAAGTGGGCAGATGACAGAACAATAAGATTAAACTAAGAATGGAATAACTTTAACTCGGAAGGGACTTCAGGGGCCGGTTTCTCAAAAAGCGTTCAACGCTAAACGCGTCTAACTCACGTCTAAAATGACGTCATATGTTTATTCAATGTTTCTCAAAAGACGTTCAAGCTAAACACGTTTAAAGTTAGACGAAAAATTTAGACGGGGTGGGACCCTGGGTTAAGTAAGGTGAAAATTTTTCAAATTATGCTTGCACGTTTTTTTCTTTATATTATTGTTGTACTCAGTGATGAGAATACATGGCTTTTGTAAATCAATTTGGAATTAGGCTAAGCGAACTTTTTTTTCAATTGATCATTTTTTCATTGACCGATAATGAATTCTAGTAAAGTTTTGGGTTTTCAAAAGTTACGTTCGCAAGGATTCGAGCATTAGTACCACAGTTGAGTTCGAAATTGTGACAAAAATGACGGATTATTTACCAAAAAATATCGTAGACAAATATGCTAAATCTCTAGATAATGTGGAGGATGTGTTATTGGGTGCATAGTAGGGACCTGCACGGGCCACAAGGACGCGGCCCGGCCCGCCCAGGTTCACTTCTCAGCCTGAGCCCGGTCCGTCAAAGCTCGTTTTTTTAAAAAGTGTGTCACAATATGATGAAAAATTATGATAATGCAAAAAAATTAACCAAAACCAAATCAAATTTAAGTTGCTAAATAGAAATATATCAAACAATTATTTTTTCTAGAACTGATTGTACTCACTTGCAGTAAGTAGTCTTTAAAAATGTTAGAATTTAGGAATGAAGCATTTGCACTTGGAAAATGAGTAAAACATCATGAGCAAAGGACAATACGGGAAGTTGTTGAAGAATCCCAATTCTTCATTGACTGCCTGATTTTCGAATTTTGGTTGCATGTTTTCAATATGATTTTTCCATTTTGACCGACCGGAAAACGATTGAATGGCTGCAAATTTAGACTTTTTATCCATGAAATAAATGCTGAAAAAATTCTTGTGCCAGCGTTGTTGAATATCAAAATTCAAAAGTTTTTTCTGACACTTTGCACCGGAAATAGTGATATTCGAATCCATTTCAGGTGTTTGCACTTTGCGGCCAATTTTTTTCGGAATTTGATTATTAAGCTTTAGGTAATTTGAAAATCATCATTTGAAAATTCAGAAATCATTTAATTCATTGTTACCATTATCTGAACTCAAAAAAGTCAATTTTTCTTAATTTTTGGTTACCTCCGTATATATTTAATTTCTCAAAGCCAAAGAAGCATGAATAACGCATCTGTGGACTTTTTGAGTGAAAAAGGTGACTTGAAGAAAATGGCTGAAAAATGAAAATGAAGAAAAGACAATTTTGACCTCTTTCGCCAAGTGGCGAAACGAGCCATGCTAAAAAGCAGTGCATAAGACGCCTTATCTCCTTTTCTGATGAACTTATCAATTAAATTTGACCAGAGAAGAGATGCATGCTGGTAACAGGAGTCTTCAAGTTCGTCAGAATGCTGAACAGTATTGCTAATAGCTAAAACTGCATCTGAACCAAATAGTAATTATGCTCACGATAACATCTAAATTATTAGATACACACTAAATATAATAACAGTGAAATCCTGGCAAATTTCAAATTAGGAAACATACATTAAATGGACGTTTGTCGGAAGTTCACTTATAAGCGTAAATAGTTGCTTAAATTTTCGGGCTTTATGGGCCTGAACCCTCTGGCCCGGCTCGGCCCAATAATGTTTTTCCGCGGCCCAAAGCCCAGCCCACTCTCGGGCCGGGCGGCCCGTGGAGGTCCCTACTTCCGATTGGGAAAGACACAAATGCATATACATCAACATCAATGTTTACTGAAACTTCCACGCATCTAATGTATTGGCGAGAAACACATGTCGTCTATTTCACCCGTCTAACTTTAAACGACTACAAGTTCCGTCTAAGTTTAGATGCGTCTAAAGTTTGTTCAACTTGGACACGTCTAAAGTTATACGCGTGTAACTTTAGACGCTTTTTGAGAAACCGGCCCCAGGAGTCTAAAGGCCCTGTCATACTTCACCGCACGGCGCCGCACGGTGAAGTATGACAGGGCCTTAACTCCAACAGGAGATAAAATAATATGTCGATAAAAATAAGAAAAGACGACTTTCGACCCAATTCAGGGCTAAGTTTTATGTGCATATAGAAGGGAACCAAAAAATACAAAAAGATGACGAGTATTTATACAAAAAGGCGAGTAAAAAGTATGAGAATATGACACAAATAGAAAATTATCTGAAAATGCCAGGAAATGGCAAAAAGGAGAATATGATTTTCCTTTTTGCTTGTTTCACTGGCTTAAAAGTTCGATATTAGGCCTCCCAATCATTTCATTTCAGTAAAATTCTGACTGAAAAAAACTTTCAATTTTCTGAGAAACATATACGCGCCCAGTTTTTTAGTCATTTCTGATAATGCCTCTGCGCAAAAATATACAAATCTTTGATAAATTTCAGTATCAGTTACTAAAGTTGATTCTTACAGAAGAAAAAACTTTGGTTTAATGAAAAACCCGAAATCTTTGTAATTACTTATGTGCCATTCTTTGTTAGAATTTTTCATTACTGTATACAATGCAGTGGCTTATACCTTGTTTCCGAAAAGCAGGTGGTAAACCCACAGTATTCCTGATTCGCAAGACAACGAATTTACACAATTTGAAACAAATTCGAAAAATTAATTGCTGGTAAACAGCAAAATTTTTGTTGACGGCAATTTTTGGGAGACTGGCCAACATTATTTGAGTAAAATTAGCTAAAGCATAGTTTCAAATAAGTTTAAACTAGCATTAGTCGTATTAGAAATTTAACGGTGAGTTTACAACCAGGTTCTCGGAAACGAAGTATAGTATTATGCTCAGTGAAATATGGGACAAGGAGAAACATATTCATCTTTTGCTACTTCCTAGTATTAGAGAATGGTTATTGTTCTGTATAGTTTTTGTCAATTCTAGCGCTTTTTTTGTACAAGCCTGTAATGAATTTTATACATGCAGTTAGAGGCATCACGTGTATTCTATCATGAAAACGAAGAATGTATTGTACATACAGTAATCATGTAGATTGTAAAAATTGCTACAAGACAAGTGAATTTCATGCGCAGAGGCTTAAAAACGTTTTGTCTTTTAAAAAATTGGGCGCGTATATGTTTCTCAGAAAATAGAACGTTTTTTTCAGTTAGAATTTTGCTGAAATGAAATGATGGGGAGGCCTAATATCGAACTTTAAGCCAGTGAAACAAGCAAAAAGGAAAAACATATTCTCCTTTTTGCCATTTCCTGGCATTTTCAGATAAATATCGTACTTTCAAGCTCCTGCAAGGAAGATGTAAAAAATTCTTTACTGAAAAAGTGTATTTTCCAAGTATAGTACGAACGACACTAAAATGTGGCAAATTTTACATTTTTGGCATATATCATTTATGCAAATTTTTAGTATATATTGAGATATTTCGAAAAACAGAAATATACATCAGGGACAACAAAATACGCTCTTTGCAACGGCGCTACTTAAAATCGATGAATCGAAAAAAAATTTTTAAACAACCTTTATGCAAATTTCTAACGTACTATACATTTTTACAAAAAAAAATATCAAAACTGGGGGATAGAAAAAGAAGCTCGTTTCAATGGTGCAACAAAAGATCTGAAAATCGCAGAAAAAAATTTTTGTAATGAACATTTTCGCTTTGTTTACACTTTCTTTACGCTGCACATACTAGATGTTAAGGTGGTTTACTCTGGGCATTTTACTCAGCTACCGAACAAAAAAAGAATTAGCTTTCTACGACTTATACAACTCGAGATATTTGTGCGGTCATCTACCCCAACTCGGCCAAATTTGCATATTTGCTATGATAATTAAGTTTACACTGCAAATTTTCAAACCGCCAGTCAGTATCTTGTACAACTCGAGGAGCTGCATCCAACGGAACAAGAATCGTCTAGAAAGACTAAATATTCGCAAAGTTATTACTGGTCGTAGTTTTGAGATTTTTCTTTACACTGAAATAAGGTCGCATTTGCATATTTCGAAAAAATTTCGTGGTGGTCCTGAGATATGACCCTACTGAAGATATTAATACCACAATCGAGCTAATCGGTTAGAATAATCGTTAGTTATGAAAAGGTGGCAAAACAGTACTCTAGTTTGTCTCATAACCTTAGCTACAGTATGTCTACAGTATTCTAAGTGGTACCATATTGTAGCCCGCATCGAGTTCTATATTGTTCCCAAATTTCAGCTTTGGATGTCTCATAGTTTTTTAGAAATCTTGCCTTAAACGTGAAAATCGGCGTGCCCAAAACGAAACATATTGTAGTCTAGCACTAACGTGCTAGCTACGATATTTCATAATCTTTCTTTTATGGTTTTTCTTCAAGGGTTTCGGCAAGCAATGATGGGCAATCAGTTCGAATCCAGTTATTGTCGTCAATTTCGACAAGATAAAGATTAAAGAAGAAAGTGAAACGTTTTTTGGGTGTATATTGTGGCGATGATTTGTCACATTTTATTTATGATGATGTGGCGATGATTTGTCACATTTTATGTTGTTTTATTAGATAAATTTCATAGATCGAGAATACAGTAGGAAAAAGAAATGGGTATAAAATATTTCATTTATTGGTGGAAATAAACAGGGTTTCTCAAAGAGGAAAGTGGGTTTGCTGGTTTCTTGAAATCTTACATATCAAAAATTCCAGATACTGCAAAAAATTCCATTTTTTGGATTGATGTCGCAATGCGAAATCCAATTTCTAGATCAAACAAATAATGGCATGCAGTTCAGCGCAAAAAATTGTACAGAATTAGTATTTTTGAGATGTGATTAATTTTTCAATTATCGCAACCTTGGTCGAACATAGGGGAAAGCGTGTCATAAATTTTTCAGGAATGCACAACACAGAATTCCTTACGGCCACAAAATTCCTGGATCCTAACCGTTAATTACCCGCCCAAAAGGTAACAGACTCGATACTTAGCAGCACTGAGCTTTACAAAAACGCAGGTTTTTTCTTCAAGGTCAACAAGTTACGAGTCGTATAAAAACAAAAAATAGTAATAATGAACAAGGACAAAGATCAAAAACGTATCAAACAAATTTGTTTTGTCCTTTCGAAAAGGGCGCCGCCGATTGCGTTCAATTGTTGTAGCTGATGGCCATATTTTGGCGCCTGATGATCACGTCTTCTTGGAACCACTCCTTGCGAAAGATTTTGGCTGTATTGGACGACGGCATTAAACACCATTCGAACGTAATCCGATCGGCCGAAACGTCGACCGTCTGGTTGTTGAAGGGTTCGGCACGTGATCACCAACAATTGAGTTTCTTTCGAGTTTAGAACGTCTTCAAAGCCCCGCCAATCTGTTAAAAGCAGGAGTTGAAAATAAGCAGTCATTTTCACAGAATTATAAAGAAAAAGGTCTTAATATAGTCCTAGATGAGTCACGTAGAAGATTACGGTTTACTGTAATCATGTTAATATCCCAGAATGTAAAAATTTTGTGAGTGTGTCGAAGGCTCAACTGCTGACTGCAGCATCCTGGCAATTCTAAAATCGACTTGAACTCTATCATTTCACCTACTCCGAAATTCAAATACAAATTGAGTAAATTCCAAAATATTGGCGAGTGTAACTGCAAAACTTGGCGCAAACTTAGGCTACTTACTCTAGCAATTCACGCGACTCGAAGATCAAGTCAACTCGTCTTCTCATATCTGAAGCCAGCAAGCAAATAAATCAATCAATTTTGGAACAATTCACTGCAAAATCAAAAAATCAGCTTATAGTTTCGGCTGTATTTTTTATGCACACTTTTCGACTTACAGATACACCATACAGGATTTCACAGAAACTGACTTGTTTCGTGCCGTCGTTGACGATACGTATCGTGACGGTCTATTTGTCGATGAACGGGGCGTTGAACCAAACGCGGTCGCGCGGTTCGCTCAACAAATCGCCAGTGGCGGTGGGGCTTTGCATCGACATGGCAATGGATTAATGTTTTAGATATTCAACAGATGAAAAAGAATGCGAGAGACTGTTGCGAGGCGAATGCGTGTTGGGCGACGGTAGCGGAATTTTCAATACGCGGATTTGTAGGGAAATAGGGAAAGAAACTACCACAAAACACGACCGCAATCAGGGCGAGAAAGTGGCTTTGAAAATAACTGGAGTTGATAGTTTTTCGCAAAGTATAGCGTGAGAAGAGTGCAAATATATAGTACTAGTTTATTAGAAAATGCCCCGATGGATCAGAAAAAAGAAGAATATACTTGCTTGAATAGTTGGCAAGCTAGAAAAAGAAGTGGACTAGATTTTGGAAAACTTCGGTTAAAGTTGGAAAAAATTCTCTTCCGTTATATTGGATTTTCATTGTTTCCCGAAAAAATTTTTCCATGTCTGTGAAAAGCAGCATCGTGCATTTTGTTCTTCTCCTGGCATCAACTACAGTGAAATTTTTCCATATGAAATTTATATGCGCATGACTTCAAATGTAAAAAAATGGTAAACCAATAGCATTCTAACTCCCGACTGATTCAAAACTTCTGCCTCTCGCACTAGCTGAAAAATGGCGAGGGAAGCATATTATAGTCATAACCTCAACATTGAGCTCGTTATAGTCCTGATGACATTCAAATTATACCGAAGTTGAGATCAACCCAAGTAATCTTTTTGTTCGAGACCATCTTGAGCTCGAGCTTAGACCCCTTCAGTGCAGCTGAACCTAGGTTACAGTCATTGGGCACCGATTTGCAAATGGGAGAACAGGCTAAAGCATACAAAAATGCTCCAGATTTAGCCATGCCTATATTAGGGATGTGCGCTAAACCCCATACCCGGTTCTCCTCCACTATACTCGCACTCCCACGGCAACAGTACGACCTTTTTGAAAGCAGGACGGGAGCGACAGGGATGAACGAAATTGCTTCCCGTCTGCCATCCCGCAAAAAGCTTGCGCTCTTTCTGCAAATTTCAGTTCAAATCTAAAAACTGTGAATGATGCTGCTTTGTTGAATAGTTAAATAGAGGAGAATAAATTTCTTTATAGCTTGTAATCAGTAGAACTTACGGAGTGAATTCTATACGACATGTTATACTAAATGAGCGAATTAAACATATCCTGCACAATCGATTTAGTTCTAAGAAGATTTTGTGCAGTAGCTTTTTTTCTAAAAAAGGTGAGTGAAATTTTATGAGCCACTTTCCCACAGTTGATTCCTGTTTTGTTGGCACTAAATTTAGCAAAAAAGTTCAACGCAGTTAGAAGCACACGTGAAAGAGGACATGGGGGTACAAACTAGGTTTTGAAACTGGAAAACTTGTTATGAAAAAAATTTTGTTGGT
This sequence comes from Romanomermis culicivorax, assembly GCA_963922205.1. NCBI lineage: Eukaryota > Metazoa > Nematoda > Enoplea > Mermithida > Mermithidae > Romanomermis > Romanomermis culicivorax. Next base: position 1,385,821 of record CAWUHX010000025.1, on the reverse strand, counting down.
CAACTTTTTTTGAATTTTTTTCTCAAAAAACACCAAAAAACCAAGATCCAGCCCTGTAGTCTCCTCAAAATTTCGGAGATCCACATGTTTGGTTGGAAAGTGCATCTGCACTATATCAGTAGAGTTTCATTTTCCGATTGACCTCACAATGGACTGATTGTTTTGGACGTCAACATGCACATTTCTAATTTTTTCGGATTCATCCACAAACATTCGAGGATTTCGTAGTGAAGTAGTGAGAGTGATGGATGTGGATTGAAGCTAATTGAGTGAGACTTTCAGTAATTTCTTCATCAGTTTTTAGAGATGAACGCCTGCCGAGCAAAGGTAAATGATGCAAACATTAAGCTCTTATTCATAACCATTAAATTTTACGCGTTTCATCATGGCATAGAAATCCGTGGTCGGATAATAATAACCTAAACCGTTTGCTGAAATACTTAAATTCAACTGAAACAGGTGTCTCTTGGAATATGTGGCTCGAATATGGGTTCCCCGTCCACTGCTCTCCACTCCTGTTACGCGTGTGCTATTTATCTATAGTCTGTTTATTATAAAACTTGTAAATTTTAAAAATTAACAATATTGCCGCCAAAATGGTTTACACTATAGAATTTTTCACTGTAAAAACTATGTATATTAAGTACGTCGCCAAATTTTGAGTCGTATGTACATATTGTTTGTCTGCTGAAAACAGTGAAAATTCTTTTATCGTTTGCAAGCATTCCAAGAAGAACAAACTGTATCTCCATTCCTTATTCGACAGTTTGTTTTTTATAAAATGCTTCATAAATTGAAAAATAAGAAAAATTAACCATGTCGTTAAAATTGAGAACATAGAGCTTTTCACATTCAAGAAATTGTTGAAGGTTGATTGAATAAGCTCACAAATTTTCATTTTTTATCTTTCGGACTGTTGAGCAGAAAATATAAAAAAAAATAGTACTTGCCTGCCACTTTTAAAATTTAGAAACATTCCAAGAAAAACAGAGTAGTCTGGATAATTTTTTCACCGGATTTCGTCTTATTCGATAGCCAACGGGAAAATATTTTTTCACTGGCACGGTAAAACGTATGTCTAGTCTTTCGTACAGATTTCTAGCTTGCTGGAAAATGTGAACGTTTCCGAGAGCTAAAGTTATCTTCATTAGTTTCCATGTGGGTTTGAAGGGTGGTAAACGTTCCTATGTTCATACATGTACCTTCACTTTTTTGTAGGTGAGTTCTATATCCTACGGAATTACAATAGCCGGGAGCATTTTCTCATATTTCTGAACCGATTCCATAATTGTTTTATGGGGCACACTAATGAGGCTTGGCTTGCTTCTTCACTAATGAGCAACTCGATATGCCGACAGAGAAGCGAAATCGTATTTTTTGTCCATTTTGTTTTCATCTCTTTTTTACCTTCGTTTTATCGTGCTCGAATTTTCAATGGTAGATCCTTGCTTGCTGTTTTACGCCGATCTATATCACTATATCTTCGAGAGAGAAACGTGAGAATGGCACTTTTGTTAGGATGCTCGACATTGATTGACGTCTTTAGAAGTTAGTGATGAGGTAATAAACGGTAAACAACGAGATTCGACCTTTGGTGTTTTTTCGAAGTATAGCGAGAATATCATCAGGTGATCCGTGGCTCACCGTTGTTTCACTCCCTTTCGGTGTTTCACGAGTAGCCATGTGCTGAACTTTATTCCGATATGAAGTTTCAATATTTATGTTCAAAATGGTTTTAAAAATCTAATAAATGTGCACAATTCTTTTTGTTGCCTGATTAAAGTTTAGCCTCCAAATAGTACGTATTCATAAAGCCGGCCAAAACCTTTTGCTCGTGGGATTATCTACAACTTGATTTCTCGGTTTCCTATTTGATTAATAGTCACTAAGGATATGATGGGTGTCCAGATCAGGATCCGCTAGCCGAGGCATCCGAATCGGGACAAGCGGGCGAGGTATTCGAGGAGCTGGATTTGGATCAGATCCGTTGAGCAGATTTTCATTTACCCGGATCCGGTACCGTCTTTTTTGAGATCGGGCCAGTGTAACGATTTCACTTTGCTCTAGTCTGCATTATTCCAATTTTCCACAAAAATCATTTCTAAATGAACTCCGGAATGCAAAAGTATCCGATGAAATCTGCAAACAGTTTATGAGCATGCATCGTGAGGCGACAATTTTTTTTAAATTATAGTCTTAACGATTGTGACCCTTTACTTCGAACGTCCCGTTACCTCAACCATACCGTTACCCCGAACGTTCTATTATCTCGAATGATGAATAAAATTGCCGTTTTTAAGAACAATGCATTAGTTCTCATTACACGAACGTTCCGATTCCCCGAATACTGAATAAAATAAGATTCTCGATTCTCCGAATGATTATTAATAAAATTGTATAAATCGGCGACTGTCGCCGATTGTCACCGATTAGATGCTAGGAATCGGCGACAGTCGGCGATGGTCGCAGATTAAATCCTAAAAATCGGCAATAATTGGTTATAGTCGGCTATTTCACTTCTGAATAGGGCATAAGCCTAAGCCTAAGCAAGCCTAAGCTCATGTCTGAGCATAAGCTGTAGCCTAAGTCTGAGGTTAAGAAAAGTGAAAATAAAATTTCGAAATTACGCAAAACTTTTATATTGGCCTCTAATATTATTACTAGTGTCAGTTTTATAATTAAATATTAAACGGGATATTACTAGTGTCAGTTTTATAATTACAACTACAAATCATTATTTGAGGCGACGGGAAGTTCGAGGAAATGAGACGTTTGAGGTGAACGGTCATTCGAGGTAAGGAATTTTTATATTAGCGCTTAATCATAATTCGAAGTAACGGAACTTTCGAGGTAATGGGACGTTCCAGGTAACAGAGCGTTCGAGGCAACGGGGCACAAACTTCCTAACGGTTGCAGTCAATCTAAAAAAGGGCGATCGCGTGTGCGGGCGTATCCCCATTCCTCGAAAGTTTTCCCCGAAGAATGCTTCGAATCAAACATTGATTTTCCCGTTTCCCTGAAAGTTCCTATTTCCCAAAATAGTCAAATCCCGTTTCCCTGGAATTAGAAGATCATTTTTAGATTTCATTTTGTAAATTGCTAATGTTCACGTGGAAACATTGTAAATTATAAGTCCCCATGATTCAAAAAAATTTTCCATGAAACTTGTCACAAAATTAGCACCGTAATAGAAATTAGTGTATTAGTCGTTGAAGTTTGAATTATTTTCGAAAAATATTCTCACACGAGGCATCGGAAATCGAAATAAGAGTAATGGTAAATCCCATTTATTTTTATCTTTTCCAGAAAAATAAATCTACTAGGTCAGCAGATGGCCAAAGTTACACGTTGTTATGAATGCCTGTGATAAATTGGGACTCGAACGTGGAAAGAAAATAGTCAAAAATGACAGTGTTATCAAGAATCCGGAAGTTTATCATATTGAGCTTTGTGGTCAGCTAAAATAAACGATATGTGAGGAAAACATCATGTACGGCTATATCTCAGTCGCTAGGGATTATACAAAAAATTTCTTCGTATTATAGGTAATTTTTCCCATTCCCCGAACGTCCCGATTCCCAAAAGTCCCGATTCTCCGGAAGGCCTTATTCCCCGAAAACAAATTTTCCAGTTTCAAAACCCTTGGCGTAGGTTGTTCCCTCATGTCCCCCTCACACATGTGTGCTTCCAACTGTGTTAAACTTTTTACTGAATTTGGTGTCAACAGAAGGAATCAACTGTGGGAAAGTGGCACATAGAACCCCATTCAGCTTTTTTAGAAAGGAAAGCTACAGCACAAAGTCTTCTAAGAACTAAATCGATTGTGCAAGATACGTTTCATTCACTCATTTTATATAACATATCGTACAGAATTCACTCCATAAGCTCTACTGATTACAAGCAATAAACAAATTTATTCTCTTTTATTTAACTATTCAACAAAATAGCATCATTCCCAGTTTTTGGATTTAAACTGAAATTGGCAGAAAAAGCGCATTTTGCGGGATTGCAGACGAGAAGCAATTTTACCCATCCCTGTCGCTCCCGTCCTGCTTTCAAAAAAAATGTACCGTTGTCGTGGGAGTGCCAGAAGAGTCGGGGAGAACCGGGTACGGGATTTGGCGCACACCCCGTATATAGACACGGCTGAATCAGGAACACTTTTGTATGCTTTACCTTGTTCTCTCATTTACGGATCGATGCCCAATGACAGTAACCAAGGCCCAGTTGCACTAAAGGGGTCTGAGCTCGAGCTCAAGATAATGCGGAACAGAAAGGCGACTCGGCTTGATCTCAAGTCTAGTATAATTTGAATGTCAACAGGATTATAACGAGCTCAATGTCGAGATTATCTTCAGCTCTACCTGTCGGGTTGCTCTAACATTTTCATATAATTTTCTTATCTCTAAAGCAAATAAATATAAAAATATCTGCAATTCTCAAACTCGAACTTACACATCAGTAGTAGTTAATCCTGAAGTGAGTATTGTTTGTGCACAGAAAGAGAATAATTTGGACATTGCGATTAGCTCAAACTCATGATCATCAATTTAATCCCGATGTTGAAATCATCCTCATGTTGGATGAGTGCAATCAACCCCAGGTTTTTTTATAGTTCTGAAAATGACTATAATATGTCTGCCTCACTATTTTTCAGCTAGTGTGAGAGGCAGGAGTTTTGAATCGGTCAGGAATTAGAATGCTCTTGGTTTACAATTTCTTTACGTTTGAAATCATGTGCATATAATTTTTATATAAAAAATTTTACTGTAGTTGATGCCAGGAGGAAGGACAAAATGCACGATGCTGCAGAATATACTTTTTCACAGACATGGAGAATTTTTTTAGAACGAATGAAAATCCAATTTTTCCAACTTTAATTCAAGTTCTCAAAAATCTAGTCCAATTCTTTTTCTAGCATGGCAACTATCCAAGCAAGTAAACTCTTATTTTTTCTGCCCCATCGGGGAATTTTCTAATAAACTGGTCAAAAAATGATTGTATTAAATAAGTGAAGGAAGAGTGTAACTTCTGAGCATTCTCTTATGGAGTTTAGTGTTCTTGCAAGAAAACTTGTATGCAATCTAATGAAATCATACAAGTTCTCTAATAAGATCTCATAGAAGATTGCAGTACTTTGCATCATGCTGTTTTTTCTGCTTCTTTTCAGTTTGCTGTCTTTAATTTCTTTTTTCATGTATCTTAAGCTAATTCAGTCATTTCTTCTGGCGACTTTGAAGAACCCTGAAAAACAAAATGAAATCTTAAGTTAAATATAAAATTATAAATTTCCGTCAGAGATTGAATGCAAAAGCCCATAAAATTAAGTCACACAACATTTAATTTTTTAATGATTCCTGGAGAAAACCAAAAATATGCTCATGGGAATAATGAACCTGCAGAGTAAGCATACATCTTTTTTTTGTTTGAATTGACTTTGCATTTACAAATACAACTTGAGGAAAAAATATTTGGTCATGAGACCTATGGATCCCGAGGACCATTTGAAGAAATGGCATATACTAGCAGCTAAAAATTCATATCAAAAACACGATAACAATGAAATCCATGGTGGACCGACTTGACACTTTGAGCTATGAACACCCTTCCAGCATGCAGTATAAAAAACTTCGAACATAAGAGATTCTGTTTCAGGAGGCATAAAAAACTATTGAATTGTTGAGAAATTAATGATTTTGTTACTCCATGGAAGACTATTGTCAAACGGCATTTATTTTCATGAAGCGTCAGAAATCGCAATTATTGAAATGTAAAAGTGTGGCGAATCCCACTTTTTATTTCAATGGAATTTTTCTATTAACATGGAATCATTGATTTTCCTCCCACTCTTCTTTCACTTATTTAATACAATCATTTTACGACTGAAAATCCGAACCGAAAGTATTAAAAATTTATTTGGAACAGGAAAAATTTCTTCTGTGCAAAATTTCTTAAGTCATTCCGCACGGTGCACGTAAAAGCTTACAAAAAGAGCCTAGTCTAAAGATTTTGAGCTTTTGCTTCAATTGGCTTCTCATTTCAATGATTAATAACCCTTGAACTGTTAAGAAATATGCATTCATACAACTTGATTTTGAAAAATTAAACATATATACACGAATATTCATTCACATGTTATATACAGAATTCGGGGTTAAATCTGCTGCTCAGAATCCGGATCTGTAGTTTTCTGTATCCAGATGCGGATCCGAAGTGGATCCGTCCCATCCCTAGTATTCGGGGGATGGGGACGTTTGGGAAATAGGGACTTATGCATTGTTTGGAGAAACGAAACAGGAAATGTATGCATTATTCGAGGTTCCGGGACCTTGGGGGAATAGGGACTCTCGGAGAATCGCGAAATTCAGGAAAATCGGACGCTCGAGGAATAAGGACACAATCGTCCTGGCTGACCCCCAACAAAATTTCTATGCTGTGCATGTATGATTACTATCTGAAAAATTTCATGTCATTATCACTATAGAAATGTCACCTTCGGATGTCATCATCAATATTTTTTTAAAGATGCGTCCGAACGAAAAAGGGGTCTACGAAATCAAGATTTGCCCTTGATTATTTTTAATTATAAATTCCCGATCCTTTTGCAGTTTTCAACCAAAAAGTATTGCGATTTTTTCAAATATAAGTTGTCCTGGAAACACTAATTTTTCTCATGATTATCAAAATTAACGGTTATAGCTCATAAAACCGGACTACTATCGTTTTGGCCGTTGATTTTTTATCAGTCAAAGTTTGCAGTCTGGTGACCAAATTGACTTACCGCATTCCATGCCAGATGAATTGTTTTACTTTGTACGATAGAAAGACAAGCTTCGAGCTCTAACTACATTCCATAAAAGTTGGTGTGGACCCAAAAAATTTTTATTTTATTTTTCGAAAATGTGCTCCATGCAACAAATCATAAATTAAAACAAAAAATAACTCGTGATGCATAATGGTGGCAGAATTATCTTTCGAGCCCCATGAATACACTATAGATACCTGATACCTTGAGCTACGATGTGCAACAACGTCACAACACGTTCGCTTCTCTTGGGGAAACGTTTTCTTTCAAGAAATTTAAATTTATACCGATTTTTCATATTTATTTAATTTTAAATTTATACAGATTACGCAGAATGTTTATTTAAAAACAAGCACTCTGTATAAATTGATCTGTTATAACGAAGACAACATGCAATGGCCAACCTGTGTCGGCATTGTGTTTCAGTCATTTAATCAATCGAAACGGACTTGATGAAACTTTTTATTCAAAAGACTCCGCGGAATTATTTTTCGCACTAGCAAATAGAATGCGGACTAAGAATGGATTTTTGGCCTTAACTATAGTTTATTCACTTCATAATATCAGCCAAAAACATCGTTTCAATTCGGCTTACAATTTTCAAAAAATTGAAAACTGTATATTGTAGGAAAAACGATGAATACATTCGTGTTAACGTGGGGGCCAAAACCTCATACCTATCCAGTTTTCATTTGAGTCGAACTGTGTCGACGCCTAAATTCATTACATTTTAACGATTTTATGAAATAAATGAAAAAAGTATCAGTTTGTTTGCCGGTCGTGTGCACGAACTTTCTACTTATCGATAACAGACTGATAAGCTTACAGTTTTGAGTTTGATTTCATCGGTTCGATGCGTCTGTAATTCAAAATAGGCTATAGTAACTTTTTTTGTCTCGCGGTCTTGTGCTCATCACGGAACGGAACATGAAAAAAGCAATGTTGATTGACGACCCGTTACCAGAATTGTAATCATCTAAAGAGCTTTCAGCGGTACATTGTAGTTGATTGACTACAAGACAAATTTCGGGAGAATATCTAACTTTCTCTCCGAAAGAAATTCGGTAAATCTACACTCTTTTCAAAATCGTGTAAAATCATTTAGACGATTCCATTTTTTCCATAAGCGACATTGCTATGCTTTTCGTAGCACGCGTGCTAATTATGTGCAGCTCAAAATCTTTTTCCGTGCTTTCAATCATTTGGCTCTGACATAACCAAGATCTTCGTTGATAAGCTTTAAAAGTTACTCTATTTTTAATGAACTCTTTGATCTTGCATTCAGGTTTTTGAACACACTCGCTTTCCCAAGTATGTTTTATTAATCCATTTGCTTTCCGCTCAAAATTGACTCGTGTATGGATGATGGGAAAACCGTAAAAAGTTGCATGCTGATCATCATTAAGAAATGTTCTGTGGAACGGGAAGAAGAAAGAAGAAGCTTATAATTATATCTATATGATTCGAATTGCTTAAGGAGAAGAATATTCTTCATGTTTTGCGCCTTAGTAGCCATAGTCGCTTTGTTGGCCTTGCTCATTTGCGGGGTGACCATTAGCGCTATAGACATTGACGATTATAATTTCGGACTCTATTACGCTTTGTTGGCTATCGTGGGAATGATGGTCGCTTGCGCCATTTGTGTGCTTAAACCGCCCAACTGCAAAAATCCCAAATGGTACGACGATTGTTGCCTGAATATCGAACTGTACGTGGCGCCGACTAGTGTACCAGCACCAAACTCGTCTACCTATGGCGGCGCCGGACTTGGCCCTCAAAGGTACCTGAGAATCAATAGAATACATTTGTAGTGATCATACGGTATTGACTGAGACTAATATACAGGGTGGTTCAATAAAAACGTGCCACGGCCAGTCAAGCAAGAGGGTTTGGGGTTTGTTACTCTAGTTTCTCGATTTAAAATTTTTATGCCTATATATCTACAATGTACTAGAGCTGCCTTCGTTTATAGTAAACTGCACTTTTTATTTTTTTGCTTAATAAGCATTCAGCAGTATTCGTCTACTGCTCGTGCCAAAATATAGTAACATAAACGAACAAACCAAACTAAGTGAACTCTGGTTTCTAGACTATAGTCCGTTTTTCATGAAGTGCTTCTAAATATTAACTGTGGAAAGCAATTTGTATATTTTCATCATTTCCTGTTAAACCATGCTTCGCATAAGAGTGAAAATTTGTAAGTCCACTCATGTTACCCTTTCACTCTTTGATTAAAAAATCCAACTGTAAGAGCTCTGTGTAAACGGCTTTGACGGTTGCACTCATTGCTCGTTATTCTTTAATTTACTAGCATGTAATAAAATTTAGACTTTGGTGTCGTTAATTTTCATGATCGTGATTAAAAATACAATTAAGTTTGCAGGAAAATTTTCAGTACCCTAAAATTTTTAATTTAGGGGCCACCACTTGTTGTGTTTAGATCTCTGCTTAGGTCCGAGAGGTCTATTGGCTTGTAATCAACAAATTACCATAGGTCACTCAAAGGAACTTCCTATAAGTAACCAGCTAAACACAGTGCAACATTTCTCTAGCAGAACTAAACACATCCTTCAGTCACCAATTAGTAACTGGAATAACCAACACTTGCAATCGAAAAGCAATCACGGATGCTTCCTACAGGCTAATACAAAGACAATAAACTCACTACAATAACGCCCACATAGGCTGGGTCCTGCGAACATAATGTATTGGTCCCAGTAATAGGCGCCCTCTTCCACTCAATGCGCAAGATAGAATAATAATAATAATAATAATAAAAATAATAATAATAACAATAATAATAATAACAATAATAATAATAATAATAATAATAATAAAATAATGATAATAATAATAATAATAATAATAATAATAATAATAATAATAATAATAATAATAATAATAATAATAATAATAATAATAATAATAATAATAATAATAATAATAATAATAATAATAATAATAATAATAATAATAATAATAATAATAATAATAATAATAATAAATATTGAATAACAATATTATTCAAATAAGGAGTGTGCTGTCAGTGCTCCATTTATTGGGCGGAAGTAAACACAAATAGAAATTTTTAGATATGCTGGTCAACCTGTTAATTTCGAAAATACATAGAATTCCACCGCATGATTTTAGTGTAATTTTTCTATCAGGTCTGCTGTTGCTGTAAGATAGAAGTTTCAGGTGGTATTTTCAGTAGAGTATATGAACTTTTCAAATTACGATGAAAGACGTTCTTACGTGAGTTCCATAGACACGTATGCTCCTTATCCACAATCAAGCCCCTCATCACTTTTACATGGTCATTTTTTAACTGATTAAGAACACATTAACGCACTAAACTGTAGTAACATCCGAATTAAAAATAATACGTGTAAGTATAAAGAACATGTCTGATAGGTCTTTCGGTTACATAGTCGTTCATTTTCACTATTTTCAAGTTAAAGGCAGTCTGAACTAAAAGATAGTACTGTATAGTTTAGTTATAGTTTAGTCCATACACAAAACGAAAATTTTTAAGGTCACATTAGTGATTCCGACGATTGTGAATTTCGATCACAAAATACTACTGAGTAGGATGCTGTAGAGTATTTTCTAACGTCTAGAAAACTTTGTTCCTGTTTTTCCATCCCAGATCTCGATCGGACTTGCCTCCCATGATGAACCGCCGCACGCTGGTCATGCTCGGTCCGGCCGTTCAACTAATGCAAACTGTGATGCGCGGTTTGACTAGCGAAACCGAATTCACCATAGATGACGACGATTTAACTGTCAGTAAGCTTTTCGACGAGAGCAGCATCGTCAACGACGTTTCATCGGCCTCTGGTGGCGGTGGTCTCCACAGGATGAGCAGCGTTGCCGTCAGTAGTAAATCTGGGGTCAACCGTGCTGACACGTACCAACACAGGAAAATATTCGGCGCTGGGAATGGTGGCGCACTGGCAGCACCAACGGTCAAAAATCATAAATTACTGACTGCCCCAATTGCTCACGCAGTGCCGGAGACTATAGTTGAAGAGCCGACACTTATCGTCAGCAGTTGTTCGAAAAACTCTATGACAATCACTCAAATAGAGCAAATGATCGAAGCTCACAAACAACAGAATGTGTGACTTGTCGATTGATTGGTTTCAAAACCTGATATGCAACTAGAGAATAATGTCATGGTCTGGCTTTGTAACATTGTATGTTACATCATTTTGCTTATCATTGCACGCAGTGAACAGACTGTATAACAAAAACTGTCCATATTTTTTATTTTGTTTTGTAGGATTTTCGGTCTATTTTCTCCTTCAACCAACTAAATTGTGATTAATTGTCGAGAAAATTGCCGTTTTTGACGCGAGCGTGTTTTTCGTCGCATATGCAAATGAGGCTAATTTTAGTGATCGACATTAGCTGAACAGGGTTTATCCTACAATAATGGGGAGGACATGAGCGAAATGCTAAGCAGGAAAAAAGTTAAAGAGAAAGAGGGATCGGTACCTTAAATGGAAAAAGGTTTATGCATGTCTATTTCATCGAATATTTCGATTTCAAGAGTAGAGGAAAGTCTTTAGTCCGTTTTTTCTTGAAACGCTTAAAAAACCGAAATGCGAAACAACTCATCTGAAACTTAGACATTTTTTGAGTAAAAAATCCCACAGTGCAAGCGTTATGAGGGCGATTTTCAAGTCAAATTACTGACATTTTTCATTTTACATGCATTTTGTAAGAACGGACTGTCGGTGTAAATTCGATCAATTAAACACACAGGTCCTTAGATGGCCCTAGGCTGCATGGATACTGTAATATTATCCATTTTTGGATCATATTTAATCCAAAATTGCCGAATTCAATGCGTTTTTAGTTTTGAAATCAATGGGTTTCATGGGACTTTATTTTGATTCATTGCTGGATTAAGAATTTTCTGGGCATTTGAGTAGGCAGAAAAATTTGGTAGATGTGGGCAAATTGCAAGCTTCTTATATTACTATGTCTATTATTTTCTTCATGACAATCGGTGCCAAAATTCATGGGAAAAACATCATGCTTGTGACTATTGATTTGGATAAAACGGTATCGACACCTGGATGCTACTCGAGAAATTTTAATCCCTCAATTAGGTTATTGATGGAAATTTTTAGTATTTCTGTTTGCCAATGACTGGCGAAAAAATTTGTTCATCAATTACAGTAATAAGTACTTAATCTTCCCGATGTTGAACTTACTCTCGCGGGATCATTGCATAAATCATTTCAGAATAGTGTCATCAAATTCACTTAAAACAAGATTTATATGTAGCCTCTTATTCTATTCATCTTCAGATGAGCTTCGGAAAACCAAGTAATCGGTGTAAATCGAGGGGCAGAAAAAAAACCTGTTTCGTAGGCCGGAATCTTTTTTCTCAATTTTTTCGCCTTACTACTGCAGTCAACTCGAGAAAAGAGGATGCATGAACATTCTTCTGTGCACCGGGGCTCATCGAAATATATAGCATCTCTTACCCACTATAGCGATGTCAAACGTCTAATTTGAAATTATTTGAAATTAGTAGAACACAGTGTTTACACAGTTTATCCTGATTCCATACATTGAACGATCAATTTTATTGTCATTTTAAAAAATTATTGTAAACTTTAAAACCCTATTCACTACTGATTTATGAAATATGATCTGGTCAACAGTACGCAAAATGCCGCGAACTTCAAAACAACAAACATGACGCACAAAATGATGATGTTCAGGTTGAAATGTGAAGCATTAAAGTGCAGCGTCGCTAATACATCGGTTCCATTATGGGGACAAGTGAAGTTTTCGCAACCTACAATAGACTTTGAATAGTCGTGTAACGATGTTATTATCGCACATCACAATTAAATGTAACCTGAAATTTCGTGCACTGTGTCCCATTGATTAATGGCTACTGCTTCGAATGAGTACCGCAAAAATGACAAATATTGTAGCCAGGAGAAGTAGATCGGCACTGTGCTGGATGGCAAAGATGTACAGAATAATAAACGACAGAATGTTGCTTATGAATGATGTTAAGCCTATACCGTAAAACTAGTGTCTTGCACGGACTGAAAAAATCACCTCTACGGTTCGGCTCGTAGAAGCCCGTTTTTCAAAACGACATAACTATAGACGAATTCATTTGTTTTGATATCATGCATAGAGTGAAGATGTGCTTCCCCTTACTTTTAGCTAGAATCGTGGAAAATACCGATACCAAGGAATGATTGCAGTAATTATCATATGCTACATCATAGTCTGCTTTATATAAAATGCTTTTTAATCCAAAAATGACAAAAATTGACACTGTCAACGAAATCGTTTACCCAAAGCTTTTTGATATATATTTTTTTAATCAAAACATTATTAAAGATTAGATGGGTATGCTCACAAATTCTTTTTCCTATGTAAAATACAGTTTTCAGCAGAAAATCGTAAAAATATAAAATAGTACTTGCTTTTCAGTGTTTACTAGCAAGCATTTTAAGAAAAATGGATCTTACTCATTATCTCGTCAACTCATAAATTTTGAAAAATGAATTTGGCATAATAGGAAAATAATTGGGGATTATATTTTCAATACAGCCATTATTTGCCCACTACGGTCATATATAGCTGCATAATTCTGAACCGCAAAGTTTTTTCTTGCACTTAAATGACAATTAATCAAGTAACCAAGTCAAACCATTTGGAATCAGAGTAATTTAATTTTTTCCACAACCAAACACCAAGGTGTGTCAGTTCTTCAAAACAGTTGCAGACAAATTGAACTTATTGAACTATTACGAATCACCCTTTTCGTGAACATGTGTTTGTTGTCGTGATCTGAAACTAATCTAGCGTGAGAAATTAACAGACCTTTCATCTGGTAAATGAGTACTTGAAAACGCGCATCGTGAACTTATGCGAGTATATTCAAAATTCGAAATGTGTTTTCGAATACGGATAATAATTAAACAAAGATTGAATATCCCTTGACGAATGGTTCGAACCCGAACCTCAACAAAGTTAGTTGTTATCTTACTTAAGCAAAAAACAACTTTTCACTGATAAACAATGAAGTGTAATAAAGTGATAAATCGATATAAAGATTGTTTCTTCAAGCGGGTTTCATCAGAATACCCGTAGTTCTCTCCTGGCTCATTCCTGGTCTCCTATAGACGTGAAAGATTTATGAAAAGCATAGGGACTTTGTTCTCATGTCTGCTTGATCTGAGTTTGAAAATTTAGAAATGTTCACAAAGAATTTCATCGAAACATTGGATTTTTTCGATGATTTCATCATTCAAATTCACGTTAAAAAGACTACTCCAAGACCTAGAAATTCCATTCTCATGAAGAACAAATCATATACACTTAAAAAGGGCATTGTATTCTTCAGCAGAAATGATAGCATTCTCATTCATAACAAACATATCGAACGGTAATTGACAGTGAGTACCGACGCAGAAATCATTACGGGCATAGAAGCTATGCTCGACCTGACCCATCAAAACTTTTTTCCAATCCGAGCTCGCACAGGACCCTAGTTCAAACGTCTTTAATCATTACCGGAAACTGAACAAAATTTCATATTAGAGTAAAAGCATTACGCTTCTTAACTTTCTCGAAATGTTTTGTGCGTATGAGTAAAGCAGTAACTGAGCTGCAGCTTAAGCTGTAGTTTAACTCTATATGTTATATCAGCTGTAGCATAAGTCGCACTGATGATGGAGCCGGGATCAGATCCCGTGTGTCACATTTCATAAGAAAACTTGCTCAGCATTGACGTAAAATCCGCCGAATATCATAAACGGTATGATGAGTATCGGGATGACGCTCATGGCCAGATTTAAATCTATAAACGCTGTCGACACAACGTTACCTGTAAAACGGAACATGATGTTACAAATGGTTATTTACCTTGCAGAAAGACATAAAATTTTACTCCCTACCCAAAGAAATACCGACATTCGAAGTAATAACATTGATGCCAACCAATGTGAAGAAAACCCCAGCATCTGGCGTTAAGCCTGGAAAAAGTTGAATTGCGAAGACAATGTTTGTTATATCATATTACACTAATGAGGACTGTAATACGTAAAATAGACAATTCTTATGTGCAATTGATTTTGATCCATAATGCGGTAAAATATTATCAACCATCACTATCACAACAACTAGAATACATTTCTACTTTTCTGAAATACATGAAAAAGATTAGGATCTTGATGTAAGCAAGAACATTGCGTTGAGTTTCTCACAGACGCTTGTAATGTACAACAAATTATGCCTACATAATATGTATTTTATGGAAATTGCAAGACATAATAGAATCAAGAATGCTATTTTCGATCAGCTCCTAGTTTACAATCTTTTATGCAAATAATAATTATTTCAGTTCAACGATACTAGTGTGTCCGAACTGTTGGTAGTACTGGTTCTTGAGAAATAAAATAAACTCCTTATTCGGCTGTCTGTGGTGAATTGAACTATTACTACCTCAAAGGGAGTATTAATTATGTACACTATTTGATGTGATATATATCTTCCACAGGAATAAAAGACCCGGTTTTGAGAGTGGCCAAAGCAGCCACCTCAACTACGAATTGCATTACTGCACTTACTACCACTAATACGGTTACTACCACCACTACTACTACTATTACTACTACTACTACTACTATTACTACTACTACTACTACTACTACTACTATTACACTACCTTCTACCACTATTACTACTACTACGTTTTTCAATAAATTTAAGTCATATTTAACTAGTTTATCAGAAAATGACCCCATAGGCCAGAAAAAAGAAGAATATACTTGCTGGGATAGTTGCCAAGGTAGAAAAAGGAGTGGATTAGATTTTTGAGAGCTTGAGTTAAAGTTTGAAGAATCCAGTTTTGTAATATTGGATTTTCATTCTTTCTCATTACAAAATTTTTCATTATTGTGGAAAAGTATATTCCGCAGCTTCCTGCATTTTGTCCTCCCATAGCTTTGTATCAACCACAGTAAAATTTTTCTAAATGAAAATTATATGCAAGCTAATGGTTGACTTCACTCAAATGTGGAGAAATGCTAAATCAATAGCAATATAACACTGTAAGTTCTGACGAATTGTTTGATTTTACAGGAAACCAAATTGTATCAGGCACCTACCTATGAAACACTATTCACGGCAGACTTACTGTGCTCTAGGCCATGAACTCTTGATGTGTTTTAGTCCTTTTTGATCAACCTCTGCATTGAATTGTATGTCGCATTGAATAGAAAGTATATATATAGCGCGTGTTGAATGAAAATGAAATATTCGTAAGGCAATGTTTCATGTCAATCTTATTTTTGAATTTCAGATTTTTTCCTTATCTGTAAAAGCTGAAAGCATAAATAAGTGAGGGTGATATGGGGGTGTGTGCCTCCAGAGTTTTGAAACACCGCCCCCCAAATTTCAGAGCTGCACATGAATGGTTTATAAGTAGAGACGCAGGGAAGAATTTTCGAAGTGGTGAGCTAAAGCGCAAGAAATGGATTTTCAAAACATTTCCTATTTTCACCCATTCTTGTCGAAAGATCTGTTTTTCACATGTTTTTAGATTTTGAAAAAGTCCAGGGGGAGTCAACTGACTTTTTTCAGAGACCAGTTAAGGTTATACGGAGTCCCAGTGGAAGGGTTTACTCCCCCACCCTATGTGCGTCCGTAGTTGGTAGGTATGCTGATGCACTAAGCTGCAAAATATACTTTCCCACAGACATGAAAAATTTTTTAACGAGAAAGAAGAAAATCCAGTATTACAAAAGTGGATTTTTCAAACTTCAACCTAAGTTCTCAAAAATCTTGTCCGCTCCTTTTTCTAGCTTGGCAACTATCCAAGCAAGTATATTCTTCTTTTTTTGCCCCATCGGGGTATTTTTTAATAAACTAGTCCACCTCTTTTTAGTGGCATGCAGGAAAACCTTCATAGAAGCACATTGAAGTTTTGAATGTGGTCATATTCATATTAAAGAAACAGTAAAAAACAATCTTCAAGCTACTTCGGTAAAAGTAAAGGATGTGTAAACTGCATAGTACTTAGAACACGTTGTAAGTAGAGGTTGAAGTGACCGCATCCGTTGAATTCCCCGCAGTCGAAAACGCCTCCCCAAAAACTCGCAGAAATACATTTGCTTACACTTAGGATAATTTTTTGTGGAAAGTGATCGCGTCCACTGAATTCTCTGTGGTCGCAAACCTCTTCCAGCAAAAATTCACGAAAATACGCTTGTTTACAGCCGGAGTAATTTTTTCGAGTAAAGTGACCGCATCCACTGATTTCCCAATGGTCGAAAACCGAACAGACCACGGAAATACCTTTGTTTTACATTCAGGATAATTTTTCGTGCAAATGACTGTGGGTCCATTGAATTGCCCATGATCGAAAACCATTACACCCAGAAAATCCCAGTAACGTTACTGGTACAATTCAAACTGCAAAAAATTCTGGCACCGCAGTGCATTATGCTGCAAAAAGTTATTTTTTTGAAGCCGTAAGTATTATATAACAAAATTGCCGAATTTCGCGGTTCCCGGGACTTTGGACAACTGTGTATTTGAATTGAGGCTATATTTTCAGAAAAATGAGAAAAACGCATTTGAGATTGTACCCCGAAGATGCTTAGGCCGAAGTATGGAGCTTGGATATGGCATACCCATTGTGGGGCATAGTGGAACTGGGGGCACTTAAAAAATGCCTTTTTTCGCAAGTTTTCGGGGCCCCACAGAGCACGACTTGCAACCGCATAATTTGCCCCTATGCCCGAAATTATGAAAAAACCCAGGGTTCTAGCTCTTACCGTTTTAGCTCTGGAGTGGGGACATAAATTTTGGGGGCCAAGTATATTATAGGTTGACCCTATTGCCTCGCCACTTATGAACATGTTTTCGTATACTCTTCGAAGTTTATCGTTTTCAGGAACTTCGTGCAGTAAACAAATAATTTTTAAGCGTAACTTACCCGCCATGAAATACACGATTACTGTAAACAAGAACGGGAAGAAAATGTATTGCGGCAATTCGGCTACGACTTTTGACACGAAATATGTATCGACTCGATACAAATTGCTAGAATGTTCTCGTAAAAATATGGGCAATTCTTCACAGAACACCTGAAGTAGTGCTTCTAAACAAAGGCTTAAGGGGCTTTAAAATTTGCCTTACGTGAACTACAGTAAAAGTGAAAGCAAAAGTTGTTTGAATCGGAAACATGAATAATAAACCATTGACGTTCTGGATAGTAGTGGCATTAATTTTTGTATTATAATACAATAATCCAAACAAAATCGCAATGATCTTTAATAAGATGTTGGAATTGTAAAAAATTCATTGACTCTTTGTGATATCATAGATCTTTATATCTTGATTACACATTTATTCTGAGAAACATTGCACAGAATGTGTCCAAGGGACAAGAGACATAAATGATTTTAATTTTCCTTACTGTAGTTTCGATCAGTCTAACGTTAACCAATAACGGTTCCCTGGCATTCTGCAGAATCGACCTTTTGAACAATACTTTATATTGAGTTATCCACTTGGCTTTGTATCTATAAAATAACATGAAAATAACCCTTATTGAATGTTGTTATGTATATTATGTTATAATTGTTCAACTTGGATTTTGTGATTTTTTCATCATCAGGCAAGCTGATTTCATCGTCATGCCACGCGGTCGAGGCTGATTTAGCAACATCTTTGTAGATATTGCTGGCTCGATAGGCACGAATTATGATCTGGAATGGATAGAAAATGACTGCTAAATTCATATACTTCATGACACTTGGATATTATTGTAGAACAGCCTACAATATTTTTTATAAAATGCGCGTAAATTAATATCTTCGAATTCCTTTGCATGAAGCTTTAACTCTAGAACTTTCTGAGCAATAATTGTTGGCGGCTATAAGTTCACTAAGCTTTCGAAGTTGAAGATCTTCATATAAGTGATAGCAGACTCGCTTTTTGGTGCAATTTTTAGATGCATTCTATGAAAAGGTTTTAAGTGACGCCTATCGATGGGTTAACAAACGAACGTTTTCGGTGTATAAAGCGGATTAACCTGAAACATAATGGATCTGCGCAGGATCTAGGGGAAGAGCGGGTAAAATAAGTTCACGATTTTTAATTTCTGAGTAAAATACGGCTCCAAAAGGTGGAAAAGTGAAAAGTGGACAAGTAAAAAAGTGGAAGAAAGTGGAAAAGCGCAAAAAAAATTCCAAAAAAACTGAAAATGGACTAGAATGACTAAATAGGAATCACTTGACACCAGTGAACACTGATCACTCCGATAAAATTTTTATTAAAATATTGAGCAGAGATCATTATCGAGATCAACAAGCGACCCGGGCCATCCTTAGTTCACAGAAATCATTTATTATTTATCGAATGAGTGTTCACTTCAATACCTTGACTTTTGTTTTGCACTCCTGTGCGTTTCCGGGTTCTATGGCCAACGTTCGTATATAATGATCCGAAGGATTGAAGTTCTTGGGACACGGATAACCAGTGCTAAAAAAGGTTTTCATTAGAAAATTTAAAAACGTTTCGTCGACCTCAAATATTCAAACTTCCAACCTTTCAAATAAACTGGCCACTTTCCGAGTAGGACCCATATAGACGACTCTTCCTTCTGATAGTAAACATATACTAAAAAAAGCAGCTAGGATAAATTAGAAAAGGATAGGGCCACAGCTTACTCATTAAAGTATTTGAAAACTTGTGACGAAGGTTGATGAATGGTGCAAATTATGGTCTTGCTCCGGTTTGACATTTTCTTCAGCACTGCTATTACTTGCTGAGCCATAAACGAATCGAGTCCGGATGTTGGTTCGTCGCAAAACATTATTGATGGATTGGAAAGAATCTACAGATAATAATACATCTAAAAACATTGCTTATTCCCAGACTCAGCTTCTTCTTCAGTGAAATTCATCTGACAAAAATCAGCGTACAATTCCAGAACATCAAATATCATCTTTTGAATGATTTATCAATCTTTTGTGCGTATTTAGATCCTGAATTTCAAGTAATTCAATGAAAACTAGTGAAAAAGTAGCCTATTGAACAACTAGTTAATGACATCAATTACATCACAAAATTTTCTCTCTAGAAAATGTATCAAAATTTTCATTGGAAATAGTTATAAAAACAGATATTTTTCCAAAACGCAAAATTTAAATATTGTAATAAACTTTTGTTACACGCTTTTTCGCTCACGAAAATCAGACAATCAAAGATCAAGCTCAACTATAACTATTAAGCATTCTGATACTCTGGCAAAAATCTTGTAGCATAAACCAAATACGTCGCAGTATTTAGGGCACGCTTTAGTTCATAGATTAGGAGGCATTGTTGCTGTCAACGTATTGACAGTTACCTCAGATGCGAAAGCCAAACGTTTTCGTTCCCCACCCGAAATGCCCTTGACTTCATTTTTGACGCCAATGATGGAATTGGCGCATTTCACCAATCCGAGCTGTAGAAAAAATAATTTAAACTAAAGTTCCACAATTCGACTGTGAAAAAACATTGCAAGGAAAAATTTCGGAATTAGAAATGACTACTAATTTTTAAAAGCTTTTCTTGTTGCAAGCTTATCGAATATTGTATAATGCACCAACTTCGACCAAAATTTTTTCGACTATCCTTTCCCTCGCTTCTTGTGCCACGTCATCTCCTAGTCTCAAACGAGCCTATAGAACAACACAATTCAACAAAAGCCAAACAGTAATCTGCCCAAGTAGTTAAGTATCACCTGAAACTGCAAATGCTCTTTGACCCTCAGCGTACCTATGAATAGATCGTCTTGTTGCACATAAGCAGACACTCGTCTAATGTCCTTCCCCGAAGCTTCACGTCCATTTATCTTGATCTGTCCTTCTATAGCTAAGCCGCCAGTGTTTCTTTTTGTCAAAACGTTCAACAGCGTGGTTTTACCTGATCCACTATAAGAGTACTATGTTTTTAATTGTGAAATTCATTCAGAATTTCGAGTACGGTATCCGAATTTACATTTGGCCGATTTTCCTCAGAAAGCCATTCACAATTTAATTCGTATGAGCGTACTGAATTCGTTAGTGTGTACAAAAATTTCGCTATATGAAAATAAATAGTTGATGTGGAATAAACAAAATTCACCACACTGGTAACTGCATCTCAGAAGAATTTAATGAAAACAGAAATGATTATCGTCCTGATGCAGTCCTAGTTAGAATTAATGCTAGCCACAGCGGAGTGCATGGTTATTCGTACGCCATTTAATCTTTGAGTGCGATCTGTCAATGATATTCGTCTCATAACGCGTCAAACTGTTAATTCTTGGATGTCACGAAGATATTTTTACATAGGTCTTTTCTTTTTTGACTAGTTAAACATTAAAAATTTCGTGAATGATGCTGATAAGTTTGACTGTGCCCTGTTTTCGCTCTAGGAACGAGTGTATAAGGGAATAGTGCATGCTGTGCGTAAATGTAAGTTTTCGAATATACTGTAAAACATCTTGAAAACCGCATTGACATATGCATCTGAAAACTAATTTCGTATTGAATTAAATTTCGGTAAAGTTCGCAGACTTATAGCAACACAATATCTCAGCGTTTTCTGCCGAGCTGTACGTCGTATGGAACTGAACATTTGTGAAGACACTCAATTAACACTCAGAAGTTTTTGAATAAAAAATTCCACACTAAAAGGTTCATATGGAGGATTTTCAAGTCATCGCATATTTCTGTAATTTTTCATCGCAGAACATTTTATAAAAAACAGACCATAGTTTCATTAACTGAGCTTACCAACACCGAAATTTGTTTGATGAATAATGAAAGGCTTCTCTAGAATGGTCCTACTTTTTCCATAGACATCATTGTACTATATTCGTCATTTGCTTGTTTGATGTTAAAGTAAAAAGAAGACCGTACCTAGGAAAGGATTCATATTGTTTGGAGCGCTTATCTACGTTTCAGTGTAAATGACATTTGATGAGAAAAATCACAAGTGTAGCGTGCACCTTTGGTCGCTGTGGGAGAATGCGCAAATACGGTGAACTACATCAAATTCGTATGCTAAATTTATCGCTACCGATCAGTTGCTCAAGCGACAAGTGATGAAGTTGGCTACTTTAAAATGCTAGACAATGTAAGCTGTTAGGATTTCTACCTTGGGGAACTTCCCGTGGAACTGGGGTAAAGGAAGGATTTCCAAGTCATTTCTGCCCGTCAGTCAGTGCGTCCAAAAAATACTCACCTCGACCCCATAATAGCCATTAGCCGGCCGGGTTTGGCGTAGCCGGTTACATGTTTTAAAATCCGCGTGCTGTCTGCAGGCTTGTACTCAGGGCCGCCGATTCCAACCGCTCGACCCAACCGCTTGAAGCAACTTTCGCGTTGTTTCGTTTCGTCGACTCGGACGTTGACGTCCAACCAGGTCAGCGTGGCCATTTGCTGTTCCTCTTGTAAGGTGAACGACGCCTCGGATGCTCGCCTGGGCGGTGATCTGAGAAAATACGCGACTGAATAATGTTGACAAAACTCTCAAGCAGTATTGGAATTACGCGGGAAGCCATAATATAAGGCTAAAATTGTGACAGCCTAAAGCTCTTGAAGGAGAAGAGTGAAAAAACGCCAAACAGATAGACCATTCAGATTAGCATGCGTATCTTGAGTTCATCATATCGATATGCGATGTCGTTTTGGCAATTTGCAGTATTTACATAAAATTATCGAATTACCGCAAATAATATAAAGAGGTCGCATATTGTTATACAGTACAATCAAAAATATCAAAAAAGCAACATTTCTGAGATATTGGTTGACAGTTTGCATTTGTTTGATAGTCTATTAATTGACAGCTTACTATATTGTTGATTCTTATTATAGTTTTCATTCATATTAGTCATCGATTTTCATTGAATTTTTTTCTGCACAGCTAAGGACACGCGCAGAAAGAACGGAGTCGCCGTAAAAGCCACAACATTTTGGTGCCACAGTGTTAGAAAAATTATGTACCATTTCACTCTGCAGTACTTTGATTCACTTCTCTTCTTGAATCTTGCTTCACAACAAGGTTGAATTTATATAAAGCGATTTAAAAACGTTATACATGGTGCAATGAAATGATGGGTGCGTTCCAAAAGTCTACTCCTAGGTACGCTAAAAAAATAAAACATACTATCCTGTAGAGAATTCAATTCTGCGTCGGGGGATGACTTTTCCGAAACGAAGTAAGTAGCAGTTAAATTTTTATTCGTCAGAAACAAAACACACTCTCAATTTTTCAATTTCATAAATATGGATAAATTTAAAACTCCGTATGGCCACCTGCAGCCTTTCCGATCTGCTCCAAACGCACTGGCATTGAACATAACAGACTTTCAAATAACTCTGTATCATATTCCAATTCATTTAGTAATTTATTCAAATTTTTTTTCCAGATTTCCCTAGAATAGCGTCCAATGTCAGAGTCCATGTGCATAAGCTTTTCAACCCTGTCTTTCACAATTTCTCCAAGATTTTCAGTCGGGTTTAAATCCGAAATGTTTCCCGGCCAAATATCGTTCCCCAAAACTGGATTCCGTCACTTTTCAGATTGGCTTGAGTCTTGTTAGCTTTTTTGAAAATTTGATAAAAACCAATAATTTTTGATGGATTTTGTTTAGGACCTTGTTTAAATTTTAAAAAATAGTATGTTTTACTTTTTCCTAGCGGAATGGAACGCACCCATCATTTCGTTACACCCTGTACTATGCTCCATCGATCTTTCGAACAGTGCTTCAGCGGATAAAGTTTCTCAATTATTTATCATTTCTTTAGATTTCTGATTGTTTGCATTCAGAAATATTTGTGAAAAAATGAGGTGAATCATAACTAACCTTACAGACAGGAGTAGGCAATGTTTTTCCTCTTACTGTCATGGGTAGAATGAAAGTGCCACAACAAATGTGATTTTGAAAACGAAATGTTCCCATATCGTGGAATGCTTATAATAAAACTGGGGAGCGAGTAATATTTTACATTTTTACAACTTTCTGCTAAACCATATATTACATATAGTCTGTTTTTTCTGAAATGCTTGTAACCGAAAAAGATGAAATGAAGTATACATTGCTTGTTCAATTAGCGCGCGTGCGCACACTATACTGTATCACGGAAAACACGCGGCAATTGAAATTTGACGGAATTAAAGGCTATTTGTTACAAAAAAAGTTGGAAATGATAAAAAAATTTTTGCACATGGTTTTCATTTAATGGAAAAAATTGGGAGTTAAGATCATGATACAATTATGTGCTTTGGAAAGTTGAAATCTCAAAATCCGGCGCATCGTGCCACAGCGCTGGTCATTTGCTTAGCTTTTCTGCGCAGAGCGAATATTTTTCTAGCTGTGCGCAATTTTTTTGGACATTTCTCGCACCGGCGGGAAATTATTTTTGTATGAGTTATCAAGTTTATTTAAGCGTTTAGTCACAGTTTACCGCTACCGGTTAATCGATTCCTAACATACAGTCAACAGAGATATTATCTCGCCACGAAATTCTGCATGCGGACTTACTTTCAGCATTTTTGCATTACAAGCATTTGAAAAAAACAGACTATAGGTTTAAAAATTTGCGGCTCAGCTGACCTTTAAGCCTTAGGCATAGTTCATCGCAACGGGCGAAGGACAGTGCGGCCCGCACACTTTTTTGCCACTTTCAAAAATTGTGGCCCGCAATTCACCCGCAACCGGAAAAAAATTTTGAGAGTCGCAATCCGCACCGAGTTCTCGAGTTTAGTAATTTTTGCGGTTCTTGTAGCCGCAATCGATACAGTAAATGCAATTCTACGCTGAATAACACTAGATACCTGTCACCCGCTCTGTCTGAAATTCGTATTTCGCGATGAACCATTCCATATTTCTTTGTGAAAAGTTTCCTATGGCTTTTAAATACCTACATGGAAAGAAAATATACCCAAACTTTAAGGTCTGATATCTGATTAATAAAATTTTTAAAAGAAATTAATGTAAATTTTTAAAATGTGTTTTTTAAAATTATTAATTGCCTTAAGAGCATCCACAGATAGGGCGATGCTGATCTGGTTGTCTTTTTCCAACAAAAGTGCGAAGATAATTGTCAGTTTCTTTGCACAAATTTGCTTTAAAAAATTCTTTTTCATAAAAGTTACCAACTTATATTTTTTCTATTTCGGGTCACATAATTTACATTGAATGACGCAATTTATTTTTAGAAATTAATATTTTTGCGCGCGAGGTGCACAAACACGCACGTTTAAAAAATTGAAATTGAATTGAAAAATTAAAAACTCAAATAATCATTCATTTTTAAGGTGTACAGTAAATGTTCATTTTCCGTATGTATTATGTTAACTTATCATGAACAACTTTGCATCTCTTTTCTGGTTTGAAATTGCGGTGAATTGTGCATACCATTGCGGTTTTCCGGTACTGCATTTTTCCGGACCTGCACAAAATTATGCCATTGTGAGAGCTGCAACCGAACTGTAATTGTGGGCGCAAAAAACCGGCCAACTATGTCTACGGCTTAAACAATTTTTTTGAGTATAGGAACTGTACAGTCTACGCTTTGTGTAAGCGATTTTGTTATCCTTCA
Organism: Romanomermis culicivorax; assembly: GCA_963922205.1. Lineage (NCBI taxonomy): Eukaryota > Metazoa > Nematoda > Enoplea > Mermithida > Mermithidae > Romanomermis > Romanomermis culicivorax. Next base: position 1,360,384 of record CAWUHX010000025.1, on the reverse strand, counting down.
TTTCAGGACGCTTTATAGAAAAAACAAATTTAATTCAGAACACCGCTCTGTAGTAACCGCTCTGTAGAATCCTATAGGCCAGAGATTTTCTGATGAAACATCAATGGACTTGTGGAGACATCTCGGCATCCCAAAGATTATCAATACATAATCAGACTATTGGGAATGCATCTACAAGAAGTTTAATATCTCAGCATGATGATTAAGCCTCTCTGCACTGACATGAAGAAAATTGAACAACTATGTATCAATCAGCTTTGATCAAGGGGGAACATTTGCACATATAGTGAAAAAGTAGAAAAAAATTGTTCGTTGGAAAATCGTCGTATATTGATCAACGTAACAAAAAATTCTTTCAAATCCTGGAAATTTCATGAAATTTAGAAAGTTGGCGAAGAATTGGTGAGCTTTCTTCGCGAAAAATCGTATTTTAGAAATTTAGATAGAGTAGGGTTCGGGTTACGTTTTGATTGGACGAACCAGTTACTTCTATATTTATTAAATACAATTAATTTTTGCAGAATACTCTATAATGTAGCAAACTATTTTCCACAAAATACTGTGAGTTCAAATGTGTCAAATCAAACATTTTCAGAATCGTTTAGGCACAAAGTATTTGCAGTAGATTTTTCCACGAAATTAAAAAAACTGTGCTCCATTTATTTTAGAAAGATCTATGCAGCGGTCGGAGTTTCGGCAAACGCAGCATTACTATAGTCTGTTTTTCTTTGTATTTTCGTCATTTCTTGCTGAGCCATATGTCGCATAAGACTGAAAATTTGTGAGCCTACCTATTCAATTAATCTTTACATTTGAGTAAAAAAAGATCCTACAGTAAAAGCTTTGAGTTGACAATTTTGAGGGTGGTACTTATTTTTGTCACTTTTTCGTTCATGTTCAAAACAGACTATAGAGATGAGGAAATCAATTTCGATTATCTTAAAAGGTACAATCTGACTTTGGCACCCATCTCACTTTGGCGCCCGTCTCACTTTGGCGCCTCATCTCACTTTGGCGCCCAAGCTGTGTCTCACTTTGGCGCCCATCTCACTTTGACGCCTGTCTCACTTTGGCGCCCGTCTCACCTTGGCGCCCGCCTTACTTCGGCGCCCGTCTTACATTGGCGCCCGTCTTACTTGGCGCCCGTCTTACTTTGGCGCCTTATATGTCCTATAGCCTGTTTTTTATAAAATGCTTCCAAATAGAAAAGTGACACAAATCAGTACTGCCGTCTAAATCGTTTACATAAGGTTCTTACTGTAAAATTTTTCACTCGAAAAATTGCTAAAGGTTAGGTCAGTACGCTCACAAATTTCCAGTCCTAGATGATACTTTGTTTATCAGAAAATCACAAAAATCTGAAATACTACTTGCTTTCCACTTTCATTATTTGGAAGAATTCAAAGAAAAAACAGACTATAATAAACAAGCGATGTGTCTTCATATATGCAAAACATTACCATAATGACTATAAATAGCTCAGGCCACCCTAAATAGCTCTCTCTCTCTCTCTCTAAATGGTGGAAAATATAATAATCAGTTACCCTGCTAAACTTTACTCAATAAAAACACTTTTCATGAAACTAAAATGGCTGATTTAAAGGAAGCCAGCTTTATCGTGTCTTTGTATTGTCAAATGTCAATGTTGGTTTACGAAAGTAGAGTTAATCCGGATCTTTTTTAATTGTTCAAAAAGAAAGGTTAAACGATTGGCCATCGGTGGTGAAGTCATGTACTTCGAATGAGTTTCTTGCAACAGTCATGGGAATACCATGAGTCATGCTACAGTTCATATCAAATCCGGATCGCGGTCACAATCCACTTTGTGCGCCTTACCGGATCCGAAGTTGAAGCTAAGCGTATCAAACGGCATATGATTTTTCTCCAATTTTTCACTAATTTTTATTACCGTGCGAATTTTGTGTGAAATCGTACAATTTAGAATGTTCTCATGGAAAATTAGCAATTTACAAAATGCAATCTAAAAATAGCCTCCGTCCATTTTCAGGGAAACGGAATTGACAATTTTGAGGAATAGGGACTTACGAGAAAAAGCTTTGAAGGATTCTTCGGGGAAAGAGGAATTTCGGGGAAACAGGACCTTCGGGAATGGGGATTCACCCAGATAAATGATCAGCATGAATACCGAAAAGCAGACTATGAAAGGGCGCCAAAGTGAGACAGGCGCCGAAGTGAGACGGGCGCCAAAGTGAGACGGGCGCCAAAGTGAGATGGGCGCCAATGTGTGACAGGCGCCAAGTTAGGACATCCAAGAAAAGTCATTATTAAACAATAGACGCCAAAGTGAGATGGGCGCTAAAGTGAGACGGGCGCCAAAGTAAGACAACAGTCTCACTTTGGCGCCTAAAACGTTGGACGCCAAAGTAAGACGGGCGCCAAAGTGAGACGGGCGCCAAAGTGAGATGAGCGCCAAAGTGAGACACAATCTCTTAAAATGGTTGAATAGTAATCAATCATCCAAGGTGTCTATATCATGAAGGAAAGTTTATTGATTAGAGTCAACAAGCCTTCCATAATTTTGAATATAAGTTTGACTGCGACTTCGCTGCATCGAACATTTCAAAATGTATTTCAGTAGTATTTCAGAAATTTTCAGTCTAATTATTCCTCATTTATCAGGATATAGCCAATGCCTAATTTTAAATTTTAGAAGAAAAATTTTCAACCACTGATTCACTAAATCATCGGCGGTTGCTAATCAAATCTGGTTTACCGACTTTAAATTTCCACAGAAAAAAATTGGCATGAAATTCAATTTTGCCTATGACGATGATTTTTTTGACAATTGAAGCAACCATTCAACATTTGTGATTCAGCTCAAATACAGAGAGACGACGGCTTTTTTAAGTCAGACAACGCCAAGTTCTCAGAGTTCAAGCGCTAGCACTTACTCTTGAATACTGATCAAATCGGCATCCGTTTTCGAAACTTTTCGACTCCGGCTCGAGTAGATTGGATCTTCCCCCTCGATGGACGACATAGATGCCCATTGCTTATGAAGATCGAGCATTTTCTGCAATTAAAATAAATCTGGCCTGAAATAAGTATTTTTCTGTAATATAACTAAAATTTTTTGCGGAAACCAGTGCCATTGCGCATTCGCAAATAGATAAGCACTTCCTTTCGTTCATTCTTATCTCACAATACTCGTTTCTGCGACATACACCATAACGCACAGACCCTCCAAGTTCAATAATTAATCTTCTTCTTTGGTGTGTTAATGAACTAAAGATAGTGTACGATGTTGTATGTCTAATATTTTTTCAGGTTTTTCTTCTCTCATAATTTTTTACACGTCTTGTATTGTCAGAAATTTGTATGTTTGTGAAAGTTTTGCGTCTTATCGAACTTTTACGGCTAGCCGTAATTTATGCTATTGGATTGGTGCTTCTTCGATAATGTATTGCCTGAGGCTTTTTATGTGTCAGCTATTTATTCCATAAAATACTCTGCTTTCCCACACCCAACAAGTTATGGAACAGAATTTTAGAGGTTCGGTTTGGGTACTCCAATATAGATAGTTTTTTTGATATACATCAGTTGTTGGTGTCTACCTACATACCAGCCTTTTGGTTATAAAAGCACCTAAATTAAAGCTGCTTCCTTCAGTGTGTTTATATTGCCCGAGTTTTGAACATTTGAAGAATTTTTTTTTTGAATTTATTTTTTAGAAGTCACGGTTATATTTGATACAATATGCAAATTTCGAAGGCTTTAGTCAGCCTGCTCTTCATATTTTGCTATTCAGTTTATGGTTAGTATTTTTAGATGTTATTTTCACAGTGTGGTCATATTAGGTGTAAAAATCTGCTGGATCTAGAAAAAGTGCTGTTGAGATAAAATGCGTTTACACTCTATTTTTCTTGAAATGTTTCTGAAAAATTAGACAGAAAAGTAATTGCTATTTACTATTTTTGTAATTTTCTGTCAATTCACACATTACATTAATTAAACTTCTGCTAATCCACAAGTTATGTAGTGGCGCCCTGACTGCGAAACCTTCGAGACTGACCTCTAGGGGATCTGACAAGTAAATATAAATGTGCAGACAGTACCAAATTAGACAAATTTGCATAGAAATAATTCTCGGCATAGTTACTTGTTTTATTGTCAAGAGCATACCTCGATTTGGGGCTTTCGGTGAAACTTTGACCTCACCCAAAAGAAAAAACCAAAACATGTTTGACTTCATTCAGACACATGTTTGACCCCACCCAAATAATGATATTTCAAGGCGAGCAGCATGTATGGATGGGGGGTTGTGGAGTATTGACCTCGGCGGATCCTGATTGATCCTCAGCAGATGCTTGCTGATCCCGTGCAGATTCGATCCCAGCAATAATCGAGATGATGAAGAAAAATGTTCAAGAGAGAAAGAGAGAAAGTCGTTATAAGAATGAAAATGATGCTATAGATGCGATTTTTCTAAACCAAGTATGCTTGATTCCCAAAAAGTAACATTAAATTGAAAAGGTGCTGACCAGGCAAATATTTTGCACGTATTTGACTGACATTGATTGGAGAATATGCTGCTCGGATAATAGATCTTTTTGTTACCAAGAAAGGAAATCCCACCCCCTGTACTGTGCATGTATGGTGAATGGCGAGCAGCATTTATTTTCCTACAAAACGATAAAAAGTAAGCATATTAATCAATATATCCCTTTGAGATCTATTCAAAAACATGATTTAATATTAATCTTCAATCAGAAGTCTGTCATCAATCTTGTAGTTTTTTGTTGATTTTGCCGTGCTCGTAAATTAGATAAAGGAAATCATGGTTCCATTTCAAGATCAATTTCACAGTCTGTCTCTAAAGCATGAAAACTGGAGATTGAACGTAGCACTGGAGTCTGTTATCATGTAATGTTTCTGAATTGGAAATGGTGAATCCACTACAGAATTTTTCATTTAATAACAACCTAAAAATTCCAAAAATGCACGGTTTAGCATCAAAATAGCAAAATACAAAATATTAGTTGAAAATGCAAGAAACACGTGGTGCCTTATGAATCTTTTGCGGTAAGTTTCTATTGAATTTCACACTCAAAATGTGCCACACATGAGATGACTTAGCTCATCACGAACATTCAGTTTCACGTGATTACATACCGGTTATCAAGAAAGCTGGGATAGTATACAATACTGCTTGCGGAGCACTTTTGTCATTCATCAGCTTTTTAGAAGTAATACAGTATATCGTCTATTTTCGTGAAAAACATTCAGAAAATGATATTAGAAAGCAAGTCCTATTTCAAATTTTTGTAATATTTTGTTGAACAATAGGATAGTAATGAGATCATTTGCGTTTTACTCAAATAACCCTCGACAATTCCTGGGTGGAGTAAAAATTATATTGCAAACTTTTCGTTTTTCAGCACGCGCTCCCAATGCCCCCAGAAAATCAGAACCCACGGCTGGCGCCATGGTCGATTGTTCGCCCGGCAGCGACGTCAAATTCTCCTGGAACGAAGTGCCTGGCGCCACTAGTTACATGATCGAAATTTCAGCTTGCGACGGAGCGACCAATTGCGAAAATCCGGACGATAACCCGTCCGCTTTTGCTCCCATCAATCATTTGTATCCGGAGCAAATCAAAGATAACACGTACGCCAAACCATTGGAGCACAATCAAGAGTATTGGTGGCGAGTTTGGGCCAAAAGGGGAAGCGTCAATGGGCGTAGAAGCGGTTGGTCCAATTTCCATTGCAATTGAGAAGTGGAAAATTGATGGTGATCACATTTTCTTACCAGAAATTTTTACATCTTCAAAAAATCATTGTCGGTGTTTTTCTTGTAAAACGGACTTTCTATGGTACATTTTTTCACCAGTGATAGAATATGTGGAACCCATAAATTTGTTTTTCCTTGTTACTCCATTTAATGGCATGGCTTGTGCTTTTTATGGACATTTTCAAATGATCGTTTAATATCATGTTCTAGGGCTTTTTCGCGTGATTCAATTTATTGCCATTATTTGCACTGTGTATTTTTATTACAAATAAAAGACTTAGTTTTGAATGTAGCTAAGACAGGATATTCAAAGCCTGCAAGTTGCCGCATGTAATGAGTCTATTTTTCCTAGCTAACGTATAATTGACAATCTAGGTTATCAATAGAGACAGTATTGACTTGTGATTGATCCAAATAGATCAAGCCCAGATTCTGCAGCGCAAAATCATACCGATTTGTCCAATGGTCATCACTTCGTCAATGTAAAATCAAGTAAGGCATACATAATTTTGATTTTCAATCAAGTCTACCGCACTGCCAGCTTTAAAAAACTTTTTTTTTGACACGATAAATATTGTGCTAGTCCACAAACATTAATTGAGAATTAAGAAGAATTAATTTGGAGCGAGACTTGATTATAGACAATCTTAAAATGATGGCCTATGCATCGAACGATGAAATCAAGTTTTAAACGGAAAAATAATAAACTTATTACTCTAATCGATGAGAAAAAGTTTTTCATTCACGACAGGCAAAAAACCAAATGGATAATTTTCATTAAAACAACATGGTCAAATCATCAAAATTTCTCGAGTGGTGGATTTGCTGGCGACAAAATTTCAAGCATGATATTTTTAATGATATTGGCACTCCCGTTGTCAAGAAGAAATTAGACGTTTTTCCTGAGAAACTATAACGTTTTCCACTCACTGAAAAGTTTGCGCCAAGTTGTACCTACTTTTTTTGTTGATACTGCGCCTGCAAAATAGACTGAATAGGCTATAATCCCATAATTGTCATTTCTCTCCATTTGTTTCACAAACTAGGTCATCTTACCATGTTTCTCTATCTGACGCAAAAACAACAAAGATGTCTCATTTAACAATGTCACTTCCGAAGTAGTAAAATAGAAGAATAGACTTTAGATTCCAAACTTCTCTAATTACACTTTACTTGCGATTCTCCACAATGAAAATGCTGTCCTTTTATCACGGTTACTTGTGTTTCCCTGTGTGCGCCATTTTCCGTCGTGAACTTACGATGAAGATTCATTCGCGGTATGCTAAACCACTGTTTTTCATTACATACAAGGTGACTTTTTCGAAGACGGTTTATCGTCAAACTCAGTTTAAAGGTTCTGAAAATACGGTCCTGAACCCGGCATAGAAATTCTTTCAGTTTCTCAAACCCGGGTTTTCGTTAAAATGTGTGTCCGCCGTAGAACTGAGTTTTCATATCGCATGCAACTTTTAGAACTTCGTTCGGGTATGTTTTGAGAAAAGAAGCACACGGTAAATTTTTCTCTTGAGTCTTTATTGTTAGCAGAAAACCCGATTCTTCTTGTAGCTTTCGTTTTTGTAATGGATCAAGATGCTTTTTTAGACAAATATTCTAAAGTTATTTTCATCTTTATTCTTCAAAATCACAGCTGATGGTTCATTGGCACAATGAAAGTGTTTTGTGGTATTAAACGCTGAAACTTCGTCTTCGGTTTGATAATGATAGAATGATCTGAAAGAACAATCAAAAATTACTTCGATGATTTTGGAACCAAAGCAGATCAAAATAATTACGCATCGCGGATGCTTATTCAACTGAGCAAAGTCTTATATATTATAGGTTGACGCTGTCACGCCACCTATGATGAAAACTTCTCTTCTGCTTCCAAACTTATTAAAAGACATCTTAGACCTTCTTGTTCCTGGCGTTAATACCGCATGACAGGGTTGCTCGCTGGCGTGTCCGTCTCTACTTGGTTTGATTACAGGCATCGTCCGGGGTGACATTGGCAATCTGCATGTCTCCCACGATTCTATCCATCCAACGTTTCTGGTCGTCCTCATGGTCATCGTATTGCTGTCTGTGCCACTGTATTCTCATCGCTTCGCACTACATGGCCACACCACTGCAGCCTTGCCTCACGCATCCTCTCGGCTATGTTGGCCACTCCCATCCGACCACGGACATCTCCTTTGGAAGCATGGTCGAAGCTTGTAAGACCAAGACACCATCGAAGCATCCTCATCTCCATGTCGCGAGGACTTGCTCGTGTTTGGTTGTTGCTGGCCAATATTCTGCCCCATAGAGGGTGACGGGGTGGACTACGCTTTTGTAAATTTTGGCCTTGAGGTTGGCGTCCCATGTGATCTTAGACCAAGTCGTTTGAACTCAAACTTTTAGGGTCCAACTTTTGAGGTGCATACTATCACATTTTTTCGCTCGATTCGCTTGGGTCTTTCTGTTCCACTGAACCGGCACCAGTTTCTTGGCAAACTTTTTTGTAGTTGCTCGTCTTTCTCGCTTTTGGCCACAACTTTCGTCCTTTCCCAGGCACCTCTGATATCTGAAGTCGACATCTGCTTCGACTGAAAGATATTGTAATTTTTCGAAACTACTGCTCAAGCTATTTCTTCTAACAAATTCGATGCAGCTCAAATACACTTATTTTCAATAACACTAATTCTGGACTCAATTGAAGAGCGCAGAATTTCCTTTTCATCAGGACTAAAGAGTGCAACAAACCTTTTTAGCTTCCATGAAACAACGAAGTAGCCGAAAAAATGAAACCTTGTGAAAGCATGCGAGCTTTTCCTGTACAATTAACGTCCGAACATCTATATTTTTTCATCGAACAAATCACTATTCCCTGGGTGAATAGTGATAAATTTAGCTTAATGGCGTTAAACTCGGTTCGAGAAAACCACCGTAAAACTTTCTTCGGGAAACACATTTTAGACCATCGTAAAACTCAGTTTTTGAAAACTGAGTCTTAACTCGGTTTGACGGTGAAACTCAGGTTAATAAAACTCTTTTCGAGAAACTCAGCGATTGTTTTCTGGCGGATTATCAGAAGCACGTACCAAACTAGAAATGGTTTCCTGCATCCTTCCTGATATTTTTCTACTATTTATTTTGCCTCTCTCTCGTCACTTTGTATACTCCGCACACATATCGAAATCAAGTTTGCTCTTTTTTCTCAGAATAAATTTCCATCGCTAATCTACCGATCGCCCTGAGGGAATTTTTCCAAACGAAAAATGCGTTCTTATCTTCTTTTGGACTCAATTTGCAAACAATTTTCGTCGGCGGTCTGCATATAGATCGATTTTGTTTGTTTCTTTGTATAGTTTTACATATTTTCAACTAAAGCCTGTTTATTTCTGATATGGGTTGGCGATAGGATAAATGACCAGGGGCCGGTTGCATCAACTAAGCCTGAGGCTAAACTCGAGCTCGATTTTAACTGTTAAACCTGAGGCTTAACTCGGGCTCGAGATGTTTGATGCAACCGCTAAAAGTTAAACCTGACGTCGAATTTAGCTAAACCTCAGGTTTAACAGTTAAAACCGAGCTCGAGTTTAGCCTCAGGTTTAGTTGATGCAACCGGCCCCTGGACTCTACGATTATAATCTTTGAGAAAACACGAAAAATCTTCATAAGATCTAGAGCGAAGATTCAACCACTAGTTTATTGGAAAATGCCCCGGTGGGATAGAAAAAGGAAATATACCTGCTTTTAAAGTTTACAAGCTAGAGAAAAGGGTAAACTAGGTTTTTTGGAACTTGGGTGAGAGTTTAAAAGATTCAATTTTGTAATAGTGGATTTTTATTCTTTCTCATTAAAAAATTTTTTATGTCTGTGAAAAAGTAATTATATTATGCAGCTCTTCGTGCATTTGGTCCCTCCACTTGAATTGTGTCAACTATAGTAAAATTTTTCCGAATGAAAAATTATACGCAATCATGCTTATGATGGCTGACTTCAGTCAAACGTATAGAAACGGTAAACCAATAGCATTCTAGCTCCTGACTGATTCGAAACAGTGCTTCTCCCTCTAGCTTAAAAATAGGTAGGGGTGGACAAATTATAGTCATTTTGTTTTTTACAAATTATTCCTAACCTAGCCTGAGGATAACCTTAACGTCGAGAGTAAATTTCTGATCCTCAGTTTCAGCTAATCCCAATGTCGAGATTGCTTTCTTGCAGTTGCACTAACAATCCTCACTTCAGGATTAACTAATATTGAGGTTTAGGCTCGAATTCGGGGATTGCGGACATTTTTATATTCATTTGCCTCAGACATAAAAAATCATGAGAAAATGTTAGTACAACCCGACAGTTCGAGCTGGGGATAATCTCGACATCGAATGTGGGATAATCCTGACGACGTTGATTTTACACCAAACTTGAGATCATCGACATGTTAGTGCAATCGCTGAAACTGAGGTGGTCGTCCTTTTTTTCGAGATTATCTTGAGGTCGAGCCTAGATCCGATAAGTGAAACTGGGTTCTGGTTACAGTCGTTAGGCACCATCTGCAAATGGGCCAACACTATAAAACATACAGAAACGCCTTTAAAAAGCTCCCGATTCAGTCAAATCCATAAAATCAGGTCCTATATTACATTGACACAGTTGCAGATTTTTCCTCATCTGTGCAATTTCAATGCTTGGAATTGGTTCACAAAATCGATTTAGTTCTAAGAAGACTTTGTGCTGTAACTTTTTCTCTCGAAAACTGAGATGGACTTGATGTGTTTGCTTCCCAAAGTTGATTCCTGTTTAAGGACAATAAATTTATCAAAAAATTTTTATTCAGTTGGAAGCAAACATGTGCGAGGAGGAAGGGGGATATGGGGGTACATTACACCAGAGGTTTGAATTTAGAAAATCAAATTTTCCGTGTGAAAAGAATTTTTTGGCCAACTTTATTGCATTTTTCTCTCAAAAAATGTCAAAAATACGGGATCCACCCCCTGTACCCTCCTCAAAATTTTGGAGCTCTACATTTGTGGTTTGAATGTGTGCTGATGTACTCAGCTGCAGAATATACTTTTTCACAGACATGAAAAATTTTTTAATGACAAAAAATGAAAATCTAATAACTGGATTTTTTAAACTCTCATCCAAGTTCCCAAAAACCTAGTTCACCCCTTTTTCTAATTTGGCAACTATAAAAGCAAGTATACTTTCCTTTTTTGTTCCATCGGGGCATTTTCCAATAAACTAGTCTACCCCTTTTAGTGGGCCTTGACCGTGCATAAAAACTTTCATCGAAGCTTACTGAAGTTTTAAATTTGGCCATCTTCAGATCAAAGAAACAATAAAAAAACAATCTTGAAGCTTCTAATTCTCACATTCCGTAAAGTAAAAGATGTGTAAACTGCCCAGTACTTAAAAGACGTTGTAAATAAAGTGTGAAGTGACCATATTCATTGAATTTCCCATGGTCAAAAATTTATTCCCAGAAAAAATGGGGGAAATACATTTATTCACACTGAGGAAAATTTATTATGCGAAGTTACCGTATCTACTGACTTCTCCAAAGGCGAAAGCCCCTCCCCCCGAAAAAATCGCAAAGATACATTCGTTTACATTTGGGGGAATTTTTTGTGTAAAGTGATCCCGTCCATTAAATTCTCCGTGGTCAAAAACATCTTCCACCAAAGAATCGTGAAAATACGTTTGTTTAAACTCGGGGTAATTTTTTGTGTAAAGTGACTGCATCCATTGAATAACCCCCCCCCCCCGATCAAAAATTCTTTTCCCCAAAAGTCACGAAAACACGCTTGTTTACACTTGGGATAATTTTTTTGTGTGAAGTGACCGCATCAATTGAATTCCCCGCGGTCGTAAACCCCTTACACCTGAAATTCGCGGAATCTTTATTCACGATTTTTTTGTAAGGTGACCGCGTCTATTGAGATCCTGGCAGTCGAAAACCCCTTCCACCAAAAAAATACCAAAACACGCTTGGTTACACCCGGGATAATTTTTTTCGCACAGTTCTCTAAGAGTCGGTGATATGTGGACAAAACCTCAAATTCCCAACTGAGCCAAAGCCACGAATTAGTTTTTTTCGATTTTGGGGAAGTAGTTTAATTACATCCTCATTCCTATATCTCTCGAATCGAAATAAACCGCAGGTCGAAGCCAAGGGAAAACAGTGTATCTTGAAACCATTATTAGTTGTGTTCTTGTGCTAGAATTCACAGCTATAGTCAATTTTTTCCAAATGAGCACCCACAAAGAAAAAATATGTTCGTGCAAATGATAAACCTGCGTACGCGGCCGTCTTTTTCCTGCAATTTCCTGTAGCAGTTATTATAACAATTTGAAAAAAGAATATGTTGGCTTCCGATTCATGGTCATCTTTTGTTAAAGAATTTCTTTGAATTTTTTGTATTCCGAGTCTAATTTGAATAGAGTATACAATTTATCAGCATTAATCGTTTTTTCTGAGCAACTATTTCAACTTTTTCACAAATGAAACGATTGAACTGTAGCGTCTAAAATATCGTAGACCTTTAGGGTGAGCATTTATTTTCATTCGACATATCAATGACCATTGAATGATAATTAAATGACATAGGAATGGGACTGAATACCAACTACGCTCAACGCTCAGTCTCTGATGCTGCACATCTCTATGCAGGTGTTGACACAGAAGAAGGTCTGTAACTCAATGAATGTATGATGCACAGCGTCCGTCTCACTTTGGCGAGCAATGTTATAGGCGCGAAAGTAAGACTGTTATCTTCACCTGGCGCCCATTCCACTTTGGGGCGCGTCTCACTTTGGCGCTCATTAGTTAGCAGTGATCTTTCTGGGGTGTCTTACTACTCATTTTGGCTCTGCTATTCCAACACTCGTTCTAATCGTTTGTTTAAGTAAGATGCGATTACCACCACACTATTATATTGTCATACTGAATTCTATTCAACTTTATGACCGCTCTAAGTACTTGCGAATCGTCAGTAACGCTCATTTTCAAACAGAAGAGAAGTGAAATTCTCCGCATTTTCTAGACCAACTTGGCGTTTAAGAAGATCATATTGGGCACGGAAAATGTTGGCTTAGATTTAGCTATAGGATCAGGCTTGGGCTTAGGCCATTCAGGGTGTCCTGAGCTATTTATGGCCATTATGGTAATGTAAAACTGAGCGTAAAATTTGCCTAGATGAAAACGCACATCCTGTATAGTATACCTAGAACATTTAGACGGGCCCCAAGTAGCCACATAATCCAACATTAGCATGCATAGTGTTGCAATTTATGTTCTATTCATCTTGAAAAGCCTGCATATAATAAAAGTGGAAAGCAGGTTCTATATTATATTTCAGCGATTTTCTGCTAAATCATGCGTCACACAGGACTGGAAATTTGTGATCTCGCTCATTTAATACCAACAATTTTTTTTGCGTAAAAAGTTCTACGGGGAAGGCATCATGTGAATGATTTTGACGCAAGTGTTTATTTTTGTCAGTTTCCAATTTATAAGAAACATGCTAAACATCATCATATTTATGTCAACATCATCATATTTAGGTCAACGAACTTAGGAACTCCATAAAATTGCTCAACTTTTGCTGTCAAAAAAAAACTTTTACTTTCTATCTGCGTCCTGTGCACGCAGGGTGGACAAAGTTTCAAAATTTAATGGGTTATGTGGAAATCTTGGATTTCAATTCACTATTTTGTACTCAAGTCTTTGTTATTCTTTCGGATTCTGGATGTTTAGCTCCACTTCTGATTTTTCCTCGTGTTTTGGAAGCTTTGATAAACTAGAACGTTTTTCTATTTTGACGTTTGTTTCCCTCAAGCTTTTGTCACAATGCGGTAAAGATGAACATTATATGCATATTATGATGTTTGTGTGTGTATGTAGAATAATAAGTGTGGAAGCAAAAGCTGAATGTCGGCTGCTAGATTTATGCGTATAAAATATGTTTGTTGGATAGATTCTGGAAACTTACAAGTATCGAGTTTTGCTATTGGTGGTGGAATTCCCCTGGAAATATCCTAATTTAAGATAGAAACACTACTTGTTGTATGGTAACATGTTTCAGCCAATCCATGGGTTCTTAACACGGCCAATTCTGTCGGGCCCTGGTCGGGAGGTGACGCCTACCCCGACATTGGCCAGTGGTGGGACAGCTCCGGCGCCACCCAGGAAGCTTTTCGACATACTTGTTACATCGTAGCATCCCGGAATTATATAAGCTTATTTGACTGATTGGCCCTTTAAAAGCGAAGATGGTTACGTGGGTGGAATTGGAATTGGTGGTAACTTGTTCAGAGACTTACAAACTACACTGAATGACAAAGAAAGCAAATTGAAAGAGATAGTACAAGTAAACTTCATTGATACTTGACCTAGAATGACAGCATTTTCTGAATGGCTGAAGATCGCTGTAATCAACGTCAGTGTAATAGTGTGTCATTTTTCATTAACTACAGTAACTACAGCTGTAGCGATGTCAACGCAGGGGCGTGTTTCAGAAATTGCATCAGTAGCACGTGTTTGTAACGCTTGAAGGCTTGCTCATTTTGATTCAGTATTTTTCCTTAGTTTCGTGGAACAGTACTCCTATTCTCAGCTGACACGTTGAACTTTATCATGGATAAATAGGATCAACATCACTTCTAAAAGACTGTTGACAAACAACGGTTCCATATGTTGCAAGGCATGCTAGCATGTGAATTCATTCAACGTTGTTCAAGTTTTAAAAAAGGTGTAAATGAAAGTTCCACAATGTGATATTAATAGAAAGTCATTGATTCGATTTTTAGACGTCTAAAACTGAGTAATCAGCTATACTTGGATGAAACTTTCCTAATCAGAGGAGAACTGTCCCACTCTCAAAAATAATTAATGCACAGCCTGACTGATTTCATAATGAACATTCATCTTTGCCACTGCTTCAAATAATCAAAGAGCCGCCATTAAGTTTTCTTTACACTTAAATTTGCATAAGTGCACAAAAAATCGAAAGTTTACCTATTGTACCTGACCTCAGGGACTATAGAAGGCATAGAAAAATGTAAAATCTAAGGCTGACTCACATTAAACAAGTTTCTCACAAAAAACAGTGTGAAAACAATTTATTTTTCGACATGTTATAACATGCTAGAAGCTTATTTCGAAAATTCGTTGAAATTTTTGACTTCATCGACTGTATGAAAAATGATCAACAAAGACAATTTTCTGAAAATATTTGAAACTGTTTTTAAAAATTTACAAGTTTCTTATTTGTTATTGTTGGAAAGTTCAAAATTTTTCGTCAATAGCCATTACAAATAATTATGTCTCTGTCAGTTTGATGACGAATTGTCACAAATTATGAAATATCGCAAATTGAATTCCCAATTGGCCAACATTTTTTGATTGCTTAGTTGTTTAATTAAGCTTCTTTTGATTATTTATATCTCTTTCGATTGTTTATACCTAGAGTGACATGAATGCAAAAGCCGAGTATTATTTAGATTCACAGCAACTTTTTTATGTCAGCAACCTTCAACCCATGCTAATTCTGGTTGCACCTACTGTCATGTGCCCAGGGTTGCCTGAGTAGATTGTAGAATAGATCCTCCCAAGTGTGTTCGTCCTAGGTTTATTAGTAATAAATGTATCACTATATTCCAGGGTGAAATAAATATAAAAAAGGCTTTATCTTCCATCTTCGTAACCTTCTTCTCGTGCCAGGTGTGGTTACACCAGCCCAGCTGTCGTTGGACGAAGTGTTTTCGCCCTTGGTTTAGTTTATTTCTGTGCTAATTTTTTTGTTCATTGTGGTTCAATAAAAAATTTATGATAAATTGTTCACAAAATATCTGAGTGCAGAGACTGGCTCTGGAATTTGGATTTGTGCTGAGGATATAGATGCAGGAACTGATGACACGTGAATGAATTTGGGTAGGACCACACCTGAAAATAGGAGCAAATTCACATATTTAAGAAATGCGAGCATCGCGAGCCCCAATATCTATAGTCTGTTTTTTCTCAAATGCTTGTAACCCAAAAAAGATGAAATGGAGTACACATTGCTTGTTCAATTACCGCGCTTGCATACACTATACTGTATTACGGGAAAAAACGCGGCAATTAAAATTTGTCGGGATTGAAGGCTATTAGTTAGAAAAAAAGTTGGAAATGAGAAAAAACTTTTGCACGTGGTTCTCATTTAATGACAAAAATTTGAGAGTTAAGATCGTGATACAATTGGTGCGTTTTGGAAAGTTGAAATCTCGAAATTCGGCGCATCGTGCCACAGCGCTGGTCATTTGCTTAGCTTTTCTGCGCAGAGCGAATATTTTTTTAGCCGTGCGAATTTTTTGGTCATTTTTCGCACCGGACGGAAATTATTTTCAAAAGAATTATCGGGTTTAGTTAAGAGTTTAGTCACAGTTTACCGCCGCTGGTTAATCGATTCCTAACATACAGTCAACAACGATATTATCTCGACGCGAAATTATGCATGCGTACTTACTTTCTGCATTGCTGCGTTACAAGCATTTGAAAAAAACAGACTATAGTAGATTATAAGAGATCGGCATTTCTTCTCATGGGCATTATAATAGTGCTCACAATTGCCTGTCTAATACATGTCTCGGCATCTTTTTAAATTTCTTCATTGCTCGATGTAGGCGAACTTCACTGTAGAAAACATTTATGAAAATTTTAGTGCAAATATTGTTGAATGGTAGCATACAAAATTCCACCCGTAGGATTGATGATTCAGCCAATCCACAATTCCCGAACCCGGCTATTTTTGATGAGCCCTGGTCGGGAGGGTCACACCTACCCCAACATTGGCCAGTGGTGGGACAGCTCCGGCGCCACCCAGGAAGCTCTTCAACAATTATACACTCATGGAAAAAAATTGTATTGTAACATTACTCGCATGCCTATTGGCTATCGAATGCGCTACAACACATAAATAAATTTAAACCTGAAAATGTCCACTCATTAATTGCAGTCAGAATAAAAGAGTGAGCCTTAACTTAATGAAATTATTTTTAGCCATGGCAATGGTCAATGAAACTTGAACATTAGGGCTTTCATGATCCCTATGTTGCTGGATAATTGCATGGAAACGATGCACATTCTGGGGGAAGATATACTTACAGCAATGAAGGCATACGAGAAAAGTGTTTGTGCCATAGTTCAAGGTAAGTATAACTTAGTATTGAACGGAATTTTTTACATCCTATAATGTGTTTCGAATTTCATCAAAGCAATAATGTCACATATCGCCTATGAAATTGCAATGCAAATACTTTCTCATTATTTTTTGCTGAATGGCGTATCACATGAACTGGAAATTTGTAGGTCGATCCATCTCATCGCTAGACAGAATTTGAACAGAAAACTACAACGTAATTTGAAAAAACAAGTCTATTTTAATGGAAACCGTTTGTGGAAGACCTGACCAAAAGAATTAATTTCAGCGCTCTCTCATAATTCTCACGGTATTCAATTTACATTTCAGTTGAGTTATGGCTGATCACAGTAATTTATGATCTCCAAGGCTTCTAATCTGATGTGTTCAGAACCAGAGTTAATGTCCGAATATTTTTTGTTTCAGGTATTGATAAGCGCGACACTAAACAATTATTTAAAACCCTATGTGAAAACTGTCACCATGATAGTCAAGACTTGTAAGTTGGATTTGAATTATTAATATTCACAACAATAGACAAAATTATTAAACATAGGTTTTTAGATTGGAACTTTTATTCGTGATATATGTCATGCTCGAGGAGTTCACTTGCAGTAGTTGTTCATCGAGGAAAGATGCAAAAGCAGTGATCAGGTCGACATTTCATTTTGGACATGACGAACAGCTGCATCAGATTATTATTGCAATCCGTTTCGTTGCGCAGGTAAATTCAGTATATATGTTGTTATCAAAATTAAAATAGCGGTTTTTAGGGTGCAGACAGTAGCAGTTTAATAAAATAATAGAAGGCTGAATTTTTAATGTCTTTTCCAGTGTGTCTGTTCCCAGAGGAGTGTGAATAGTTGAAATGATGTTTGTCACTAATTCATCAGAAATCATGTCATTGTAAAACTCAGCTTTTCGTTAATGTAAGTTTTCTCAAATGTTTCAGCTGAATCCTCGGAACGGTTTTCCAAAATTCGTATTCGTTGATACATGATTATGTGCAGCCTCTGTCTCTGAACTTTTGATCTTGTCGAAATGAGTCAGATTACTCAACTTTCCCGAAGTGCCTGGAAGATTAGGAGAGATTTGAAGAATCTCCCGTAACATACTATTGTGCTATAATTCATTGCCCAAACATTCTTTTCAGAATTCCGTATCCGTTAAAAAATTGAACATTGCTGATATATTCTACGACATGATTGACGGATTAACCGATGGCTGTCCAGCCAATCTACAATTGATCCACAATGTGGAACTTTTTAAGAAAAATCCATTGTATGCTCAAAATTCAGAGTCGCGGAAAAACAATGAAACAGGACGTTACCAACTTTTCCAAAATATTATGGAAAGTTTCATTAATATGCAAATTCTGAATCAGGAAGAAGTTCGAGGAATGTGGAAAACTCTGGCTGTCATTTTGATTCTGGTGATTCCTTTGTCATATAATGATCATTTTAGCACACAACGAAATTTTTTAGGAAAGCATGAATTTTGACGAGAGCAGAGAACAGGTAACCTCGACTCCTGAACTCAATGCATTTCTTACCGAAATTGCTGATCTGTTGGATGTTGACAAATCATCCCTCGAATTACCTTTAGTCGAACTCATCCATTCATGCCAACATGCGACGAAGAGTTGGTCAGAAGTAGGTAATGTTAAGGACCACGCTACACTGTGTTTTATGTAAAATGTGTGTAAATTGAAGGGAGAAAAGCAAGTAATGTATTCACTATTACTAGAAAAATCTTTTCACTCAGAAATTCTTAATTGCTAGTTGAATTAGCTCCACATGAGGAATGGTTTAGTGGAAAAAAATAAAAATACGGAGTAGTACCTGCTTTCTGGTTTAGAAGAATTGTGAGAAAAACAGACTACAAGTTGATGGTTTGAAAGTGTATCAATGAAGCATCCCAACGGGAATTGTTTCTAAACCATTTAATATGGTTTTCAAGAAGCAAATTTGATATTTCCAGATCTGTTATCAGCATGAAAGAATGGCTGACAATGAAATTCCGCTGTTAGAGTACAGCAAAAAAAGGTTATGCATACTAAACAGATTAATACAGGCCTCATTTATCGTCCAATATAAAAATGTCTCACGCTTGATGGCGGTCTTCAGGTAAGATAAAATGCCGAAATCATACATGTTAAAACGCATAGCCAAAATCACGTGAGTAATGTTACGTTTGTATTTTGTCTTCCTTACGTCCCTTCTTCACACTGAGATATTCTAAACGATTTCACATACAGCATATTTGATAGACTCACTGTAATCCAAAATGTTTGCCATATGCTCATAATCTGATCTTACACTGGATCAGAATTACGGGCTCAAGAACTTCATGAAGCTTCAGTGCTCTAATCCACGGAAGTATCTATAGTTTTTCCTACGGACTATATTGTGCTAATCAAACACATATTGTGCATTATTTGTGCTGGGTTGCAGAAGGGACCTGTAAACGAGTTTGCTATTGTTTACCATTAGCAAGTTTTAGTATAAACAAGACCTATTGGCCAGACATGTTAATCTTGTAACAAAAAAAAACAAATAAACGGTTCTTGTCTCATCATATATTATTCAATCAAAAACAAGACGACTACTGATATGAGAGCATTGCCTATTCTAGGAGTGAAGTAAGTGACCCTGAAAATAACAATTTTGTTTCCAACTACCCGTACAATCTCTAATAACGAAATATTCTATGCCCCGCTTACATCCTGTTGAAGTTGTAGTGTGATCCGCTTATGCATGATACTCGAATGTTTTCTGTTACATTATTTAATACGTTTTTGATAGCTCATCATAAAATGAGTTGAAAGGATAAATTCACCTACCACCGATATAGATGTTACTAACTTTCATTCATTTAATAAAAAAACATTCATCAATTCACCTGTTTGATTAGCTTAAGTTATTCTCTTACTGAATTCATTATTGCATCAGTTCTCCCAATTCTTACATTTGTGAATTATGGATCGACACTCGTGAGTATGCAGCTAAGCTCACTACTCTTCTGATTCTCTCTGTCTTCAATAGAATGTCCTCTCCTCTGTGGAGCACATGCGAGTCTGAAATGTTAGAAAAGTCGAAAGCCTAGATCTTCAATCAATTTTCTGATGATCGTTTCTACTGCATTTTTTCTTGACATGCTTCAAAATAAGGCTGAGAAGCTATTGAGATTTTTGTATCTTTTGCTAAACCATGTGCTTCACACCGTAAATACCCGTGTATAAGCATCACTTTGACGGTGTTTATATAGTACTCGGAAACAGAATCTGTGTATAAGCACCACTTTTGGAAGAGGTAAATTTAGCTGGTGCCAGGGTGAGCCAAAAAAAGACGACCGGTACTGACTTTCATAGCTTTCAATCGGGCGAAGCTTTTTTAATGCGGTTTATTGCCTTTGATAGATAGAACATCTGGCATAAGAACTGCAAAGCTTCAGTCAGATTGCTCGAATATTGACTGATTGAGGTCAAAACTACTAAACATCGATTTTTTTGCAAATAAATATTTAAAAACTCGACAAAATTGACAAAATCAACATGTTTTACAGCAGAAAAGTACAATAGATCCAATCATAAGAACCATATAACAGCTGGAAAATACAAGAGAGCCGTTTTATGTGTCTTACTTTCTGTTTTACCAATAATTTTAATCGTTTTTCGATCTGGTCAATGACAGAATTGATTTTTCTTTAATTTTTCTTTTTTCCAATTTCAAAATAAAAACTCTTGATTTTGGCGGAATTTTGCCCATATTGAAACAAGAAGTTGCTGACTTTAAATTACGTGTCACCTAAAAATCTGGGTGATTTTCAAAGTATTGTTTTGTGTAAACAGCTTTACAAAACTTTTTTCACAATAGGACAACTTTTACTTCTATTTCATAACTTTTACTTTTTGAAAAATGACTACTTTTAGTAAATTTCTGTTTGTACAGTAACCATAAGTGCTAGGAAGATCAAATTTGGCCCGCGTAAAAAAGGCATACAGGGCATTATAATGCAGCAATCCGCATTATAAAAGCTTCATTAGTTCGAAAGTTACGGAAGTCAGCACCGGTCGCTTTTTTTTGCTCACCCTGTACACGAAAAAAACGTTTTTCATCAAATGTTCAAGCGATAAAAAAGTTTTATTTGCACATGCAATACCAGACATATGCGGCAAAGCTATAGAGATCAATTTACTGATATTTTATAGAATTTTAACAGCTGTGATTCGTTGATCACCCAAATTAAATTAAAGTTCAAGGTTTCCAGATTAAATTTGTTAGTAAATGAGCTTCTCGCCATTAGAGGTTCTAAAACGCTAGTGAAAATGCGAGGGGAAAAATTCAACTGACTTAATACATTAAAACGAATCGATGAATTTGTTTTAAATATATTTAAAAATGGTACTTATACACGGAAATCAGGCTCATATTCATTTCTTATTGATGCTTATACACGAAACAAGAGAATTCTCAAAAAGCGACCCGAAAAAATAGGGTGGTGCTTATACACGAGTGGGGCTTATGCATGGGTATTTACGGTAATACCTTGAAATTTGTGAGCATACTCAACTAACCTTAACAACTCTTTTGAGTAAAAGTTCAAAAACTTTGTAGAAACGATTTTGACGTTAGAAAACATCGAATATATCAAAATACGTACAGTAGGCATGACATTGCAAAATTTTGTGCAAGACTACACTAATAAACTTAATCCTGATATAAGATTTAACTTTCCTTTTTGGATATTCCTAAATCTCAATGTGTCCATCGAAAAATTCACGTTTTCTGAACTAAAAATTAGTACGGCCAGGCGGCGGCTTAATCTCATTTCCTACTCACAGACACCTACACAAACCTTGTTTTTCTAGCTTTCCTCGTCCTTCCGATTCTACAGTGAAGAATGAGAAAATGCTGCGGAATCTCAAACTAGTTGATTAACTTGCTTTAGTGCACAATTTCCCTTTCTTCGTTTTTTGTCAATTATGCTTCGGAAAATTTTTCCTCTCTTTTTGTCCTCCCATTCTTACGTTTTCAGTTTTTCTTCCAACGTCTGATCGGTCGGCTTTTAGAGAAGATAAATGATTATTTACGTCGGACGATAAGTGGTTGCAGGCGAAAAAAAATATTAACGGCTGATGATGATGATAAACATCGTTGTTCGATTATGAATGAACGGTTCGTGGACATATTTAGTCTATCTTCCCGAGAAAAGCCCGATTTTTATCCGTTTGTTCAAGCATTGAGGAAGATTTATGAAGAGAAGATAAAGATGGATCTAGAAGAATATTTTGTCGAAGGAATCAAAAATATTGATAAGGTAATCTCTTCACTATAAATTACTATAACTTACTCTGTAGATTGAGGTAGCTTTCGTGCGTGTGTGTGTCAGTAATTAAAAAATTCGAATTCATGTAAGATCTTCGTGTAAGAAATTTTTGTAAGTATTTCGAGATGCGTCGCAAAAAAATCAAGATGTAAGAGTTTTGCAATATTCAGGGCCGTGCCAAGGATTTTTGCGGCCCGGTGCGAAGTAGATTTTTAAGGCCCTATTTTTTAAAATTAGTAGGTATATACATCTATACAGTCCTAAACGTCTATGCAGTCATTTTCACGTGAAATAAGTCTTAAATGGGAAATTCTATTGGTGTTGCACATCTCATATTGCAGAAAAAAGTTTTTTTCTTGCATCACGAATCAGGATACATAAAGAATAGCATAGGCGAGGCAACGAAATTTTCTATGTGTATTACGTCCAACTGAATTCACACATTACTGAACGATACTGTGGCTACGTATACAAGTATACAAAAAAATTTTAAAAACGAACAAATAACATATTCACAACAATATTTTTCGAGCCTTTTGGGCTGAAAATTCAGATATAACTTCTGAAAAGTCAATATTGGAAGACAAATCGTTTCCAATTGAAATAATGACCAATGAATTTAGACGATGTCCTGCCTTGTCGAGCATACACATACAGTACAGTATGACACGTATGTAAGCTAGTTCAGCTCAAGTTCTCGTGGCCCCTAGTGAATGATGAAACATCAAATTTTCTGTTACACAGAAGTGCACATTATTATTTTTATTCGTGTTCGCATTGTCTAGCATACATATAGTGTACAATATATGTGTACAAAGTACAAACTTAGGTCAGTTAAGTTTTTGCTGCCCCTAATTCTTTGCGGCCCGGTGCGGCTGTACCCTTCGCACCCCCCAAGGCACGGCTCTGGCAATATTTGACTTTCTTTGTAAGTGCATCACAATTTTCTCAAATGAATCGCATTTTTTCAAGATAATCTTGAGGAAAAATCACGATGACATCTTAAAAAATCAAGATGGGCGGTAGATCGTGGGATGAAAGCTTCTGTAACCAGCCAATCAAAGGCGTTACTCCAGATCCGCCTATCCTGGAACCCTTGTATTTCTGACGTCGGGGATTGCGGGCCGAGGACGCCTTTGGGTTCCAAAGGAAGGGGCGTTGTTTTACACTGGGAATCCAATGGACATACTGGTTTTCCATGAAAATTCTTACTTTGGAATTTATTAGATAAACCTCAAAAATAATTGTTTTTCACCTAAAAGGCAGTAATTTGGAAAAATATCCAAATTCTGGATTTCATCGGCTGTTCTATAGACAGCTGGATAAAAAACGAAAATTTTGATTATTTTCTAAGACTGAATTTTGGGTGAAAAATAATCATTTTTGACCTTTTTCCTGATAATCTGGGGAAATAAGCATTTTTATGAAAAACCGATGGATTCTCTGTGAAAAAACATCCCTCCGTAGCATCTTCCCCGTGAAAACCATGGACGCCCTCCGTCAGATGATATCTTGACATTTTCCAAGATGGCATCTTGATTTTTTCAAGATCATATCTAGTTTTTTTGAGATGGTATTTTGATTTTTTTTCAAGATTATCCTGCTTTTTTCAAGATGAGATCTTGATTTTTGTGAAGACGCTGTCTTGATTTTTTTAGTATGACATTCAGATTTTTTCAAGATCATCTTGAAAAAACTTGATGCATTTGAAAAAAATTTGCGATGCACTTGAAAAGACACAAAAAGATCGAAAGATTCTCACAGTTTAATTTTTTGGTGATGCATCTGGAAAAAAAATGATGTGCATCATGTTTGAAGGTAACAACTTTTTTCAAGTGGTAACAATGGCAACAAATTTTTCCAAGTGATAGTCTTTTTCATGTGATAACAAATTTTCTCAAGTGGTAACAGTTTTTTGCATATTCTCATATTCCGTGTGAGTGGCCATTGGCACCTCCGCCTATGAAACAAATAATCCCGGCTACTGTCATTTATAAAACGCGCCTCAGTAACCGGGCTCCGTGCACAAGTCTTTCAGCATGTCAAAATCCAAACCTGGGATGCTATTTTTCCCTGTTGAAGTCCTGATAAATTTTTATTGATCTAGCTTTTATGATTGTCTAACAATATGCTTCCAACGAGGGGTCGAAAATTCTTGAAATTTCTATTAAATTTTGAAAATTGAGTGATAAGTAGCAAGAGTTACTCCGATGCCATTGGCTACATTTTAAAGGCATAACAATAGACTATTATTTGATTTATTTCCATCTGGCTGACATCACCTGTTCGAGATATGGTGTCTCCAATTGTAGAACAGTTTCTCACAGCTTATAAGACACGATTTCCGAGAGATTCAACCTTCTGCTCTATTGACCTGTGATAAGTTGAAAATTAATAATATTTGACAGTAAAACATTTTGAGCAATTTTTCGATTTTTGAGCAATGCTGAGTACCGCGACAGCATTCATTCGGTACAAAAAAATCGAAATTCGCATAGCTGCCGTTCTCCAAAGTTTGGAATTTTATGGCATTTTTCGGTCTGTACACGTGTTTCGAAATATCTAAGCCCAGAAAAGACGTGCCTCTGAAGCCAAATGTAAATTACATGCAGAAGACCATGCTTCATATGCAGTTACACTTTTTAAGTGTCAAAACGGAAGTCAAAGTAAACCGAGAAAGTTATTTGGGGCCCTTTTTGGGAACCTTCCCATAGGATGCCGTAAATTTTTTTTCTTGATACTGTAGCCCCTAATGTCTGACACATTGTGTTAAAATCTCAATCGAATTTATGTACCGTTTTGAGTGCTGAAGGTGTCTGAACATTCTTAAAGGACAAAATTCTGATTAATTCCACTAAATATGCCGTCAAAGAGGTTCAAGAAAAATTAAAAACGTTCAGATGGGACGAATAAAGAGAAAAGATGTGAATTGAATTGTTGTGCAGGTCTTTCCTTAGATTTAAGGAAAGAATGGTGCTGGTCTGAACTGACCTGTTAGAGCTAATTCCTTGGCTATGCCTTGGAGATCGCACAACAGTTCGGATCCCCCAGACCTGGCAACAACATAGATAAACTTACTTTAAATGAGGGACCTCACAACAGAGCCCTCACAGTCTCTTAGGAGAGAAAAGTATCCCCTCTGGGATAGACTTACCTGCAGGATCCCTTGACAAGTCTTCCTGAGCTTGCAGTCAGCAAGCAGGCGCCTGGGCCTTTGGTCCTTCGCTCCAACCGATTGGTTGAATCCAAATAATAAACAATTTATTAAACAATAAGTTCCGACGAATATTAAAAAGAAAGTGGTTACACCACTATTTAATTTATGTAAATTTACTACAAATATGCTGGGTAAAGGTTTATTGAACGCCAGCATATACTTTCCATAATATTATAAAAAAAACGATAATAGTGAAGAATGATTTTTCACTATTACTTCCTTCTCTTTGTGGCGCTCCACTTCTATGCAAATGTCTGCGCCACTGGTCGTCCAATTCCTCGATTTGCAAGGCGATTTCCTGACGCAGCTTGCCAGCAACAGGGTGCCCAACATCCCCCCGCCGTCGAAACTGACCTACGGGAGGTAGAAAAAAAAACTGCTGGCCGGGTTACCCCAGCATTATTAAAATAACCAAAAAGTCTACCATCTGGCAGACTCCCAGTTTTCCAGTCTGTCTAGCTCAGACTCCTGTAATGGTCATTGGACCCAATGAATACCAAGGACTTTGCCGCAATATCTGGCAAGTGACGCCCATTTTGACCTCAGCTTTGTTGGTAGACCTCCTGTCCTAAGGAGTATGACGTTGCCATCCGCGCTGAATTGGGTCGATTTCGGGTTTGGTTGCATGGTCTGCATCTTGTGGCAAGCTGTTGGTTGATGGTCTAATTGCATGCAAATCCCTTTCCGGCGTCTCTATGTTTTTTCTAAAATAAACTAAAATGCGAGATTATATTTTTAGGATACAAAAAAGACAATGTAGGAATATATGAGTATCACAAATATAAAATGTGCTAAAAATTGAGCAAAATGTGGCCAAAATTTTTGAAAAATATTTTTTTACGGTTGATTTTTGCACCAGTTTGTCAAAAAGAAAATTTTTGCAGGCCAGCAGCACCGAAAAATTTAAATAATATTTTTGGGTTTTTGTGATTTTATATTTTTTTTGGGGTTTTTTTGTAATTTTATTAGTGTTTTTGGATTTTGTGTTTTATGAAATTAGTAAAAATTTGTACGAAAAGGATAATTTTGGGCCAAAATTATGTGGCTATTTACTGCTGCTGCCTGCTGCATCTATAGCCTCCTCAAGGCCTTCCTTGATAGTATCTCCTCTGGCCTTGGCTTTGGGTTTGATCTCCATCTTGGCCTCAGTTCTGGCCTTGTTGGCCTCCACCGTGTCTGCCAAACAGTTTGAAATTTCGGATTATGAAATTGCACGTCTGGGTCTTGGCCTTGGTGTTGCCAGTTTCCTCGGCCTCTGCAGGGTCGCTGAGGGCGCCCTTGGAAGCCTCCTCTGAATTGACCTCCACCATGCCTCGGTCTACCCCAGTATGGTGCAGGGTTTGAGAATACATTGTCTCTCCCCTGTTGTCTCCGCACTGAGCCACTGCTAGTGGAACCGCTATATTGTTGATTTTGTCAAAAAGTTGAATTAAAGATTTTGATGATGTTGATTGAGAATAAGAAAGCGGACTTTTGTATGAGGAACTAGCAGCTCCACTATAGGACCTCTGGCTGGTCGAAGTTGATGGTTTTTGCATCGCCGGCTGTTGCTTCGTAGCCCGTGGAAGTCTAGGCACTTTGAACTTACCTGGACTCTTGGCATCTGTGCGCTGATATTTATCAGGCTGCAGTTTGTCATTGCCTGGTGCCTTACTTTTCACACACATTTGGTTTAACCTTTGCAAACCCATAAAATATATTGATTAAAGGCTGCAATGTAGAATTCTTCTACACCATTTCCCTGGGCTTTGATGACTAGTTGTCTGTTCGCAAACGAACACGCCTGGGCATACCATCTACCAATCGCCATGGGCGTGATAGGAGTGAAATCCAACTGTAAAAATATCATCAGGGTCACATACCTTATGGCCTTAAACACGTCTGAAGCATCGTAGTCCTGAAGGGACCTGGGAATGAGAGCTAAAATGATCCATTCCCAAATTTCCTCAGGTACACATTCTCCGTCAAACATAAAACCACCTTGCATTTGGAATTGTTGGCGGTAATTATCATAAATTTCGGCCATGGCATCATTGACCATTCTATAAACTATTGGCCGTTCTTGGCGGTCAAAGGAAAAATAATTGGCTAACTCTGGATTTTCAAATGAGATCGGACAAATCATTCGCCTCTGTTCCCTTTGCCACTCCCAATAATCGATCAGAGTTTCTGCTAATTGACCAGAAGTGACATATTGTTGTGGTTCCCTTGCGGTTCTATTAACTACCACATTCAATTTGACCTTTTTGATCAATTTTTCCTCTGATTCAAAATCGGGCTTTACCAACATGCTTCCCACCAGTTTCTTACTCTTGGCGGTATAGCTTGTGGGAATGGACTTAGTTTTGCCAGAAGAAGTACTAACCTCTCCGCTGGTTTTCAATACCATTTGCGTCTGAGTGTATGAAGCAGCTGATGTTGTCGCTCTATCCCATTTCGTTTGACTCTTGGAGATCTCCATTTTTGTTTGACTCTACGAGGTCTCCATTTTTGACTTTTGGATTGTTGATATTTCTGGGGTGGTTGTTTCTTTGGTGGTGTCGTAGGCGTCATTTTCCGAGCCAGTCATGGGCGTTTCTTGCGGCTGCTGCTCAGCTGCTAGTCTACGTGCTTGGGCCTTACTTAGTCTCTGTTGGCGTCTTACCTTTTCTCTGCCTAGATGGCGGATGAATTTCTACAACATTCCTTCGGCCAACATCTGCTGAACTTTCTCAGGAGAATATACTCCGGGGATTCCTTCCTGACAAATTTTTTCCCTCTTCATCAGCTCTGTTGCGGCTATGGCTGAATCTGAGCTGTCATCAGCGTATGACTGCTCCTTCACCTTTTTCTACAATGCCTGCTGGCACAGAAATTCCTGCTGCACCAGATGTTTTTGTTCTTGAATTTTGGCCTGAAGGGCCTCACACTTCACTTGCAGGTCATGATCCTTAGGATCTTTAGTTTGGACAGGTATTTCCTGGGATGCTTCTTGCATCTTGTCCAGTCTAACACCGATTCCGGTCATTTTAGTTGCGACCTTGTCTATTTGAGTCTGGATTTTTTCCTCCTCAATTTCCTGTTGCTGAGTTTTAGATTCCATGGAGTCTTTTTCCTCTGCAGTCTGGCTCTCAGACTCCAGAATCTCACCTTCTTCTTCCTCCTCCGAACTGGACTCGGAGTCTGATTTCCATATCTTGGGCAACAGCTGTTTAATTTTAGCTGGTAAAACAGCTGGCGCGGGAGGCACAGTTTGCATGATGGTGATGACTTCCCATTCTACTTCTGCCGGTTGCTGTACTTGAGGTACTGGAGTCAGCTGTGCCACCACTGGTTGCATTGGCAGCGGCACCATGACTACTACTGTAGCAGCTTGCATAGCTCTGGTGACCAATGCTGGTTGCTGCATCTTGACCACTGGTGCCAACACTTGCGGCTGTGTCTTGACCTGTCCTGACCCCTCAGCTTGCGCTGTTTGGGATATTGAAAAGTACTTAAGTGTGAAATCATTTTGGTAGGGGCCGACCTCTATTAAGTAAAATTCCGTAAACAATCCCTTTAACCCGAAGGCTTTGGGACATACACCAATTTGAAAACATTGTTTCTCTAGGTTCGGCCCTACCATTGTCAAGGCAAAGTGGTCTAAATTGAAGTAGCGACCTCTGGTCCTTCTAAGATGTTCCCTCAAAGGGAGTGTTTTGTCCCTGTCATTGTTATCTCCACCTGCTCTGCATACGTTGTATATGCTAACCAGGTCTTCTAGTACCGAATAACCCGCAAATAGCATGTCTGAGTTCAGGAAATCATGAAGACTTACCCATTCTTTCTCCATCAGGCGGGTGGTATTGATGATGTACGTTTGATCCTTGGTTAAAGCAAAGCTTACATATCAGGCAAATTGTTTTCCCATCGGATTGTCCACCTCTCTCATTTTGAACAAGGCGGCGACTTTATCCTGATGTATTTTTTCAACATCGAATCCCCAAACTGGATGTCCTCTGAAGATCGAAACTTCTCCGATATAATGGAGTACCTGGCTGGCTTTACCAATGTCTACCAAAACTGGTTCCTTTGGATTAGCCAGCCAGTATCCAAAGATTGCTTTGAACCACTGGTCCAGTTCATGAACTCGGACGACCCGTTTGATGTTGTAGTCTAAATAATTAAAAATACTATGAGTTTGGTTATTTATTCCCCTTTTTTCAGTATCTATTTAAGGTCTATAGTAAACCAACACCACTACACCAAGCAGGTTAAGTTTCGCAGAAAAAAATTAAATTAGTGCAGGCTTGTGTTAGGTGAGCCACTGATATACAAACAATGAGCTGGTAGGCAACTAACACCTTACCTAATCTTACCCTTGCTACCTCTATATGTTGGGGAGGGTAGACCTGATCTGATTGTCCACCACTTGATCAGACACCAATCTCTGACCAGCTGCTTGAGTGACCAACTATGTTCCATTTGTGGCGCTCAGTATTTACAATTTTTATAGTGCTCGAGATTGATAATTTTTTATGATTTTGATATCAAAAAGTGATATAATTTGATTTGAAAATAATTATTTTTTGATGAAATTTGATAAATTAAAATTGAACGGGCTGAACCCAAGGTTCTAGGTTTCTCTCCAAAGGTCTAACTCTCGCCGATATCAGGTTTGTTTGGAAATTCCTTGACTGGCTATGAGTTTCCGATTCTCGGTACTCCCATTTTTCGTTCCCTCTAAGTCTTAACCTCGTCTGCCCTTTGGGGCGCCGAGTTGGCCTTCCAGTGACTTATGGGCATTTCCTGCAGTTTCCAAAAATGTTTGATAAAATAAGTTCGAAACTTACCATCAATAAAGAAAAACCGGTTATCTTGCCAATGTTGTGGCCTTCCATATTCGACTTGGTGCTCCGTATGCGACCACTCGCACGTTGGAGCTTGTTGGCAGTTCCGCATGCCTTTTCCCATTTTTCTTTTCGAATTAAAATTTTCAAAATTTATTAAAATTTTGTAAAGCTGAAAAACTATAATTAAGCAAATTTGCTAATTTCCTTTTTATATGCGATTTGGGGAATATTTTAGTTCTTCCTTCCGATGGAAGTATACAATTCAGATGAGCAGGGGGCAGTGATAATTTGTTTTAGAAAAATGAAAAATTTGAAAGTTATAATTTTTTGAAAAAAATCCAAAATGTTTTGGGTTGTCACTTTGGTCTAAAATTCCGAAGAATTTTTCCCAAAGTCTGAGATATATGAAAAAATTTACAAAATAATTATGAATACTACTTAAACACAATAAATATTACAAAATATATTTAAAATATGTACCTATGCATGCAAGATATACACGAAAAATAAAAAAAAATCTGCTCAAAATTGCGCATAGATTTGAATTGAGCAAATTTCAAAATGAAAAGAATTGTTTTGGCGCTCCAGTCCTAACTGTTTGGGCCATATTGGAAAATGATGTATTTTCCTCATGTGGCATATCCTGACTGGCTTGCACTATTCGCGGCAAGACCCTGGTGGTCTCATAAGGGAAATGTTTCAACCTGCTGATTGAAACAATTTTGCGATTTAGCAGGTTGTCCCAATGAACAATGGTGACAACATTCTCCGCTGCTTGCAAAATGTCCGAAATTATAAATGGACGGCACCATGGTAGTCCTAATTTTTTCTGCTTGTCAACTTTGAGCAGAACCCAGTCCTTTTCTTTGAACTTATGTTCTTTGGACTTTTTATGGAAGTATTTCTTCAATTTGTTGGCAGCACTCTGGATATTTTTAGCAATATCCTCGTAGAAGTTGACTAAATGATTTGTCAACACAAATTTGTAAGTCTCTGCATTAATGTCTGGCATTACAATATCGTATGCTTTCGACAAGTTTAACCCAAAGGGTTCCTCGGGACCTCTAGGCAATGAAAATGGGGATTGCCCTGTTGCTGCATGTGGTGTAGCATTATAGGCAAAGACCACAGCTCTTTAATATCGTGGCCAGTTGTCCTTTTCTTCAGTCACCACTTTTCTGAGCTGCTTTATGAGTGTCTGATTGAATCTTTCAACCATACCATTTCCTTAAGGATGGTAAGCTAATGTATAAATTTTTTGACTCTCTAACAACTTGCAGATCTCTTTCATCAGATCTGAGGTAAAACAACCTCCTCTGTCACTGAGTAATCTCCATGGAGTCCCATGTGTAAATACACTAGCTTGTGGAAAAGTATCTACAATGGTGGTAGCTGACTGATCTGGGATCAGTTCAGCTTCAACCCACTTTGTAAAATAGTCTTGAAAGACTATGACATACCGTCTCTCCTCACTTAGTGGAGAAATACACACAATATCCACAGATACAATGTCAAGAGGACCTTCTGGAATTAGAGGTATCATTGGTGGAACTTCAGCATTTCCTGGGTTAGCCATTTGGCATACTGGACAAAACTTAATCCAGTGCCTGACATCCTTCTCAATTACAGGCCACCAGTACCATTTTCTAATCATAGCAAGAGTTCTTTTGAACGATGAGTCATCATAATGGCACTATGGTACTGGTGCAAAGTATTGTCTTTTAGGCAGGATGGGATGACCACTTGATTGTCAGCTCCTTGTCCAGCTTCGGAGTACAACACCTCGTTCTGGATATAAAATCCACTGTGATACTTGGTTGTCCCATTTGGACCCAATCTATCAAAGTAGGGTTTCAATAATTCATCTTTTCTCTGCAAGAGGGCCATGAGATCATCTCTAATGAGCCCTTTTGGCCACTCACTTTCTTTGGTCTCTGCCAAAGTAAATTCCGGTTCATTTTCTGGATATAATCAGGTAACTCTTTTCTCTTTACCTTTCTCATGGTTACTTTCTTTTTCTTTTACTTGGCCCTGATTGCCATCAGGCTGGACCTGAGCCTGATTACTCCTTTTGGCTTCTTTTGCCATGCTCCTTTCAGTTACAGCATTTACCAAGTCTGCTGGCGAAATAGATTGTGGATCACCCTCAGAATCTTCAGGATATATTTGGGTGAATCTCAGATTTATATCAATCCTCTGATTTTCCTCGCCTTTCAGCTCCGGATATAATGGAGTACCATCTTCAGGATTCTGATCTGTCAAAATTCTGAATCTCTTACCAAATTAAGATGTGTTTCTCAATTAGCTGTGCTTCCAGATCTTTCAGACTTGACTCTCGTCTATCCTCTGAGAACATGTGTTCCCATTTTGGTGGTATCTTTTCCCCTTGATCATCTGGTTCATTCATTCTGGACAAAAAATCTGCCATAGCATTTTGTTTTCCAGGCACATACTCTAGCTTATGGTTGAACTGAGAAATGAACCAGTACCATCTCTTCAACTTACCATTGGTCATCGCATTGACCTTTATTGAAAGTAAAGGCTTGTGATCAGTTCTTATGATCACTCTGTGACCTAATAGATAGTGCTTGTATAACTTCAAGCCATATACTATGGCTAAGCATTCTCTTTCCACAGCTGACCACTTCTTCTCACCCGCTTTCCAAATTCTGCTATTGTATGCTATAACCCAGCGATCAGACTTGGTCTCCTGGTAGAGAACTGCTCCCAGTGCAGTTCCACTGGCATCCCTCTGAAGAACAAAGTCGACAGACCGGTCCAAAACTGGGTACCACAGAAAAGGCAGTGACAACAATGCATCCTTTAGGCTCTGAAAAGCCCGATGATGAACCTCTGATACTTCCCAAGCACTATTTTTTCCAGTTAACTTGTAAAAAGGTTCTGCATGTTTAGCTAGACCTGGTATGAATTTCTTACACCACTGTAGCATTCCTAAAAACCTTTGGAGTTTTCTTTTAGACTCTGGAAATGGGAACTCTTTAATGGCCTTAACTTTCTTCGGATCTGGGGAAACTCCATTCAAATTCAAAATATGTCCTAGAAAATGGACTCTCTCTGGGAGAAATTCTCACTTCTGCAGCTTCAAGGTCAAGGGAGCCTTCCTTAGAGCTGGCAGGACTGGCTCTAGATTAACTAAATGTTCCTCAGACGTGTTTGAGAATACTATAATATCCTCTATATAGACAAGACAGATTTTCCACACATATGGGTGCAGGACTCTTTCCATCATGCGCTGGAACTCTGCTGGCGCATTCTTTAAGCCAAAAGGCAAGACCTTAAATTGATACAGCCCTTCCTGGCATATGAAAGCAGTTTTCTCCTTGCTATCTTCATCCATTGGCACTTGCCAATACCCTGATTTGAGATCTAAGGTGGTATAAAATTTGGCTCTTCCTAAGCAGTCTAGATAGTCATCCATTCTTGGAATGGAATACTTATCTTTCTTGGTAACCTCATTTATACCCCTAAAGTCCACTACTGGTTGCTTGGTACCATCTTTTTTACCTATTAAGAATATCAAAGCTGCCCAAGGCAACTTTGATGGCTCTATCACACCCTTTTTGAGTATATCTTGGACATGCTCATTAACATGTGGCCTTAAATTTATAGCAGTCCTGTGATATTGTTTAGCTACAGGTGCTGCATCGCCTGTATTTATTTTACATGTCAAGTAGGGTGTAGTAGTTGGAGGATCATTTGGCAAGCTGAACACATCTCTATATTTTGCGAGACATCATAGAGCTTGTTCTAATTGCTCAGATGGTATGTTGGATTTAGCCAGCATACTGTACAATGCTTCCCTGAATTCTCTGTCATCGCTTTGAGTCGAATCAGGTTTAGCTTGGACTGCACAGGTTTGCAGCTTCTACAGCTCCTCAACTATCTTCCGCTTGAGCTGATCCTAGTTATCAGCATCGCATAACATGGAATTAGTATAGCCAATTATTTGATTGCATTTCAAATGGCATCCTGATCCTGTGGTATTAGATACCATGACTACAAAATCACTCTTATTACCATCTACTATAGTACTATCAATGTGGAACCTCTTCTAACTTTCTTCAGATTTAACTATGATTCCATTCAAGCCATTTTGGCCTACCTTGTCCCAAAGTTTTGCTTTCGGAAGTATATCAGTACCACTAGGTAAGTAGATTTGATTCACACTTACCACTGGCATGGAAACCTTTAATAGGCAAATCTTTGGCTGATGCTGGTCAGGGGCACTCATCGTAGATTCTGCGGCACTTGTGGTCATGACCTCTCCACAATTGGTTTGGGGCAAGTCCAGTGCCACGTATATTCTTTGCCGGCAATTGTTGAATGTCATCCTCCTGTTCCTGAAATCTATTATGGCTCCTACCTGAGGATGAGCCAAAAAATCTGTTCCCACTATAACATTTTCACCTGCTTCTGGAATTACAATTGCTTTTACCAGGAACTGTCCACAGAGGGTATCCATCCTAAATTGAATATACCCATGGGCTTGGACTGTTTTACTGTTGGCTACAGTAACATTTAATATCCTCAGATATTCAGTGTAGTCTGGACCCAAAGTTTCTTTTAGAAACTTAGCTGACATTACAGTACACTGAGCTCCTGTGTCAATGAGAGCCAATGTCTTATGACCTCCTATAATAACCTCAATATGAAATGGGGCTGTTCTGGGGTATTTATCCAGCAAATGTTGCTCCTGAGGGCTAGCTGGTGTGCCTCTCTTTATCACCTGTACTGTTGGTACTACAGTTTCGGCTGCAATAGCATTTATTTGAACAATACTGCCCAATACTACATTAGGACAATTCACTCTCTGATCTATTTGGCCCAAAGGATTCATTTGTGATGGCCTAGCAACCATAAAACTAGAATAATCCTTCTGGGGCTGCTGATTTATGAATTGACCCTTTTGCAGAGTCTGAGTTGGTCCCCTAATAGCCTGAGTCGGCTGAGGTGGCTGTAATGCAGCTTGCTGCTGGAATTGCTGCATCTGCTGATATTGTTTTTGCAGTTCTTTCTGCCTCTTGAATTCCAGTAATTCATTGTAATCCGAATTCTGTTGAAAATTTTCATGGTTATCCTGATATCCAGAGTAACCAACATTATAAGCACCTCTGCCTCTGCTATTAAAGTTAGCATTCGGCTAACCTCCTCTACCTCTGTAGTTATCTCTAGAACAATCGTTGAAGCCTCCCCTATTAAAGGTAGGGAAGCTAGCTCTGCCTCTGCTCCTCTGCTCGGATAAAACTCGCAATGTCCTGCAGTCTGCAGTATTATGTGTTATGTTCTTGTGGAACTCACATGATGGCTTTGTCGGATCTCAGGAGACTTGACCTCCCTGGCTGGTGTAGGGTATGGCCACATCAGATTGATTTTCCATTTGTCTACCATCAATCTTTTGCTGGAGCTGGTCGAATCTCTTGACCAGTTGTACCATTTCTTTAGAAATTTTCAACTGAAGAGACTCCTTCTTACCTTTTTGGGTCTGAGCCCTAGGGGTTCTCAAACTGGCATCTCCTCTATTTCAGGTGAATCCCTTTTAGACCTTTGGGTCTCGGCTGGTACCTGATTACCTAAGCTTTGATATGGTTGCCGAAACCTTTGTCTCTGGCTCTGTTGAAAACCTTCTGACTGATTCCTAGCAACTATTGCAATTTCAGGATCATGCCCACTCTGCATGGCTACCTCATTGATAGCAATTGGATCCCGCTGAGTACCCTTAGGTCCATACCATTGAAAGGCATTCTTATATCTTTGTTCAATATCATGTACTTCTACTGCTAAGTCATACCAAGTTCTAAAGGTATGCTTAGAATTTTTCAGTTCAGACTGAAATGTGGGATCACTCTTATACACAAATGTATCAGTAATCAGTCTCTGCTTTGACTGATAGTCTAAATCACCTTTAATAAGTTCCACTAATATACTGACTCCCTTTAAGAAGTCAACAACCTATTCCTTGGGTCTTTGCTGGATCTCAAACAATTCCCTGGTTAGCATTTCCAGGTTACATTCTGGTGCAAAGACATTGATTATGGCTCTCCTGGCGTCCCTATAGGTCATGTTGTCACTTGCAACAGCCTTTGGTCTGCCTTTAGGAAGCCTCAGCAGTGCCTCATACTTAGCTGATTGGGGTGTATCCCTACAGAATTTCCCTTCTAGTGCTGTCAAGAAGCTAAGCACTTGCTGATTTACCATACGTTCTTCTAAAAGTTTGGGTAACACACCTTTAACGATATTCCTAATGACAATCTCTTGTGCCAAATTATTTTTTGGCATCTCCCTCTGATCATATGCTGCTGTTAAGACCGGATCCATATCAGAGTTTAGAGATTGCAACATGATTTGATTTGGATCTCGTTGCGGTGGTACACCTCCTTGATTTGATGGTAAATTGTCTCTGTCAAATCCATAATCCGGATATGGGAAACATGCCAGTTGATCTGGTCTAAGGGTATTTGGATCAACTATATTTCCTCTACCATCATAGACCACTCTTGTCAAAGTTGGATGCTGCGAAGCTATCTGATTTTGATTCCTAAAGTCTGCTGATTGCTTAGCTCCCTTGAATCGAAGATCTCTAGCTGGATCTCTACAACTTTTGGGCTCAAAGTTGAGTCTTTGCCCTTCATCAACTTCTGGCCTATTACTAGGTCCCACGCCTGCATATGTTTCAGTGAAGAGACAGTTGTCCCTTTCTGCACCCCTATTACATGGTCTAACCTGTCTATCTGGCTCCTGTCAGTGACTATCGGCTTCCCTTTTATTGTCTTCTGTGGCGGCATTCACGATGATGTTGAACAAAGCTTCGACAGTTACTTTCAATTTGCATAGCTGCATCCCCAATTCTCGATTGGACATTTCGGGAGCTCTTTCCTGCGGTCGGAATTGCTCTTGATCTTGTGGAATCCTCTCTAATTGTTGCCGTTCGATTTAAGGGTCCACTTCATTCAAATTTGGTGAAATTTCAGGCGTAACAATGTCCCTTTTCAGACCTGCTAATTCCACCCGTGGTGGTGATCGGTCTATCCGCATCTTGATTTGGATTCGCCAGGCCTGCCTCCTGTTGGTCCATGGCAATCATGGGCTGGTGGTCTAATGGTACACCCGCATCTTGGGGCATAAAATGCATTGCCTGTTGTTGCAATGGCTGTAGCCTCGCAGGAGTCTGATCTGGAATCACTGGGTCCAGAGCAAGACGTCATTGCTGATCTCCATCTCCCAAATTGAGTAGATTCCCAGCACTTGCCACTCTGGGTGGTGATCTATGTAAAGTATTACCTCTCGATATCCTTTCATTTGGCATCTTAAATCCTGCTAACATTCTCTAGAAACCTCGAGGATATTCCTTTCTCCTAGTCTGACTACGAAGTTCCATTATGAGGAGTTAAAAGCCACCACTTGTTGTGCAGGTTTTTCCTTAGGGTTTAAGAAAAGAATAGTGCTGGTCTGAACTGACCTGTTAGAGCTAATTCCTTGGCTATGCATTGGAGGTCGCGCAACAGTCTTGTTCCCCAGACCTGGCAACAACAAAGATAAACTTACTTTAAATGAGGGGCGTCACAACAGAGCCCTCACAGTCTCCTAGGAGAGAAAGGTATCCCCTCCAGGATAGATTTACCTGCAGGATCCCTTGACAGGTCTTCCTGAGCTTGCAGTCAGCAAGCAGGCGCCTGGGCCTTTGGCCCTTCACCCCAATGGATTGGTTGAATCTAAATAATAAACAATTTATTAAGCAATAAGTTCCAACGAATATTAAAAAGAAAGTGGTTACACCACTATTTAATTTATGTAAATTTACTACAAATGAGCTGGGTAAAGGTGTATTGGATGCCAGCATATACTTTCCAAAAATGATAATAGCGAAAAATGATTTTTCACTATCATTTCCTTCTCTTTGTGGCACTCCACTTGTATGCAAATGTCTGGGCCACTGGTCGTCCAATTTGTCAATTTGCATGGGGATTTCCCGATGCAGCTTGCCAGCAACAGGGTGCCCAACAGAATCACTGGTAAAGTTTCATCCATCAATTTACAACAGTTGTGCAACAAAGTGCCTCAGAAAAGATGCAATAATAATTCCTCTCTTCAGGAATTTAATTGAAAGAAATCGAAGCTGTGAGTTTGATGTTACAAAATAAATGTCGCTTGTCTGACCCCAGCTTAAGTCATAAGCAGTAAGAAAGTGCTCTAAAGTTAGAGGCGCCCTGTTTTACACCACGTGGTGCTAGCCAGACGAAAATACAGCAAATAATAGTAGATTGCAGTGAATTTTCAATACAGCAAAGTGTATCCCAACTCCGCTTGCCGTTTTTCTGTAAATGGATTTCAAACAATTATTCGATTTATGAAATTTTATGAAAATTTCCGAAGTTTTCGATTTTTATTTGAAGCACTTTGTTCAGAACCCATCAAATCTAGATCAATGAAAATTTATCCGGACTTCGAGCCACATTTTTTCTTATAATGTATTACGTAAAGACGCATCCTGTGTTTCCAGAACTTTATTGATTGGATATTTATCCAGATTGAAAAATACATTTGAATGACAGTGCAGTGCATGCAAATCTGCAGCTGCCAAAACGGTGCGCGATGATGAAATGTTACTTTCACCCCTACTGAAGGAATGTATGAACTAAAGAATAAAAAGATTCAATTCCTAGACAACTGGCATTATAGTTGTAGTTGCTCCGGAGTGCCCATAAGGAGGAGTTTTCTTTTTTTGCTTCTCATTACCGACAGTTCAAAAGTTTTTGCATGGCAAAATGTTCATTTGTGCAACAATTAGTACATCATACTATAGCCTGTTAGTTATTTGATCATTCTATAGTACAGATAATAAATGTATTACAAGGGGTAGACAAATTCCACCTGGAAAATGCAGTGACTTCTGAGCGATTTCCATAGGTATGCCTTCTTCAGGACTGTGCGGTTCCATAAACGGTACAAAAATCTTGAAGAAAATTTTATCAATAGAATAGGAATGCATGAGATATAAAATAAAAAAATTATCTTCAGCGGCATCCGATGGGAAGGTGCTCGAAAGTGCTCATAAACAAATTTTTTTTCAATTTCGACGGCTGATTTTCGACACTTTAAATTCTCTTAAAGGGTGTAATAGGCAATTATTTATTTTATCACATCAAAAAATAGCTTATCCTATCCTTTGTAAAATGAATAATTTTTCATTGAATAAAATTATTTCGATCCTGAAATATCGCTTGGCTAGCAAGACCGCTGAAAAATGCCTAAAATAGATCAATTTTCAAACTTCGGCATACTGTATCCGTGTGAATTTTCAATTTTGAACGAAACTAATGATACCATGAAACTCAGCGCACAAAACTACCTGAACATCTGATTTTGGGATATGATTAATTTTAAGCTAATCATAGGGTAGGTAAAACCTCTCAGAAGTCGTTTCATTTTGTAGCATAAGCTCCCAGCTTCAATTTTTTTCAATCAAAACACTGAAGGAATTTTTGTTGGATCGTTTCTGAGGCACCCTTTTGGTGAAGTATTCGGCATAGGTCAATAAAATAATTGGGGGTCAAAAGCGCAGTCAGTTCAAAAGCGCAGTTGCAAGCGCAGCCAAAAGTTTCAAAAACGCAGTTAGTTATTTCAAAAGCGCAGTCAAATGTTTCGTTAGCATAAACGTTGCTTCGGAACTTGCTAATTGCAGATATAATGCTTAATTTTGCTTTTCAGCGACATGTGTATGTATAATTTGCAGCTTTATAGTTCTGTCATCAAAGTCGATTTTAAATTGGTAAAGTTGATTCGAATATAAACGATTTGCATACGAAAGAATCTTGGTTTACAGAGAATGATTTAACACGTAGCTCGCTTCACGGAAATTCATTAGAATGGTAAAATTCGGAGCAAATTGACAAGAACGATTTTACAAACGATGGAACAACAGTCGAAAACGCTTTAGTGAACTCAGCACCATGTACAAGTTGCCTATTTTGGGAAGCACTCAAAAAGAGGCCAAAAAACGACGCTTTTTCTTAATGAGATGCATTTTTTAAGTATTATTGTCGTGTAGCATGCCCACTCAGTTTTCGAAAAATCTATATCTATTTTTAGGTGAAATTTTGTCTGTAGCTAACTGTTGCCTGCGCTTTTAACCCTTTAAACTACTGTGGAATAGTTTATCACTGACTGCACTTTTGAACCCATTTGCATTGACTGCGCTTTTGAACACCTGGTTGCGCTTTTGAACCGACTTGACCCTTCAAACTATTGTGGAATAGTTTACCACTGACTGCGCTTTTGAACCCATTTGCATTGACTACTGCGCTTTTGAACATTTGGCTGCGCTTTTGAACCGACTGCGCTAATGATTCCTACCCAATAAAATTGTATCAGTGATTTGACTCATACCCTTATTTCTTATTCGTCTAATCTGAACGTTTCCAATGTTTCCTTCATCCCGTTAGTGGCATTTTTAGTGGGATTAAATTCCACATTTCAGAAGGCGAAATAGAGTAAGCCTAAATAAATGTAGAATAAAGATATACCAGAATAAACTCGGAATAGCTATATGAACTTTATTCTTCATTTAATTTTTTCTTCACTTTATTTTTCATTTATTCCGAAGTCGTATTCCAAAAGGTTATGTCAGAATAAACTAGGAATAGGTTAGGAAAGTTTGGTGGCTATTTTTTATCGTCAATAAAGGATCCGATATGAATCTTCCATTTCGAACAGTAGTTCTCGCCGATCCAGCATTTCCATCTTCAGAGCAGAACATGCACACATAATAATGCGATGTTTCATTGTTTGACAAACGTTTAGAACTTTTCTTCCGGAACAGAAAATACAAATCTGGATCATTACGCGCCGCAATTATCACTAATTTACTCTTTAATTCCTGATTCATAAAATTTTCAATAGGATCAAAGTCACCCATGATTTGATTACACAAATTCGAATCAATTGACAACAAGAAATGAAAACAGATCCGTATGTTTGTATTTTAATGTGCAAAGCACACAGTTTTTTTGGTAATATGCTAATGAAGTAAATTCCGGTCTCACGCTCGTTGTTCTATTTTTGGTTATTTCGGTAAAATCGTTTGTATAGTTAAGTACGACTATACAAACGAAGATTATATAGATATACCATGTATTTATTGCTTTAATGATAATATCAGTTTCTGCCATCCTATGAATTAGCAATGTCATGTTGTTAAGTAAAAAAAAAACTTTGTTACAAAAAACAAACTTTTTGAAAGATTGCGAAAGTTAGGACAAGAAAGTGGCGGAGTTGGGACAGTGGCGGAGTTGGGACCGTGGCGGAGTTGGGACGGTGGCGGAGTTGGGATGGTGGCGGTGTTGGGACACGATAGTGGCGGAGTTGGGACGGTGGCGGAGATGGGACGGTGGCGGTGTTGGGACGGTGGCGGAGTTGGGGCACGATCAAAACTTCAATCCATCTCCGAAAATCTA
Organism: Romanomermis culicivorax; assembly: GCA_963922205.1. Classification (NCBI taxonomy): domain Eukaryota; kingdom Metazoa; phylum Nematoda; class Enoplea; order Mermithida; family Mermithidae; genus Romanomermis; species Romanomermis culicivorax. Next base: position 1,318,641 of record CAWUHX010000025.1, on the reverse strand, counting down.
ATTTTGATAAACGGTAGCATCACAAAAATTTCGCATCATCGTAAATCTCGAAAGGATCTGGACGATGAAATGGTCTGTGTATCACAGCTTCTGGCCTTTCGTTTTCTTCTACATCATCCAAAAATTCAATAAGATCGATTTCTTCCATATTTTTTAGTGAGAAAAAACAGTTATTCCGACTTTATACATACCTGTTGGTACCAGGTATAAATCCGAGAAATAAAGTCATAAAGGTATGTCGACTTTATTCCTAGTTTATTCTGACTTTACTTATACTGCCTTTTGGAATCGCAGCTATTTTTATTTCTTGACTTAATTCCTACATTATTCCGGGTTTATTCTGGAATAGCGCTATTCTTCCTTCTGGAACATGGACCTGAACATAATTTTTGTATCAACTTTCAGGATGTGCAAACACACCTACAGCTAATCTGATTGAAATTTAACCCAATATATTGGACATTACTAGCCACAAAAATGAAAAAAAATTCTGGCGAATCCTATGGGAAGGTAATAAAAAAGCTTCCAAAGGACTTTTTCGCTTTATTTCGACCTCCTTCTTGAGACTTTAAAATAGCATAAAAATGTGAGGTAAGTTATGACATTTTTTTCATTCCTGCATGGAGACGTGACCGGACATTAGAGCATTTGACAGAGTGCGTACATCAGAGCGCGGGCATTAGAGGACAGGACAATAGAGTGCGTTAGAACGCAGGAACGTTAGAGCGCAGGTACAGTAGAGCGCAACACAACAGGGCGCGGATATTAGAGCTCAGGGACATTAGAGTGCCTTTGAAAAAGCTGCTTTTTTCGAACCGACGTTATCTGGACTGCATTGATTGCCAATTTGTAAATTGTTTTTGAACATAAAAAAAGAATACTAAGCAAGTAGGTTTATCTAAAAAGCTGACAAAGTTTTCCTGCAAACTGCGTATATAGTTTGCGTTTATGCGTAAGAATTATTATCCTGCTGGAGAAACCCACTGTTGTTCACTTGTATTCGGTTATGAGAAAGTGGCATGTACCACAGTAAGTATGTTATACAGTATGCTAAACTTTGTTAGACACAGTATGTTAGGCTCTTCCCTCAAGAACATGAGACTTGACTCGATTACTTTCCATAAAGCGAATATAGGATGCTTCGCTCGCTGATGTCTGTACCTAAGTAAATTAGTTACATGATAATGAGGATTAGGTGATTCTAAAAAAGCTTGACTTTAAAAAACATGATCACTCATGACGGAATGTTTTTTCCAAGAACTACACTGGGAAATGTCGTGAATGAGAGCATTTCATTCATATATGATTTCATATGTTGAAGATTCTTTTTGTTATCAATGCGTAGGTTTATCCAATTTATGTTCGGTTATCCCTGAAACAATAACTGTCTTACGCATATAATTTTCCTGTTTCTTTCACAGAACAAACGAACCACTGACTAATTTGCGCCACTTTTTTATTATACAGTCCGTTGATCAGGAAGCAAGTTCAGAATTAATGGCGACGAACTGCATCACTGACCTAGATACTAACGACGAGGATAAATTAGATTTTCAAGAAACAGTAATGTTTCTGGAAAAAATGGAATTGCTTATTCGCAGCAGGTATGCATGTATGCATACGCTCTTTTGAGCTACAGTCACAGTTAATTTTCTTCCAGTAAAAATCCCTTTATTTCGTCATTATGTTCGAAAAATTTATCTTCCATGGAGTCGAATAATGCTCAATCTTTGATTTCGGAATTGAACAACATGATTTTAAAAGACAATCAACCGACATTTTTTGCTTTTCCTGCGCCCACACATGACGATGCAGTTGTTGATATAGTGTCAAACGGCGCCGCCTTATTTCACGAATCGACTCACATAGCGTATAAAGTTTCAGCATCGAAATGTTGGCGGCAGGATTTCGCATACAGGACCAGTTACCCTAGATTTTTGATGAGGTGAGACAAATAAAATATTAAAAAATATAAAAAATATTAGGGGAAAGGATGTTAAAGTTTGTAGAGTGTAAGGCAGACATAGAGCTACCCTCATTCGGTGTCTTATAAAATCTTATAATCTAACATTTTTTAAAGGATTTGCTGAAATCTTGACGCATCTGATTGATAATCAGAGTTTATAAGGTTTTATAAGCTTTCTGCATCTTGTAACGTTTTTTCCAGATCAGATCTTGTAACAAAAAATTTCAACCTACACTCGTAGATCAGCATGCATCTTATAATTCATTTCAAAACATAATCTAGTATTACAAGAAATCTTGCAAGATAATCTTGAAAAATATCTTGTAAAATATACAGAATAAGTTGTACTTTCGAGATATTGAATGATCTTATAAGATCGACCTGAGATTATAGAAGATTCTTCGAACTTTCATCAGATATCGTGTAGAATCATGCATAGTTTTATCTTATAAAATGACGTCTTATAAACTGTTCTGTCTTAGACATCCTGTAAGATTCGTCAAACCTTCAAGATATTCTTCATGAATCTGAATATACAATCCGTGCTGTTGAGGCTTTTGATTTAAAAACTCTATTTTCTCTGGTTATTGGTGCTCTACATCTGAAACCATTCAACTGGTTCAGAAACCTTTTTTTCTCAATAAAATTAAAAAGTCCTGACGAAAAATTGTTATTTCCTAGTATTGATCTTTATTTATAGCCAGTTTTTCTCAAGATGCTTCTGAATATTAAGACAGGAAAGCATGCACTTCTTTAATATTTTTACAAGCCAAAATATTTTAGCCTGTTCAATTATTTTTTTTCCTATTTTTGAGTAAAAGAACTGTAGTAAAGTTTTGTGCTGGCGATTTTGATGACAGTACCAGTTTTTGTCATTTTTCAATTTACAAGCATTTTGTAAATAAAATGCAAAAGCTATACACTTTTTTAACTTCAGCCCTTCTTTTTATAACCATAGGCTTCTGCACATGGAGAGGCTCAATTTGTAGTTCATTTAATCAAAGGCGCCTAGCAGACGCCGAATTTTATGAATAAATTGAAGTTTCCCACGCGCCTGGGTATTTTCACTATTCTTAGTGCCTTCTTTTATTGGCGTTTTTATTTTTTTATTTTTATTTTTTAAATTTATTTCATAAATTTCATAAGGAAGAAAAAGATGACAAAAAAAGAAAATGAAAGAATGCAGAGACGAAGGATGAAAATTTAATAACATACATAAACAAAAACATAAGCAACAGACACAGAAAAAGAAAGAAAAAATACATAATAAAATGAAAAAGATAAAGAAGGAAAATATCAAGAAAGCGTTATTACATTCTCGGTCGCTCATTTAAGAATGCGCTCTCACTTGGGAGTCGGTCACATGCGAATCGCTCACTTGAGAATCTCTTACTTGGGAATCGCTCATTTGGAAGCCGCTTACTTGGTAATTGACCCAAGAACACATAGTCTAAAAACGTGAATTTCATACATGTTTTCAGCTATTTTGAGGTTAACGTTTTTTTTTTCTAATATTTCGTGTGTCACTTTATCTGCTAAATTACATTTAACTGCCAAAGGAATTGATATGATTCTCTATGTTATCTAGTGGATATGTGAAAATTATTATGATTATAAAATATTTCACTGCTGAACTGTAGCTTAGAACTTAATAGATTGTTTCAAAGCATTTCAGATCAAAGATTACCGACAGATGAAAAAATCAGCTTTTGCTAAAAACTTAATTTTTCATCATTATTTGGTGAACCAAGTGAAGCAGTATTGTGACTACTTTTCCTGAACTCAGTCTATCTACATCCTGGTTCATCATAGGCTAGTAGATTCCGTTAGCAGGATGAAGGTGTTTCTCAATGTCGCCCATTTCTTTAAAATTTAATAGATTTTTACGCCCTTTTCTGAGGGAAAGTGTGTCAAGTCCAAAGTTTCTTATACTGGATTCTATAGGGATTTTTTTTCAAAGAACTTGCCCCACTAGTATTTCTATTGTTATCGTGTTTTCAATTTGAATTTTTGACAGGTAGTACAGTCCATTTCTTTTGTTATATCTTGTTTTGGTGTCGGGGATGATGCGGCGTGAGCAGGATTGGGATTCCGAGGTTGCGTCCTTAATGTACGTGCGTCCCACGCCCACGTTTACCCGATTACTTAATTAATAGTACTTAAACCCCGACAGTAATTATCCCAACAATTAAAGAAAACCTAGTTTCTTTAATTGTCTCCCTTCTACTCTCACTAACTAAAGTAAAAAGGCTCTCTCCTACCTATTTATTATTATACGAAAACGTACGAAAACTTACGTGACCAAAACGCTACGGGCGAGACGAAAATAAAAATGATAATAATAAATCTACTCCCACGCACGGGCGAGCAAAGACGAGAAAGGCGTGGTGGGAGGCGGCTAATACGTACTAGTGGTGGCCGGCGGGGCACACAACTAGTAAAGAAAATAAAAAAACACACGTAAAATATACGTAACGAATAATGTGTAGAGAGAGACCAGCGCACGCGTACCGACGTGCGCTACAGTAAGATGGCCACTGGTGGTCCGCGTTGCTCTCTCCACTTGCCACCTGCGGGCCTGTGATGCGTTTTGACAAATAATGAAAAATCGGCGGAAAACACACTACAACACCCCTCCCCCCTTGCAGTAGATCGCCCTAAGCGATCGTCAGGAAATACCGAAAAGAACGTGCAAGGGGAAGGGCTCCGCCACTACAGGCCGTCGCCGGGGTTGCCGAAGAGTCTTCGGCGTCACACAGCGGGGCCGGCGGAGTTGTTGGGGTAGTTTGAGCCGATTTTTGGGGCAGCGACCCTAAGCCCAGCGGCGGAGTGTACGGACAAAACGGGGCAAGTGGGGGCGTGTAGCGGGCCACCGGCGGTCAACTTACTGTGTGCTTGCAGCGTCGGCTGCACGTGCGCTGGAAACTAGTAC